>JAWMRA010000113.1:73710473-73812284 GCA_035584735.1 Pseudotriccus pelzelni | reverse complement strand
TGGGAAGGGTTATGTAAAACCAGGGTGCTTGATAGGTGGGGTTAACATGCATATGCATTTAGGGGAGAGGTTTACAAGAATGGAATAACTGGGAAAGGAGGGGGAAATGCCCAATAAGGAAGTGGCAACTATAAAGTCCATAATAACCAGATGAAACCTAACTCCAAACGAAGGCATCAAACTAACAACTGGTTTTAGCTTAAAGTCTCTGCAATATAGTCCTTAAACAAATCTAGCCTCTGTGTTTTCCTCAGTCAGGAATCCTTCTTTCCACATGGTGTAAGCTTCTTCCTCGTCCTGGCCATCTCCAACATTTTCTTATGTTAAAGTACTTTATTATGTTAATAAAGTAGCAACCATCTAACTGCTATTTCCTCTAACTGCCGTTCCATCTATATTTGATATTGTTAGCAATTAATTTTAAATTATACAAGTCAGGATCCCACAAATAAAAAGGTATGACATCTAAATTCAGCCATCAAATATGGACTTTCTTTGATCTTTATGGTATGCTACTCACATTTGTTAAAGGTAGTAATTTCTAGTAGCTGCTTTCCAGGACCTGTGAGGAGATTATCAAGAAGTGTCATCTGGGGTTTTCCCAGAGGAATCTGCAGGAAGACAAAAGGCAGCAAGCATGTACTGGAAACCTCCAAGGGTGGAAATTGCATAATCTGTCTAAACAGTCTGCTTCCACTGCTTGCCTGTAGAAAGTTTTTCACTGTGTAGATAGACAAGCAGTGGACTAGCTTATCCAGAAGAAGAAAACCACCCTTGGAGGTTTTCATTAGTGACTGGGTAAAGTACAGAACAACCCAGTCTGATTGTGTAGATGCTTAGAACAGAAAATTGCATTAGAGACCTCCTGATGTCTCTTCCTACCTGAATTATATGTTGATCTTGTGAAAGGTAATAGAAAAACAATTTACTTTAAGTAATGTAAGTGGCTAATGAAACTAAAAATAATTATTATAAAGTCTTCGTGGATTCAAAGGAAATGAAGATCTTATGACAAGACCAAAACCTTCTTACAGGGTGTACTTTCTCTAATGTAGCAGCATGAACAAGGCAGCTTAGGATAGACTGTAAGCTTAAAAGCAAATTACAGTTCTTAGTTTTTCAAATCAGTGGCAGGGAAATGTACTTCTGTGAACAGGAATAATGCATAAGCTCCTTGTGCATTGAGTCTGTTAGACAAGTTTAAAGAATTGAAGCTGGGCTTTAGCCTTCCTCTTTTTATCTTAAGGCTGCGTTTTCTCCAAAGAGAATGTAACTGAAATTCAACTCTCAGGTTAACAATCCCAAAAATTTGAGGTGGCTGAAGAAGTTTACATTTTGACTTAGAGTTTTAAGCTGAAGAGACATAGTGGATTAAACAGAAGCCTTATGAATTTTTCCTTTAAAAAAGTATCTTCCTTTATTTTTAGAAGTAATTGCTGGCAGTAAGTGTATCACTGCCTATACAGAAGTAAAATTACTAAAATGCGTTTTCAGTGTATGCATAGCTTTGTGTTTATTATACTATTACAATATGTTTGTACTGACTATATAAACAACAGAGAATAGATAGTGTATGACTCCACTTGCATTTTTAATATAAGCATTCATAGTTGCTACATTGATGCAAAATGTTAGCAGCAAAATTCTTACAGGAAGACTCCATTTACATTAGCTAAAAATGCCATTATTATGGCAGAATATTCTGTAGTTGTAGAGTCTAATTAAAAATAACTATTAGCCATTTTACAGTTTCCATGTTTAGATTGTATTTAAATTCTTCATTCATTTGAGTAAAATAGGTGAGACAAACGCTTTTCAGAAAATTATCATCAAAAGAAAATACAATATGTTTGTATTTCCTTTCCCCAGTGTTATTAGTAGAAACCATAAAATGCTTCCAAAATTCCATTTCCTCTCAAATTAATGTGATTTTTTTATCTGGGTTATATTTTATAGAGTTAATTTTCACAGACAAAACATCAGTATCTGCAAATACCCACTTACATAACATGGCATGCTATGACCATGCCCTATTTCACATTTACTTGCAGATCCCACTGAAGTTATTTGTAACTGTATGCATAGATTGAATTCAGTGTAATTTTAAAATCTCTCCTCTTAGAGGTTATGCACCAAATTTGAGAAAAATGTCCTCCCTTTTATTCTTTGAATACCACTTTATGTAAGGTAGTCAGCCAACAAGCTGCTTGGAAGTAAAATGTAAATGAAGAAGCAAAGGAGGATGGTTTTAACCTGCTGTAGGCACTTCTTAGCAGAAAATAAATCAGGGATACCTTGAGTTTTTTGTTGACAAATTAACATCTTACAACCGCAAACAGTACCAAAGAGGGAAGCTTTATGTGTCTGTGAAGATAAATGCTTATCCTTTGTCCCCACCTTGGTCAGGTAGCTGTTATGGTTAAGATCATTCCCACATGTACCATGCAAGAGGTCCTGGTGCTGCCAAGGGACACTTTGCTGCCCAACTGTTATGACCAGTGGAAGCTTCATCCCTCAGCTGGTTTGGTCAAGGCTTATCTGAAGCTCCTGAGTTCACAGAGCAGCCTGGGGGGTGGTGCAGCGTGGGAAAGGAAAGGATGCACAACCACACATTATGCAGTCCTTCAGTGGCTGTACAACACTTCCATTTTGCTCAAGACTACACCTTGTGTTGGAATGTCTTCATGAGACTTGTTTCTAATTGCTGTTGTAACCTTTAGTTGGCACAGAATTTTTCTCTGTAGCATCTAGTTTACCATCCCTTGGATGCTATCATAAAATGACATTCATTTCAAGAACTGCGTCTGTGTCTCATTCCTGCAGGGCTTAGCATGGGAAACTACAACTTGGAGAACAAGAACCCACTGGTCTGAATTTATGCCTTGCCCATAACCATGGCATATAAGTACTATTTAAAATTGTGTTCTCAGATAGATAAATATTTTTTTTTCCTTTAAAGAATAGAAACATGCATACATTCATTCTAAAAAATGGACTCATCAATCATTGCCAAGTGAGATAAATATTATTTGAAATGGAACTTATCAGAAAGACATTTTAGGATGTACTGATTTGTTAATGTTCTTAAAAGTAGATTGATAACATCCTAACTTTAAACCATTCCTCTCCAGTTCATACTGAGAAATAAACAACAGAGAATTCTCTTGTATTTTTTTCATTGTAGATAAGTGTAGGAGACACTGGTACTGAATTTCTGGGAACTTGGCTCCTGATTTCTCTTACTTTCAAGTTGTGTTGCTTTCAGAATGAAACAATTGCCAGGAGAATTGAGTATTTTAGACATAACATGTATTATCAAAAGTGGTTACATGTGGCAGCATTAAATTTTTAAGTCAGTATTTCCAGCAGCTATTTTTCCTCAGTTAGTAAAGATTCTGGATCTTCTTTTTGTCAGATGCTTAATTTTTATTCTTACAGTAATACTCTAGTTCGAGAATATTGAAACTGAATTACTAAAGCTCAGAAGAGAATCTTGAGATGGCAAGTTATGTGCATAAATTTTGTATCTGTGCTCTCATGCTGGGTGGGATATCTGTTTGTCCTGTTCTGTCATATGAGACGTATTATTTCTTGATCAGTTATTTTTCTAATTTCATCTGTAGCTCCACTAGAGACAGTTATAACCTATATTCATTTGTATATGGTTTTGTGACCATCTAATGACCAAGGGTTGGATTTCCTATAGTATTTTTGAAAACAAATTGTCTATTACTTACTAAGATTCTGTTAAAGTTATAAGACCAAAATTCACAACTGCCAGTAGCCTTTCAAAAGATTTGTTTTGTCTGTCTTTGTCCAGCTGCATCTGCTGACAGTTTCGAGTGAGTTGGCTTCAGACTCTTAAGGTCTGCTAGTTGCCTTACATAGTTTGAGTTCTTATGTTTTGCAAACTTCTACATATTGATCTATGACTTTTAATGCAAATTAATTTGGGTTTCTTACTTTACCATTTTCTTTCTGCATCAGCTGAAATATCATCAATAATACACAGTCCATAAAAAGTCATCCACTGTGGAATAAAGCCTTGCTGGTTTGATTAATACCTCTAGGTTCTTAATACCAATGGAAATGAAGTGCATATATTCTTTTTCGACCAGTAAACCCTTGACAAATTAAATGAACAGTGTCAACAGTGTTTTGCATTGTAACTAATGACAGAAGATGTAACTATATAAATGCTCATAACATCAATAGTCCATAACAGAGCTTTGTGTGTGGTAAGACAACAAAAATAAAGGAAACACTGAAATGCTACAACATTGTGTGGGATTTTGAGGATTATACAGTATACACAATACCAACTAAGCAAAAAGTACAAGAATGTATGAACTTATTTTATTGGGAATAAAATCTCTGTATCTTGGTTTAGAACAGGCATTCTGAAAATAGTGTTATTTGCAGCTATGTTACAGAGATACACTACTTGAGCAACAGTTTTCCATGGTAGCTATATAATTTCTGTCATTACATGTCTGTATTTACATATAGTTTAAAAGAAATATCTTAGTTTATGGCCTTCCGAGTCTCGCACTGTATAATTTCTCACTCTGAACTTTCCCTTTTCATATGTATACATGCACACACACATACACACATGCACAGGAGTATTTCAAGAACTTTTGACAGAGATTAAGTAGATGCTGTAGATTTCTTTTCACTACGATTTCTATTAAATTTTGCTTAAAAGAATAATATAGATCATTCACTAATTTCTGAATTATTGACATAATAACTAAAATGAAATGTAAACTGACAAAATGCATTCTATTATATGATTTCATTTTAAATGCTCCAACTGATTAATGGCTATCTATAAGTTATGTAGTGATTTCCATATACTAGTAAGAACAGTTGTACTTTGTTAGAACTTACTCACTTAGTAGCCTTTCAGGCTTTTCAATTTTAAAATACTCTTCATTTTGTGCTAAATTTCTTTTATGCTAAAATAGGAAGAATTGCCTCCTGGCTCTTTCCCTACACTTGTACAAGCATATTCACATCTGCTTCACAAGTATGTTTGCTTCTAAAGGGCACAGTGAAGCAGTGACAAGAGAAGACATATATTGAAATGTACGTTTCAAAAAGTTTTAAAATATGTGATAATGTATGTCCATGTTTTCTGCAAGATGCAATTATTTCCTTAATTTTTATCCCAGTGATAGTGCTTTTGATTTTCTCTAAATAATGCTATGTCAGTTTAGGAATGAGAAGGTAGAATAAATCTGTTTCCTCATTCATAGGGAAAAGAGAGTTTTAAATTTCAGGCTGCCTAGCACAAGAACAAACCTCCTCCATATAAAGTTTGTGCTTTGAATAATTTGATTGTCTGCTTCAACCTGTGTCTTCTGACTTATGGCCTGTTTCTCTTTTTGTATTTCTGTTAACAGAAAGCTGACCTTGCAGTTGCACCCTTGGCAATTACCTATGTTCGTGAGAAGGTCATCGACTTTTCCAAGCCCTTTATGACTCTCGGAATAAGTATTTTGTACCGCAAGCCCAATGGTACAAACCCGGGCGTCTTCTCCTTCCTGAATCCTCTCTCCCCTGATATCTGGATGTATATTCTGCTGGCTTACTTGGGTGTCAGTTGTGTGCTCTTTGTCATAGCCAGGTAACATGTCAACTTTTGTGATTTTTTTGGCAATTGTTACCATTTTTTTCTTACTAATAATTGTCAAAAGTCACAAAAATTTTCTTTCATACTCTTATATTTAAACTTCATGATGTACAGAAGAATAATTAATGATAAGGGTTCTCACTATTAATATTCTCCACTGCCATACTAAGTCTCCAGTTTATGTCACTAAGTCCTGAGTATGCTAGCTAGCTTTCTTCTTTTATTTACAAATTTAGAAACACTAGAAAGTTTTCAAAATACCTTTTCCCTATATGTCTGCAGTAAGAAACATGATTGACATGATTTATTTTATTAGCCCGATTTCTTTTTATGCTACGGTGCTTAATCTTAAATTGAGTGTTTAGTTGCCCGTGTTGATTCTAGATGTCCAAAGTGGGCCTCTACCTATATACAAAAGAGTTTACATAGATTAGTATCTTAGAAGTAGGGTAATAGTAGTCAGTTTTTGTGGGTTTTTTAATTATGTGCTAGGTAAAATCTCTGAGATATTTCACAGAATTTGAAGTCTCAGAGTGGAATATATTTGGAAGCTTAGTTGAGGTTTTGAAATTAAGGAACTGAATACATTAATTATTAAATTATAAATTGATGTTATATAGCACTTTTTAATCTGTTTCCTTCAACACCAACAAGCAGAAAAACATAAATTTTCCTTGTTAATTTATTAAGTCTTAGTCCAGATGCTCATAGAAGTAATATTACATGTAAACTTTGGCTTTTGCTGTGGCAGCAAAAATAAAAAACAATTCAGAACAGTAAATCAGTAATTCCTGGGGTTATAAATTAACCTCTTTTGCAGATTCTGCCTAGTAGTCACTTGTAATTTTTTTTTTAATCAAATGCATATAAACTATAATGTCTTTTATCTCTTAATAAGATGGGGCCTTTTTGTTTGAGTTAATAATGCAGTCTCACTTCTGTCCTGAGATTCCTATGATTTCATTCTGTGCTTCACAGTAGAATCTTCATGTTTTTCTTTTTCTATTGTGCTGTAGTTAGTATCAGGATTCTCCATCTGTCTTTGGTACTCTCTGTTTCATTTTAGAGAAGTTGTATCATTCCTCTACTAGGGAGAAGCAATATTTTCAGAAACCAGTTTAAGAGTAATTTAACACCTGTACATAAAGTACATGAGGTGCTGAAGTAATATAGCTAACACTGAAACATATTGTGTAATGAATAACTTTGCTGTGTGCCTTCTTCAAAAGTCTGCTTTAAAGAGCAAGACTTATGATGAAAGTTTCTTGAAAGAACAGTAGATTTTAGTGGACCATATAACCAGAGAGTACACTCGTTTCTGAGATGTTCCTGTGATACAGACACCTCTGAAAGCACAGCTGAGCATAAATCACAACTGTTATCTTGTGAAATGCCTCATGTAAAATATTTATGTGTATGTCCAAAAGTTTTAACCCTACTGTTATCACTGAAGGACATATTCAGCATGATGCACAGTGCTTTTGACAGGCAGCTCCCACTAATGTTAGTAGGAGTTGTATGGCTGAGTTCTCACTTATGCTTTGGAAATGTGTCTTGACATATTTTTTAGGAAAGATAGATTGTCTTGAAGCCCCTCTTTTTTATATAATTAAGTGATTCAGCCACTTGAGCTCTCTAGCAGAAGTGGAAATAATGTTTATTTTTATACAGAAGCACTAGATAGTAGACCAGTACTACTGAAATTTTTTTTTCGCTTGTTTTTGTAAACAACATCACAAATTTCTTATATAATTGGAAGTGTTATCTTTATTGTAAAGCAATATGAAATATTTTTTATACTGAGCAGAGGTTTGTTTTTTGTATAGTTGTATAAGACATCTTTTTTACACCTAAATTTATATTAGCCTTCAGATCTAGAGATTTTCAATAATTCTTAACTTGTACAATCAAATATTGATAACACATTTAGAAATAAAATATGTAGAATTATGTAAGACAATCTACAGATTTTATTAATAATGCAGAATGACTTAATAGTATGTGATAGCTTTTTCCAACACTATCCCTCATATAGGGAAACAAGTCTAAGTTAAAAATTAATTCTCCTGCTGAATACTAAAGAGAGAGAGGAACATTATTCAAAAGTAAAACAGCTTTTTTCAAATACAATTCATAAAATGTATCTGTCATGTAGAAAGGGATATTTTGAAGTGTGGTAATGAAGAGGACTTTGCAGCATAGTGGTATATATTTTCAGCACAGATTATATGTTAGGTATTGCACAGCTGACGTATTTTTCAGTCCCAGTGTTGTGAAACTGCTGGACTGTATGCCACTAAATTAGTAGCTTCCACCTAGAGTGTCTTATTAAGAAGATTTCTAATTCACAACAATCCTTCCATAATGAATGTTTAACTAGCAGTGTTTCATAATAATTACTATGTATTTCATAATAAGGTGTACCCGTGTCTGGCGCAGTACTTAGTATGTCTTTTACGATATGATGTTTTATAATTACAACTCACCAGAGTATTCAGTATAGAATACTTATTTCTAAATTTAAACCTCCCGTTTTTGTGTCAAATGTCTTGTGATTTTATTGTTTCACCATGTCCTCTAAACAATGTTGGAGTGTAAGAGGTTGGTACGTTGAAAATGGAAAGTACCATTGTGCTACCTGGACTTCACTCAGTAATTAGTGGTATGGTCATATTTAGGGAAAGATGAAGAAATTACTAAAAGGTTCAAGAATATTTAAGAATGAATTCCTGAAAAGACTATCATAGAGTAATATATTAGCCATAAAACAGGAGAAATGGAATATAAATCTTAATCAGTTTTTTTCTTTATTTGAAAGAGCATTGGATTTTCCTTCCATTCTGAGAAACAGATATAAAGAGCTGGAATCTTTCCATACTCTACAAGACAGAAAGCTAGAAGAGATTTATGTGTTAGCTAGAGAGCTTTTCTATTTCATTTTTCTCTTGTAGTTCTCCCCAAAAAAGCTGGTTCTACTTATGAAAGTGTAATTTTTTCATTATGAGTAGGAAGATCCTATATGTGTTGTACACAGTGTTTTCTTTAATTGTCATCCTTTGTGGGAGTTATAGTAGACCATGATTTCTCCATAGATATAAAAACCTCTTAATCTTGTTTGTTTCAGTTGTTCAATCTCTGTAAGTATGGGGGTTAGTCTCTAAAAGTTCCTTTCTTTGTTGTACAGACTGATGACTGATAGATAAACCCATTCTGTCTGACACTAAGCCTATTAATTTTTTGTGAACTGAGAAAATCACATAACATTTTTTTTCTCTTGTGACAACAGTAATAGGTCTGTTTCTGATGCCAGATAGCAGTGTGTTTGTGTGTCTGCTAGCAGTGTCTTGTGTCATCTGAAATCTTGTTGCGTTCCAATACCTTCCTGTTATGTCTCTGCCTTTACTTGTTTCTTTGATTTGGAATCCCAGTTAAATTCACAGTTTACATGCGATTAGAAGGAAAAATAATACTGCAGTAAATTTTGCCAACTCCTTTTTGGAGCTCTGTCAAGTACACAACATTTTCTGATCTGTATAATGAGAAATCTCAAATAGTTGAATTTCTTTTTATTTCTGTCTGCTGGTGCAAACCATAGTTTCAGTTCAAAGCAACATGCTGTTTTCTTACAGTGTTGTATATCAACTTCATAGGCACATATTGTTCCTTCTTTTCCATTAGTCTGTGTACACGAAACAGACGTTTCCTAATTTTGGTCTCTGCAAAATCTAACTTGTTGATAACTGAACATTTATCTTAGGCTTTTCTCCATGAAGAAGCTTAGGAATAGCTTGCTGCTTCAAATTTGAACAGACGCCTGAGCATTATCTCTCTCTGGAGTGTGTGCATATCCTTTTACATCTCATCAGTCTTCATTTTTATTTTATATTTCTTGATCAGCTGGTTTCTGTCCTTGAGCTTGTCTGATTGATTTTCAAGCTACTTCTTGAAAACTATCCTGATGGAAAGAAATGACAGAAAACTACTTTTCCAGTTACTGTAGAGCTCCCATTCCTAAATTACTACGTTGGTATTTTTTCAAGTTGGAAGTTAGCATATTTACCCTTTATTCTTAACAAGCATTCTTCCTACGAGAATTATATCACCTGAGGTCTCCCTAGAGAACTACAGCATATGCTATGAGGTGTTTGCAGGAATAAATTCATCATCCAGTAGGGCAATCCAGATGCCAACCCTGAAATCTGCTCCTCTTACAGTCTTACAATATTAAGACAGTTTCACCTCAATTGTAACACAAAGATTTAATTGGGCCTCGGCTGTAATGCAAGTGAGGATATTGTCACTCTACTATAAAATACCATGTAAGTAGACAGGGATAAAAGCACGCCAGAAATACCACACCTTCAAAAATTATTCAGTAACAATTATTTCAAAACCAGAACATTCTATTTCTTTTAAACCAGGTTATAGTTTATGACCCTTAGTTCGTTGCTTCCAAAAGATTCCATTTAGTCTTCTTCTTTTCATATAATTTTTTCTAGTTGAAAAGCAAGTCCTTGTTAATGCTAAGGATCATCTTTATTGTAATCAGAAAGCAACTGTGCCAGCCTCTGGAACACTGAGTTTTTTTGTCAAGTGCACTAGGCACACTGCATGATAAGAATTTTTCTCTCTCTTTCATGGCTTTTTTAGCTTTTTTGTTAACCAGTGTGTTTGTGTAGCTATACCAAGAAATCCTAGTCTTATGTGAGAATGTTCTAAAAAGCTTATTTGTTCAATTTCTTCTCCTTTACATGAGATCTGGGAAATTTTTAGATTTCCATCATTCAAATGAAATTTCAATAAACAAGATAATACAAAGTAGGTAATTATATCTTATATCTTATTTTTTTGCACCATGAGCAAATTATTAAGCGTATGTTTTTCACTTAGTCTATCTGTCTAAGTATTATAACAAGGAAATTGTACAGTCATCTTGCCTGGACAACAGTAACTGGAAACTTTGTAGGCAACGCTCGCCCATGGTATTTCAAATAGGTTCAGATATTTTTGAGTATCACTTTTCCCAAAATGTGGATGACAGCTTTTAACTGGTTAAACAGTTTACTGCACTGTATACCATTTATACTAGCATATTGGTCATCCATCTGTTTTCTAATTAAAAAATGCAAAACATACTGGAATTGTAATTCTTTCTTATGGTCATCATAGAAGTCGTGTAGTTATTTTGAGAAGTTGTGATATAGATCACAATCAGTGCTATACAGTCCAAGTGTTGTGGATGAGGATATGTGGATAAAAGAAGGACATGTATAGTAATGAGATAAGCAACAATCTCTCAATTTGCCTTTTGACACCTGCAAAAATGTTTTAAACTCTCTGATTACCTCCAGGAGAGATTTATCTGGGTTCACTATCAGTTTATAAAGTTTATAGTTTATAAATAAACAACTCTGTATGGGCTCCTCATCCTAACCCCTCAAGATTTGCTTGAATCACTTCTGAATGCTTTGAATCTCCTTCAGCAGTTCAAGGAGAGACAAGACTTTCAAGAGGGCTACAAGTCTACATACAAGCACAACATCTGCATAATAACCTCTATTATAATACTATTAGAGATCACAAAGAGAAAACTTATCTCTTAGTCATTTTAACATAAACATCCACTTTGAATTTTAGGGGGAAACTCCCGGTTCACTAAATCCTTTCTGTATTGGTGGTGGATCCCAGATATTACTTACCATGCATCGAGACTACAAAGAAACTATTGCCAACAAAACAACTGAAATATCTTAACTGAGGCTGACTAAAAAAAATCACACCCAGATGTCTTTGCAGTCCATCAGAAGATGGAGTACCCCCTACTGGCTATATCTCCATATGCACGTTGAAGACAATAAATTCTGGATTCCTTTGCCAAGAAATTGACTTTTTTTTGTCTCTGCTGACCTAGCCAAACTGCAGAGGTAAAATATTGGTGGTGGTGGGGTGTTCTAGGAAAGCAGTAGGTCTGGTGGCTTCTGCCTTAAGGAAACATCTTGTAATATGCTTTTGTTTGTACCACTTGCTTCTTCAGTATGTTTTATGTTAATTCTTGTTACTTTATAGATTACCCAAGTTGGAATTTTATTTATTTTTAATTAAGAGTCTAGTAGTGTCCTTGTACTGTGTGAAATTGAAGGTGGCCTAAAAATTCTTTTCATCCTTTCTGTTTGTTTTTTTTCCCTCATTATTCTGAAAGCCATCACAAGGTTCTTCAATTCATCACTAATTGTCCAAGAACCTAGGTATTTTGAAGGGCTGAACTGAATCTTAACTTTGCTCATCCTTAAGGAATTTGGTGTTTCTTACTACCACCAACTCAGTCTCTTCATTCTCACTTAAGTAGTGTGTGATTCCAAAGACAGAAATTAAAATTTTGATAGCTATAGATAAATCATTATCTCCAGTTGGCTGGACAGCTCATTCAGTCTGTACCCATTCTGACTTTACTTTTATGGTTTCCTATGTGCAAGTGTTGCATACTTTAAAACATTTATTTCCTCTCCATTTTGATGGAACACTAATGCAGTCTCTTATAGAATCTGAGGGATATATATGGAAAGTTGTTTCAAACTCATGTTGAGCTATTTTTCATTCTGTGATTTGTCTTTATTTCATTTACTTGTTTACATGTTACACTGAATATTTCACTGCCCAAACATATCAGGATCCTGTATATCCTTTTGAATCTCAACAGTACCTTGCATCTTAGGATCCCAAGGGTCTTCACTAAAGCTCTTGTAGAGGATTCAGCTGCATAAACAATCTTTAATAGTAAAATCTCCCAAGTTTTTATTGGTGAATGGCTTCTGGAATGAGTTTACTCACTGAACCTCTGTTATTTTGATTTTTTACTGACTAGAATTATTCTGTTTGATTCATTCTGTTTCACAGAATTCATTGGTAGACATTTGCCTGAATGCCATTCACTGTTTATCTAAATCATGAATTCTAACTGCTTGTGGCAGTTGCATTTGCATTCCCTTCATCTTCAGAAAATCTGAGAGATGCTGAAAGATATGTCATATTTATTTTGATTTCTTTTACACAGTCATATTTGAATTTACATGACCAGTTTTCTCTGACTTTTTTTTGCACACTATATGACAAAGTTAAAATATATATAAAATGTACATACTATGAAATTTGCTTTTGAAAGTATCTCTGCAGTCAAAACGGTGACATTTCTCATTAGAAATTTGCAATTCTCTTTATCTAATTTGTTTTAACTAAAGGCAAAGTAGATCTCATCTACCTCATTTTGTGTTTTTATATGTCTTGGATAAACAACTTCTCTAAATAAGTCAATATCTGACAACTGTTTTGTCAAAAGTTCTATAACGCACCACAAAATACTGTTTCATATCTACTGTGGACAGTGATTTCTTAATTTCTATGTACTGTGTTAACATCCATTAGCAAATAATCCCATAGTCCTTGCTTCTAAGAAAATGGCCTGAGGAAAAACTTTATTTAGTTTTGAAAGATTCTTTACACTATGAGAATATATGCAGAGGTTCATACTTATTTTTAACAACCCTTGCTAATCACCAGCACATATAGGACATGAGAAGAATATTGAATTGCTTTTATGAAGGAGCTTGCTTGAATAAAAGTTGAGTCTCCAGAAAAAGTGCCAAACATTCTGTTTTGGTATTGGATCATTTAATTCTGTTTTGTCAAAAAATTTTTTTCCTCTACATGAAAAGAAAACACAAGTCTAGACTTGGCACTTTGTATATTTATTAGTAAGAGATAACATGGAATAATATTAAATGTGCCTAAAGAGAAGGGTTCCTCTACATCTAAAGCTGAATGTTTCAAAGCTAAAAAGATGCTTTTGAGAAAGATCAGTGCCTCTTATGTTTTTTGGAGTTAGGGGACAGAAGGTTTATTGACTTTAAGTTTGGTTTACTTCATGTTTTTTAGTCTGATATGCATAGTATTGGTGGGGAGAAGAAAACTGTAACTCTCACCATAATGCATAGCAGCAGTTTTCTCATGAGCTGTGCAAACCATGAAGTCCTCCAACCCAAAGAACAAAACACAAGGATCTAGCGGAATGGGAATACAATCAGGAATTCAAGAAGGTACCACAGCATTGTCAAAAGATTTTGTTAATTATTGAATACAAGTAATAATTTGAAAATGTGCAAGTTAGCTGATGACTCCTTTTCCATTAGCATCAGCGACTGAATTTACAGAGTGCCTAGTATATTAAAACATGAGTTCAAAAGGCTATTGACCTGTTGAGGAGGGTTTTTTTGTTTGTTTTGTTTTGTTTTGATTTGTGCTTTTTTTTTCCTCCCCGAAGTCAAAACAGAACAGCTGCTGTAGGAACATTTTATTTGAGTCATTTCACACATGCATCCTGCTTGGAACACTTGATTTAACAGTAAAAGGTTTCCTTGAGAAAAAAAGTAGGGATAGGATGCAAAATTGAATGTTAGCAGTCATGATTACTATTTACCCTTTTTCTGGAGGCCCAGAAACATAAAATAATGTTGAGCAAAAATGGCTGTAAGATTTGAAAGGCAGTTTTTATACTAAATAAGCACAATATATAAAAATTATCATTATTTATTTGCTAAATATGTGGACCCATATGTGATGAATTCCTTTACATTATCTAAATTAAGAGGGAGATATAAACCATTGGAAGCAAAGCAAATATGATATGATGGGTATTAACTTTGTAAAAAATTCTAGCAACAGATATTCAGTGGAATGAAATAACACTTTCTGTAGGATAGTATTTCAGAGTTCACCATTGAATTCTTGTTTCACGATTACTTGAAGGATAAGAAAACTTGGGTAACAAAAGTATTTTATGAATTTTACTCTTTTATTCTCTAAAACAGACCTTGTGCTGTATGTAACCCTAATAATGCAGATAAAATGCTAGGCTTTTAGGTAGTTATAACTAAATAGTCAAATGTCCAATTACTTGAAGTGGTGTAATGTGTCTGTTAGAATAAAAGGTGGTTTTGTTTGGTTTGGGTTTTTAAAATACACATAGTTTTTGACTTTGGAATTGGAAAGCACTGAATTTTTGCAAATTTAGCTAAAACTGGATTTTCTAAATTTCTCTATCATTATTATCCATTGTATTCTGGAAAAAAAAAAAAGAAAGAAGTATATAGATGTCAGTAGAGCTAAATTAAAAGAAAAATGAAACAGAAAAACAAAACTCTAAAACCAAAGTAAACTTAACAGAATTATACCTCTTTGAAAGATAGAGAATTTTTTTCCTTGGAGGAAAGAACTGTTAGACCTAGGTCATGGTTAAATATTATGCTTTAAACTAGAGGCACATAAGAAGGAAATAAAGTGGGAATATTTCTTAACTTTAAGGGTTGTTCACTGTCTGGAGAAAAATAAGATTGTTTCCTATGAGTTTCTATAGACAGACATATGGGAATTATGTCTCCTGCTTATCTTTCTGATTTAGCAGTTTCCAGAAGTTTACCTGGCTTATGCAAGTCTGCAGTCTCTAACTCATTAGAGAGTATGTCATTTAAGCAATGACAAGACTCAATCAGAAATCAGCCTCAAAAAATAAATATGGTAATTGCTTTTGATGGTGAAACAAAATAAGTAGTGTGTCCTTCACGCATTTATGGTTTATGTATGAAAGTCACCCTGTGTAAACTCTAATGATGGTGGAATTGCTTTAGTATAAAGCTCATCACACATTTTCAGACTTAGGAATAAAGTGAGTGCCTTTTTGTTGTTTGGTTTTGGTTTTTTGGGCTTTGTTTGTTTTTGTTTGTTTGTGTGTTTCTGTTTGCTTGTTTTGTTTTAAATTTATTATAGTATTATCAGAAGTTTGGTCTTCAGCAAGAAAGGTATCATTCTTAAAGGAAAATTATTTGACAATATTGAAAATTTTGAGCATCATAGTTAAAAATCCCACAACATCTATGGGATATAGATGATTTTATTAGAAAATAGTAAGTGTTTAAAATATCAAAAAGTTTGTCATTAGTCATTCTTCCAGCACATCAGAGAGGATTTAAATTTAAATATTTTTTATTAAAGAAAAAATTCTGGCTTATTGCTCTCATTATACTGTTTGTTTTGTGTGGCCATTAGAAGTGTGGCACCTGCACATGCCAATTAGGAGTCCTAAAGACTTTACAAGAGGTAACCTCTGACTGTGAGAAAGAACTGTGAAGACAATGTTACTTCAGCTTGATGAGATCATTCATATAATTTCACCAGACTAAAGATAGCAAAACACCCATTCCTATTGCCTCTTTACTGCATGGAAAAATTTTACCGGGTAAAGAGTGAAGGGGTAGATAGCAGAACGGGGTTATACAGTTTCTTTCCATCCTCCCAGATATGTAAAGTTCTTGATCTTTCCTATGGGAAATGGCTGTAGCTGTACAGAGAATAGGATACTTATTTTCTTTTAACTTATTTACTTAGTAGAAGTAAAGGTACAGTGTTTCTGTACCAAGCACCATCACCAGGGACATAAAGCAGTTTTCCGCTAACAGTGACATATTACAGCAATTAATTCATGTTCTGGAGCAATTTTCTTGGTAGATATTTTGGAGCAAAAATCAGAAAGGTTTATAGTGTAATGCAGGTTCAGAGAAGTTCCTATGAAAGAATCCACTGCTTAGAATTCTCTGGTTTTGTGGCTGACACAATGTAACCAATGAGCCCTGTCCAGAAGAAAAATGGAAGCAGACAGCAGAATTTTATGCATTGCACTGCTTTGCTGTGCTCACAGAGCATGGCAAAGTTGATGTCTAGTTGCAAAAATATCTGAAAAAGGTTCTAATTAGTCATATTTATCTTCCACACACTTCTCTCTCTTACTTTCTCTCTCTCACTCTCCTTTTCTTCTACATGGACATGTTAGAGTGGAGTGAGTAGTTAATCATGTCAAAATCCTGGTCAGTGTGCCCTTCATTTACTGTAATGAAAGGAATTTTCACCTTGCTTCAAATGTAACCGTAATTAGATAAAGTTACCTGGTAAATGGATACCAGAGGCTTTTTATATCTTTCTGTTCAGCTGCTGCTAGAAGCCCATTTCTGCCTCCACCTTACATGTTGATGGGGATTTTTAATGTTCATAACACCTTCCTCATCATCCTGCTTTTTATACTGTATAGTCATTTGTACCTGCACAAAACCAAATTTCAACACGAATGAGAGTCGTGGTGTTGTAAGGCTATGCATGAACCTAAATGACTCCACTGGTGAAAGCAGTGGAGATTTCTGGGTGGTATGGAAAGCTTAATTGGGCTTTCCTGTAATACAGGACAACTTTCAGAGCATCAACCAAGCAAGGTCTTGTTGTTACTTGGCAAATAGCAAATGCTTGCTTTAAAGAATTAGCAGTCCAGAATGAGCAGTTAAATTGTTTAAACAGTTATATAGGAAGAAAATTCCTATGAGGTGTGAAGAAAATGAAATGAAAAAAGAGTACATTTCTTAAGAAGTTAGGTTCAGCTACCTAGGCAGGAGCACATTTTGGTTTGTAGTCTAAATTACAGAGCAAGTGAACTTTGAGGAGGTATTAATTTTGGCCTCAAGGCTATTCTCACATGAAGTCTGGATAAGATTCAGTTGACACTGGTGGAATAACAGATTGTTCTATGGCAATGACGTTAAAATCACTTCCAAGTTTGTCTTTCTACTGGGGAAGAGCAGTGGATGAGGAATAAAAAAAAGGAAGAAAATCAGAGTGGTTACATTTCAGATTAGTTTTTGTGGAAAGGAACATGCTTGTAAGTATTGAAACTTGGTGGAAAGCTGTGCAGATATATGGGACGGAAACCTGCAGTAAATGCCTTTACAGAAACGTACAAGTTGCCTGTCCTTTATCTTTGAGACATTGGTGTTGAAGCAGCGGAATCTCTCTGGTGTTCTTCAACTCATAAACATTTGGTTTGACAGTCTGGTCAGAGGGAAGATAATACACTAGATTCAGATAGGCCATGTGTTACTAGAAGCAGTATGTTTGAATCAAGTGATGGGGTTAAATACAGAATGAAGTCAAGTTAGTAGTCTTTAGTAAAAAAAAAAAAGTGTAATTGTTCTTCCGAGAGAGAGAGGAGGAAAAAGGAGTATTCACAGTCTATTTCTGCAAAAAAGAATGTTACTGCACATGCCCAGAAACAGTTTGGATCTAGTCCCTAAATTGCTGACATACTGCTTCTGGAATCACAATTTCTTTAAACGTAATCTGGAAGAAATCCTGTGCTGAGGCAAGAACTGATTAACCTATTACCCTAACAGAGTATTATCAAATTGGAGAGCTGGAGAGGTGAATTCCAACTCACTGATAGAGCCATGAAAGAAGCACCTAGTGGTGAGCATGTGAGGGTGGGATTTCCTGACTATAAGTGCTGTGAGCAAAAGAAGCACAGGTATCTCGTCAGTGTCAAGCTGAATAGATTATAGGTAGTTTTGTTCAGCCCTCAGGGTTTTATTTGAAGATGAGAGAAAGTTTTATAGATTACGAAAAAAACCCAAACAACAAACAATCAAAACCCCTCCATAAAAACTGCGAGTATTTATCCACAACTGGGATGTGGAGCTGCAATTCATCAGAGTCCCTGAAGTAAATACTTGTAGTTCAGTTTCAGTTACTTGCAAATTTAAAAAGTGTCATGTTTTTGAATTCCTTTAGCCATGGTCTTTCCAAGAGAAAGCCTGTGCGTTCTGTTACCAGTAAATGAAATATTTGTATATTTGTTGGTACAGTTGAGAATTGCAATGATATAATCAGAAGGGATGAAACATTTTGTAATCAACTGTCAAATAAGACAATACATGATTGTTCTGTCATGTACATGTAGAAGTCAATGTGAAAGCTCATATTGGTTTTGATAGTGGCATAGTGGATTCTGAAGACAAGGGCTGGGATCCAGGGCTTGCTTCCTGGCCCAAAGGGCCGGAAAGTTTCATATGATTAAATGCTCTGTCATCCCAGTTATCCCAACCACAGTGCTTACCAGAATTTCCTGTATCCTTGAACCATATCTGGGCATTATCTGAGCGCAATATGGGCCAAAAATTTGAAGAGGAATGCACTAACAGATAAAATGTATGGACAATTACATGGCATTGCTGAAGTCTCAGCCCTTCTCAGTTCATAGAATGATACTTATTCCTATTTATTTTAATGTTTTGATGAGATTTTAATCAAGTATTTTAAATACAGAATTATCAATATATATTTGTATTGATAGTTAACAATGTAGAGATAATAAACAAAAAAGATTTTGCTCCTTCTTTTAATTGTAAAAAACCAACCACACACACAAAAAGCCACCAAAAGAACCCCACCTAAAACAAACCATAAAAAAATTCTCCAGATTTTAATTTGTGATGAAAAAACTTTTTAGCCTCAGAGTGACATAGAAGTGTAAAAAAATACTCACTATAAATAAATACTCTACATAATCCCATATTACACAGTTAAAGTTGGTAATTTGCTGGTTTTATTTAAAGGTTGTTCTATTTTGACAATTTTAAACACATAAATGTTGCTCTTGAGAATGTTTCAATGGCTTATTCTGTATGTAAAAATCACATCTGATGTGCCTATATAAACAGGTACCTTATCATGTAGTGATCCTAGTGTAGTAATTTTTCTATTCCTGACATTCTGATGAGTGACATTTAAAGTATGTTTTACTCTAAACTAGATAACTTCTTTGCTGTGACGCTCAATATCTGCCGTCAAGAAGGCTGTTGCAATCTTGAATGCAAAGGCCAGATTTGTTGCACAACCTTAGAATGAGCTGACCCCAACTTTTTTTAAGGAGTCCATATATTTTTACATCGCAAAATATGATTTCACACTTCATTATGTGCCTTTAGGAAGTCCTCTGGAGTATTCTACTTCTTCCCTTCCCTTAAACTTGTGACAAACTCTTGAATGAGTAGAGGAAATCAATAGGTGCTTTACTTTTTAAAAAGGAGCATTTGAATTTCTCAAGTACCATTTGTCTTATACAGTGTTTTATTCTCTTAAAGAGAAATAATAATTAATGTATTACTTTATATTACTATTATAGGATGAAGTATCACTGCTGTATATTACTAATTTACAATCTCATCTGTAGATACAGAATAACCATCGTAAAAATTTTGTTTGTACTAAGATGGCAAGATCTTCCAATTAGTGGTGCGTATGAGTCTCTTATTATTGCAAACATGCCAGTCATCAGCAACAAATGGTATAAGTAACTTTGCAAGGCCCAATAGGGTGTTATACGGTGATGTAATAACCTACACCAAACACTTGCTGACCACTTTTCCTATAAAACGTATTTGGAGATAAGAAAAAATATAGATGAGGAGGTTTAAGAATTAAAAGTAATTTTATAGAGACAGTGGTTGGTATGTGTTTTTATTAAAGAATAATTAAATGAAAAATCAATGAAATGCTTGTGCAGCTCCTATCTTCTACACAGCATGTTGAGGTTCCTTAAGATAGAAAGACTGGCTAAATGTAATTTTTGAAGATGTGCTAGCTTGATAAGTATTTGTGCAAAGCAGTTTCTGAGGACTCGGCCCACCCCTTCAGTTTAGGAACGTTACAAAATCTGGTGAAGTATATGACAGTAATAAAATGAGGACTAACATTCTCCAGGCAAAATGAAGTGAGTCATATTAATCAATACAGTTTACATATTTCTGTTATTTCTTGAGTAACAAACATGATTTTTTTTCTGGAATCATGAAAGTTGGTAGTGTTGGGGTTTTTTTTCCATGTAGTAGGTCATAGGCTAAATATTAGCATGTATTTCAAAATGTTGAGCTAAGATATTGCTAACATTTTGCTAATGCACACTGAGCATATTCTTTGAATATTCTTAAATCAACAGGCACAGATTTGCTGATTTTCTTTAACAATAACTTCTACATTCCATACCAGGAGTTCAGTTTCTATGATTTACTAAAACCTTGAAGATGTGTTTTGGGGAATATAGAGGGGAATTCATGCTAAAATTACTCTTCAGTAGATTTGACAGTCTAGCGCTGGGAGCAGATCAGTGAATATAGTGGGAAGGAGACAAGTTATTTTACATACTAAGCTTAGGAAAATTATATTGTTTTAAATATCATTTTAGGGTTGCTTAATCAGTCATTTGTAATTCAGGAATAATTTGAAAGCAACAGATAAAATAGATACTTCTCTGGACAGATATAAACAATGTATTACTCAAATTTATAACATATATTAAAGCAATCTAGAAATTGTTTTGTCTAGATCTTGTTTTTTAGAAATTAATGTTTCATGGTTTCAGGACGTCAGAGCATTTTCTAGTTATTCATAGGCACAGCATTTTTTAATACACAGTATTTCATAATACACAGTAGCATTATTTTTTTGTTGACACATGACAGAAAGGTAATGACTTTAGTTCAAATATGTGTAGTTTTACTAGAATTAAAAATTCAACTATTCCTTAGTCTGGTCTAAAAGGAATGCAAATTATACTATATAAAATAAATTCTTTTTAAAACAGTAAAAATTTTTTATTAGAGTATAGAAAGATAAAGGAGAAATTATGGAATTATAAGAAAGAGAGAATTATATGGAGAGGATAAATTATACTTTATTGGTTACCCTTTTTCAGAATGCAGAAAAAGAAGGAATATTAAATCAAATAAAAAATAACATATTTAAAACAGAAAAGAGAATTTAATTACTTTTATTTTTGTAGATTGTTAATTAACCTTTGGAACTTTTCTCAGGCTAAAATAAAAAGAGGAGTGCTTTGCAATAAAGCTACAGTGATTAGATATACAAGTGCATCTGAGGTAATTCTTCATGTGTAAAGCAAAGTGGGGAGTTATAAAGAATCTTTGCCGGTATTGTGTAGGCAATTTTCAGGGTTTTTTTCATCTTCACATGAAATGCTAGTACTAATATTAGTCAGAATCAGAATATGTCTTTGCAGAAACTTCAGTTATCTCTTTTCCCTTGTTCAGAGAGCAGTAGTGTTGAGAGGAAAAAAATTGTAAGTGTGGAAGGAAAATAGCAGGCATTGTCATTTTCTCAGATTAATATTTAGTACGATAACAGTCCTACTGATTATGACAATTTTAGTAAAATAGTAAATCTACCTCATAGATGGTACTGTGTAATGTCGCTTTATTTCATGTTCTGTGCATTTCATTAACCTGTTTACACTGTCTGTTATGTAAATTCTTTGTTCATCAGATAAATCCATAGTTCAATTCATAGATTCGGGAAATTTTACTCTAGATCTGTTACAACATCACCAAAGATCATGGAAAATATTTCCATCAACTTCTCTAGACATTACTTAAGGCCCATTTGAACACATAAACCAGCAAACAACATGGAATGCAGTTAAGTAGAAAGCAACATGACATTTCAATGAGGTGAACACATATAGGGTATAATGTTCTCCTGAGTTTATTGAGTTAGTATTTGAAGCAATGGTGAAAAATATGGCCTTCAATTTGGGCCTCTATGAATGTTACTGGCATCATGACCATTATGAAACAAAAGCTGCAACTGTCATCTAAGTTGGTTCAGAATATGCACCTGAATATTTATTTTACTGTAGTAAGTGACAATTAGGTAAGTTTTTCCCTACTTCCCTGTTAATAATTCCTGATTTACAAATTTGCATCTAGTAGTTCAATTAGGTTAAATGGCATGTGTTGAGACTGAAAGTTGTTTTTGATTAAAATAGTTTATAAATCGCAACAGACAGAGTGGTAAACAGGTAGGCTTTCATTCTTGTGAAAAAGCAATTTCAAGAATCATAAAAATATTAGTTAATGAATTTGTCAGTTGAATACAGCAATGTGGAAAGAAAAAAGTAAAAGGCAAAATTTGATTCTTAATGAGGTAAAGGTAATTTTCAATTTAGGTAAAGGTTGTTGGTTTTGGTTTTTTGGTGTTTTTTTTTTCCAGACGTCTAATAACTGCTGATGTTTAAGCAGTTTTATCTGTAATAATAAATGTCGTATTTTGTATTTAAATTGAAAAGGTCAAAAAACTTTGTACATGGGTATCTTTAAAAGTATCTCTACCTGTTTACTGTGCTGTCATTATTAAAAGCCTCACAAACAAATATTTTACTTTTATTTATTGTATGTAACTTTGACATCCAGTTTTAAAAAGACATAAAAATGCACATAAAATAATTGGTGCACATAATTAATCATAAAATGTAATGTGATCTTATGTATTTTATATGATAACTAGTATTTTTATTTAAATTAAGCATATATTTATCCATATATTTTATTTGACTATGTAGATTCAGTAAAAGTTAGTGCCTATGTATTTAAAATACTGTTAGAGGAAATCCAGATAGGAATTTATTGTGTCTCATGCAGTTTTACAATATAATAAATCGCGACATAAAAGCAAATATGTTTAGTTAAATTGTTAGTATCATCATTTCCATTGATTGAGAATACTTCATAAAATCAAAATATGGCTTAGTAGTTTGATGCTTGCAATAATAATGCTTGCATTTTCACCCAATTAACACAAGATAATCCATTGGAATACTTAGCTCTTTGCATTATTTTTTAATAAATTTGTTCATTTGATTAAAAATCAACCTTATTTTTTTTCAGGTCAAAAAAATCAGTACAATAGCTTAACCACTGATTTTTGGTTTTGTCTTAAAGAACAGCAAGAAAAGAGGGTTTGTGATCAGGTGACAATATTTTTGCTGAATTGCCTAATGTGTTACAACTTTTTCATTTGCAGAAAACAATACCATTATTGTGCATGAACTTTTTCTCCTTCATTCTCAAATTTAAAGCCACTCTGCCATCAAGGATGTATGTATAAGAAATTGCTTTATAACAAGGAAAAAAAAATTCAGTCATAATATAAAGCAATTTAAACTTGGGTGGATCAATTATACTGTTATATCCAAATGAGCTACAGCACATGTTGGATCCATTCTGTCAGTCCTTAATCAAAGAAGCATGGATAAAGTACTAGGAGTTTTTCCTTAATTCTTTTATTCTCTGTGTATTGTTTAAAGAAATTTTGAGGGGTTTTTTTTGTTTGCTTGGAGTTGTTTTTTGGTCTTTTTTGTTTGTTTAGTTTAGTTTTGGGGTTTTTTGGTTTTTGTTTAAAGATAAACCAAAATGAATTACATGTGTATTTCTACAAGGGAATATAACTTGAAGATTGAGTCATTGCAGTTGAACATGGCTGAAAGTACAGTACATTGGAAGTACACTGCATAATTTATTTGTTCAGGAAGGTATGCTCTTAAGTAATGTGTCTGAATCAAAACAGCAACTATTTGATTTTTGGTCTTTAAAATTCAGAAGCAGGGATATTTCACATATGAAAATGAATAAGACAAAAACAAAATCAGTCTCATTAGCCATTATGCTTTCCTTACTGTCTTAATTTTTTTGTGGTTATAACTAAAAATCATGTTGAATCTTTTGAGAAGTGTGTGTGATGATACAGTGCTCTTTTTTTTCTTTATAATTCTACCTCATTTGTAGTGAAAAGAAAATGTTTTGTTTGAAGCTTTACAGCGTAGAATCAATTGACAATTTTTTTAAACAAGTATTTGAGAACATATACTTCTCTAGTTGCCAGATTCCTTGTTTGTTTCTAAAATATGGAAAGCTAGTTCGGTTTCATGTTCTATTTCAGACAATAATTGCACAGGCAAATTGGAAAGTAAAAGACAGTATTTCTTGAGCTGCTTAATTTTATTGATGTTTTCAGATATAAATAACAGAAAAGAGAAATCTTTCATTGCCTGAGACTGAGGAATTTTATAGCTGGATAAGTGTTAAATATAACTAAGCAGGATTCCTAAGAGCATGGACCTGAAGGGATTTGTTTTTTTAGTTTTCTCAAGAGCTCTAGTAATCACGCAGTACTGATATTGATTGTTGCTTGAATTAATAATTAATTATGTCCTGTTTCACTTTCTTTCTGCTTCTCAAAACTGGAAAAAATCATTGCCACTTGGAGTAGCTTGTTATTAGATCACCCCAGTTGAATAAACATACCTGAATCAGAACAAACTACCTAATGTGCTCTCCTCTTAGTATTAGTGGCTACACAAACTGCACAGTAATTTCCTTTTATTTCTTGCATTGTGAAAAAAACTACTAGGCACTGTGAGAACAACTACTAGTAAAATGAAGGCAATATGAGTTTGGCATGATAACAACATAATTGCTAATGATTTCTACAACTTCTGTGGTTGAATTAAATTGAAAAAAACAATGCCAACAATTCTCATAGCATAAACCCAGAGCATTCAGAATGGATACGTGTGCAATCCTTTCTGCTTCCAAGTTTGTAGTAATTTTAATTGAAATTCTTACTTGCATATAATTGAGCCACCCAGAGAGAACCTACAGCAATAATTACTATGCTCCAGTGCATTCCTGCTGGTGTTTCCCTTTTCTTACAACTGAGTTGATATTTGTTCTGCAGTCTATTGAAGTCTGCAGTAACAATTGTAACAAAGTCCATCCAGCCAGAATATTCTTCCTGGACTTTAGAATGTGTCAATAGCAAAAAATTTCTCATGAAGAAAACTATAGTGTCCAGACAATGGAGTGAGTCTGGTCTGAAAACTAACCAACAAACCACATCCCCCTGCCACACACCCACTACCCTTTGCAGGAAGAAAGTATTCCTGTGCTACATTTTCTTTCTGGTTTTGTGTGTGTTTTGGTGGTTTTTTTCCCTTTTTTTTTCTGTATGGGGCAGTAAATGATGCAGGTAATATTCTATTGGCTTTGTTCTATACGTGATTTTTATATTAGGTTTTGTGTGTAACTATATTATGTATGGATCAGTAATAGTAAGAGTTGTTCAGTGTATTTATATACTAAAGGAAACCATATATAATATTTAAATAATTATCTATTCACGTGAAATATACAGTCAGTAAAGGCATAACTTTTCCTCAGGAAAATGGGTGAATTTAACATGGCTGTCATCCCAAGGGGCTTAAAACCGAGCCCTAGATTTTGTTAGAAATCTTCATTGAAGGAAATGTCACAGTTTTCCACTTACACAGCTGTCATTTGCTTTTTATCAGCTATTGCTGATGATTTTGAATGCCTCATCTTTCTATAATCCTCTGATAATTGCATTCATTTAGTCTACCATGTAAGGCATCCATGCATTTTAATCTTTTGTTTACAGATACCTAGGACTTCTCATGCTTTGCTGTTGAATGCTAATGGAGAGCTTAGGTCTTAGCCTATTCAGGATAAAATAAGCAGTTAACTAAGAGCTTTGAAAATGATAGCCTCACTAAACTATTTAATAAATTGGTCAAGTGTCATTTTTACACGTAATTCTGAGAGATTTCTTCCAACTGGTTAATTTCTCAAGAGAGGTGTTTATGAATATGCATTTATTAAAGTAATGGAATATGAGTATGAGTGTGTTTCTGCATTTTGTTATCATTTTGTGGCTTACATTGCCATTAATTGAAAAAATATGTCAAACTTGTATAATACAGTTCCCCAAAACCTTTAGAAAGCAATTCATCAGGATGAGGTATCTTAATTGGTGGCAGTGTAAAGACAGAACCTATTAGATATCAAACAGATGACATTTTTGCTTCCTAATCTACTTTCAGGCAATATATACATATGAAAAGACACAATTAAACTAACCAGAGGATATGAAAAATTTTTAGGGACTTATAAAAAAGTCAAATTGTTCGAAAGGATGCAGTGTTCAGTAGCACTCAAAACATTGCTTCATCTTACTAGGAATGACTTCTATATATGATACTCCTATCATATGTGAAGCTAAAATCTACACAAATCTCAGAAATTTAAGAACCATTTTTTCCAGATGCACTGCACTGCTTTTTTCCATTCTTATCATAGAAATATGCAATTGTAAATTATAGTTTAGTAGAACAAGAGCAATACCAATAACGAAAGTAAATACTTTTCTATAGGTAAAAGAAATCTTCACTAAAAATCCAGCCTTAATGTTTTTGTTATGCAGTAGGCTTTTACCAGATGATTCCTTGCATTTACTGACTGGGGCTGTGTTGTCTTTGCCGTTGTAGAAATCAGAAAGCAAGCAAGAGCAGGCTCTTCCTTTCGCACAACATGGACAACATAATGGACAAAACACATGAATAAAGTGCACTGTTCTCTGTACCTCTTGTTGTTTTGATGGTCTTTTCATCAAGTGTTGTTTAACTTCCATTCAGATATTAGTGCACCATTTTTGTCCAGTGTTAGTTTCTTTATTTCGTAACATTTAAAGAAAGGGAAATAATTCTAACAACCAGAAAAAAAAAGGATAAAGTACGGACCTTCAGTGAGTAAGAGACAGATCTTCCCCCATGAACGTTCAAGTTATTTACAAGAAAGGCTGCAGACTGAAGAAAGAAAGGGAAGTTCTGATGCAGTTGATAGGATTCCAGAAGGCAGTTCAACCTGCTAGTAACTCATTCTCCTATTTCTGACAGTTATACCTATTGCCCCTGTTGACAGAGGGGTTCAGGGTACACACGCTTACGACCTATAAGATCTTGCAATATGTCCGATTTATTAAAAGAGTGCTGATCTTTTATAATTTCTCCATACAATGCAAAAAATTGACATAATTGGTTACAAGCTACTGTCCAAATGTAAACATACATTACAAATACACTTTTAATTGGTTTATAACAGGTGTCTAGGCAGAATGAGATAACTATTTACTTTATCAAACCCCACCTTCTTCTTGGCACTAATTTCCTTTCGTTCTAGCTAGAAAACTTGCAGCCGTGTTGGCAATTACAGTTTACAATGTCTATAAAGCTATATTAAAGCAAAGTTTATAAAACTACAGAACAAAATATGAATTGCTCATGTATTCATCATGTTACATCCACATGCCCCAGTGAGTCACCTAACAATAGGAAGTGGCCTTCTACTTGTCACTTTTAGTAGCACTCCAGGCAAGGGACAAAGAACAAAGAAGCAATTAATAAGAGATCAGATGCTTTTTGCCTGTATTGGTAGTATGTTATGAAACAAAAGTAAAAGGGAAGAAATGGCAACAGAAAGAATGGTTTCCTGAAAGATGCCTTGCATTTGCATTCAAATACATAAAATAATTTTAAATATAAACACAATCTATGTATTTTGAGATATGGTCTCAAAATATCAATACTTAGACTTCTATAAAGGTAGTCTTTTACTCTACTGTACTGCTCCTTCCAAAGAAAACTCTTTTGATATTTCTATAACTTAACTTTGTATCCTGATCAGTTTTTATAGTACCCATTTCAGGGCTATGTTTGAGAGTAGAATGTAGAATTCTTTGATAACTTACCTTTGCTTGAAGCATGTTTCTTTTCTGAATCTGCTCAAAAACTATTTTAGGTTTTCTTTCTGTTTTCTTTGAGTTAAGGTTTCTTAATTATAATTGTAGCTTAGATTTGTTTATGTTAATAGTTTTACCTATTCAACTTTTAGTGTGACTCACTGTGTTCATATCATATGGTAGAAATGAAGTACAGGAGCTCTAAAATGGGTTCTGTGTATTGAGAGAGTATACACTGTTTTTTGTCATAATGGAATTAGAATTCTTTACTGAATGTTTAAGGAGTAATTAATCTGAACCAGCTTATGGAACACATTTGCCCAGGTAGCAGCTGAAATGCAAATCCAGCAGTTAATAGGTTTGTTCATATATGGTCTATATTTGCATATTTATATATACATATGCAGGTGATGGCTGTGTTTGTGATTTGCATTTAAGTATCCTGATTTTTTTTCTATCCTACTATCAGATGGCTTTTGCTTGGGTCCTCAGGGGTTGTGTTTTTTTCCCACAGGTGTAGTGATGGTTAAGTCTGGATACTCTTTACATGTGGCAGCTGATCTAAAACCCAAGGAGAGGACAGAGCAGTTTCTAGGGTCAAGTTGCAATTTCCTTGTTACCATTCCAATTTACATGGAGAGAGAAGATCCTCTGGGATCTTTTGCCTGTTAGATGACCACTATTACTGTTACCATGGTAAGCATTGTACAGGGAATAATTGAAGCCAGGCTCAGTGGAACAAATTACAGCTATCTTCCACTGACCTCAAAGTGTTCGGTAAATTAACCTCAAAATCAGTCCTTGTGTTTCTTCATAAATAAGTGCCTAAAGAACTGTTTTACTCGTTGAAACACATCTGTAAGAGTTTAAGTGGATGTGAAGATCTGTCTCCTCACTCCTCTCTCCCTGTTTCTACATGTCAGTAAAAGGGAAATCTCCCTTTCTCTCCTTCTCTCTCATTTTTCATTAAGGTATGATATTATTTATAGACCTCTTAGATTAATAATTTGCTATATAGGCTGTAATTTTACGCTTATTTTTACAGTACATCAACACCTGCTACCATTCTGTTCAGCCATTACTGATCGGGATAATTAGCCTCCACATTAGTTATGAAATGAGTGATTCTTAAGAATGGAATTTAAATTAATATTAAATGATTATTTTTTAAAAATTATTTGTTTAAAGAGTATTAGATTGGATTTTGCCTTGTAAGACTGCAACCTGATATATGAAGGTATGCAATATTGTGACCCAAGAATGCCTGATTTTTTTAAAAGAATTACTGAATATTCATACTATAGCTAAATCCTCTGCCCAAAATAAATCTATCCTTAGTGCTACAATAAAATAACAATACCCACTGCAGTGATGACATTTATTCTCAGTTGAGCCTATCCATTATAAAGTGTTTAAAAGGATTCTGTATGCATTAGAAAGACAAAATAACGCCTGTTTTGATTTCTGAAACAGATCACTGTGTTCTTAAGTTTTTAATTACAGAAAGAACACTTGATTTACAATTAAGTATTAATGGAGTATGTTGATATCAGTTTAATTAGTACAGAAACTGACCATAATTATTTTAAATGTTATATTATAACAATAAGGAAAGAATAACGGAGTGTTCAAGTAATGTTGGAGAGACAGCAATATAAAAATCATAGAACTGTAATCTTAAATTATACAAACACTCCAATTTGTTTTGTGATTTTCAGTATTTTTTAGTACACACTATCAAAAGAATCTCAAATCAACAAAACCAAACAAAAATGCCTCTTTTTAAAGCCAAGTTACAGTACTAGCTGCTTTAGAAGATTACAGTGTGTGTAAAAAAGTAAGCAATGTTGTTTTTTAAGAAATAGAATAGATATCACTGTAGTCTTTTTTCCCCTTGGTAGAGCAGTGAATAATAAGATGCTTCCCTGCAGCTGTATGTGACAGGCAAAATCTCTTTGCATGTAGTAATTAGTTTACAGCACCCTATAGCCTGGAGCCCAGCAGGAATTATTTGTAAGCAAGTACTATATAAACAATTACAATATAAACAAAAAGACAGTTCTTGTTTTAAAGGTGCTGACTAGCTTTTTTGGCCACCAAGCAGTTTCTTCTTATCAGAAGTGTTTTAAAAAATGAATATGGATGGAAAGCCAAATTATTAGAAAGTATAAGAAAGCTATCTTGTTTTAGGTTGTGATTGTTGCTTGAGACAAGTTATAAACTTGGTGAATTTAGACTATTCTAAATAAAAAAATGAAAATACTCAAGCTTTTTCTCCAATATAATTGATTGAATGAAGTGAAAAAAATTTTATGCTTGTAGTAAAAAAAATACAAGAAAGAAACAAGTTTAAACCCTTTCAGAATTTTTCATGTGTCTCTGAGAGACTACTCACATATTTTTTACTAAGACAGGCTCTGAACGAGTCTGGATTCAGACACAATATTTTTATTGAGTATCTATGCTATACCAGTGGCTTATCTATTTTATATTGACACACAGGATCATTCAATGCACAGAGCACTGCATGGTTTCAATGAGAAGAATAACTCTCCCAAAGTATTAAAAGAAGATCATAAAAATACCACAGTCTGAAAATATATCCTCACAAAAAGCTAAAGAACTGGTGTATCAATGGCAAAATTCATATGATATGTTCCAGACCATAGTAAGCATAAGGGCACACAACGATGCTATTTTTTAAATGTTTGTTTCTTAATTTATCCTCTGCGGCCAATACTAAAATGACTATGAATCTTCTTAAGTTATCTTTTTGACACGATAATATGTGTTAGCTTAAATTCAATGAAGGTAGTTCAAACAAATGACTTTAACCTTAGTCAATGGGACAGATGAAAGAAGAATATACAGGTGACTGCAATGACCTGCCTGGCATTAAGAAATGATCACTTGATCATGTTTGATTGTGGATCTGTGTTCTTAACAATCTGAATCGTAGTACTTTCGTTTTAACATTTTTTTTCTCTTAAGAATGAATTTTACATCTGGAAGCCAAGTAGCTGTCTAGTCAGACAAACAGAAAACAACTCAGGTGCTATAGAGGTATATTGGGCAAGTATGCTTCTCATTATGATAGTTACTACTCAAAAAAGAAAAGTAGTCTCTCAAAACACTTAGCAATTGCTAGATGCTTGCAATATGTGTTTGTGACACAGCCCGTCTAGTCCTAATATCTAACCTGAACCTCCTCTGGCCCAACTTGAGGCCAGTTCCTCATTCTTTCACTTGAGACATGGCAGAAGAGACTGACGCCCACGTCACTACAACCTCCTTTCAGGTAATTGCAGAGAGAAATTAAGTTCCCCTTCACTTCCTCACCCACAAACAGAGGAGGCCAACCTTTATTTCAAAGTGGCAAGTAAACCTATTCCCACATTGAATTAAGTTTCCATAAATAAGAATCTGGTCTTTATAGTTACACACAGGACACTGTGTAATGTCTTCTTTTACTCTGAAAAGTCAAAAGACTCTTAAAGGTTTTCTCCCTTTGGCAAGAACCTTTTAAAATATTTCAGTAATTATTTTAAGTACCAAACCCAGTAACAATTATGCCCTACAGTGCTACTATGCCCAGGGACTGAAGGCCCAATAAAATGTATAACATTAATAACCTCTAAAGATAACTAAGTAAATATTCTGTCAAATATGAACCTTCAGGAAAATGGAAATTATTTTTTTTGGTAGCATAATTTTGGGCCTGCAAATTTGTTGAAAATGTTTAGATCAAAAGAAATCACATGTGCTAGTCAATACTTGGCAGGAAGATCTCTAAAAACATATTATATACTCTAGGCATAGTTTAGGGAAATCATTAATGATTTTGTTGAGAGTTGAAATTGATCAATAAAAGCATTGTGATTCATGAGCATATCTCCTGTCTTTTTCACAAAAAGTGAATAAGAGTTTTTTACAAACAATGATCTTTAGAGATTCTTCTGTGGTTTTTGTAATGTGAGCCAAGCAAGGAACAGTATTCTATCTAGTATACATTTTATAAGTGGTTAAGGCAGATAACATTTGTATACTCTTACAATGCCCTAACTAAATATTGATGTGAAGCTGAACTTCTATTGCAAGATGTACAGCAGGACTTTTGAACAAGAAAGGAAATTGTAGGAACTTTTTGTGTTAAGATATGAAGTCAGTGTGTTTAGGGGGAAGAAACAGAACAAAATGTCTCGTTCTAGGATACAAAAAGCTGCAAGTACTCTGAATTGAAAGTGGCTTGAACAAATGAATAGCACCCTCCTGCTATAATTTTTTCTGCTCTTTATGGCTGTCTTTACACATTAACCATGAGCTGGTAAGATTTGATTTGGATGTAGAAAAATAGTTACCTATATTTTAATTCTCATAGTTATTGTTCATTACATAAATTATTATTTATTGATCAGAGCTATCCAGGAATTGTAAAAGATGCAATTTTTTTAAGTGGGAAATATGCCACAGCAAATAATTTCATATTCCTAGTAGAAATTTTAATAAAAATAAAAGAAGGCAGTGGAATGAGATAGAGATGCCCTTGAAAGTGAAAAAAAGTTTTTGTCCTGTTTGTGTCAGTTACTGACTAAAGAAAAACAAGAACTTGAATTTTGCATTTCTTTATTTCCTGGCAAATACCAAGGATGCAATAGAGATTCAATTAATTTAGCTAAGTACTTTATCTCTGACTGCAGGCAGAAGGAGATGTGTACAGAAGAGTTAAAAGCATGAGGAAGTCTATGGAAGTACTTCTCTCAGGTACATTGCCATAGACGCAGTTTCTGACTTTTGACTTGAAAGATTTTATTTTTTAATTAATATTAAATTTTATTGGAAATCTTAAAAAGTGAACCGAGGAAGATGTTTCTCATCCAGGACTAAATATGGTACAGACTCCACAAAGCAAATAAGACATGGTTTCTGCCTGGAGAAGCCGGCAAGTCTAATTTTAGACATGACAGAACAAGTGAGCATAACAAACAGTGGGGGAGGGTGGGAGCTGAAGAGGGTCGCACTAAGAAGATTACAGAGTTATTTACATTTATTTCATGCATATCTTTATAGTATCACTGTTCCATTTGTATATAACATTTTAAAGCTTCTGTAAATATTCTAGAAATAGCCGGAGAAGCAGCAGAAAGAGTAAGAAATGTGTCTAGGATTTAGAAGAAGTAAAAGAGGGTGATAAAGGGAATCAATTGTGTATATAAAATAATGGTCTATATTTGTGAACAGGCTCTTTTGTTTTTCTATGAGACTTTCTAGCCATCAAAAGACATTCAGATGATGACTGGTCTGTGTAATCTGTGTGGAAGCTCATTTTAGACTTTTTGTTTTACTGAGTATCTAAACATAGCTCTACTGAATAATTCCAGGGCCACTACTAGTAAATATTTAAGTCTTATTGTAGTTTGTGGATTGAAGTTCTTTGTGCTGTATGAGGGCAGGTGCTCAAACTGTTGTCCAGAACTCAAATCTCAGCTCCCAAGGGAGGATTCTTAATATAGGAAATAAGCCAATTCTGTGTTGTGGGACGTTATCCCCTCTGCACCAAGATAAGGAGAGAACATAGAGATGAGAATTTTCAAAACCAGTTTTTTATTTCTCCCATTTTTTCAATATATTCAGGGAAAACTATATATGGGTGAACAATAATAATGTTCTCTGGTAAAGATGTAAGAATATTATAAGAAACAGCTAAATGTAGGCTATTTAGAAGGAAAGTGCAAATAAAAATATAGTAAGTCTTGTTAATAATCAATTTTTGGGATTAGCACCCAATTGATAGTTACTGTCTAGATAGAACAATAAAGGAATATAAATGCAGATTTAAAGATCCTCATGAGCCTAAAAAAGTCTACAAAGTGGAAAATCATATAGAGGACATCAGTTTACTTATGTTGCCAAAAACAGGGCAAAATATTTTCTAACAAAACAAATACTCTGTTTTTCTGAGTTGTGCATTAGATACAGAAGTCAGGACAGGTCATGAATCTCATGAAAAATAAAAATGAAGCAACTCTTTTAACATCTCTCCAACTATACCTTACAGAGCTGCATAGTCCTAGATATTTGGTTTTTTAAGGTTTCAATATATTTTCCAGAAGTTAGGATACATTGATTGTGTGAGAAGTCTACATTCTATGAAGTTCACATACGTTAAAAGAGAGTAATTTCAAAAAAGTTTTCTTCAGATTCTTGACTGTCATTTAATATTTAACTGTGCCAACATTTCTTCTGTTCAAGAAATGGGTGGACTAATCTTTTCAAAGTTCAAAAATTTTTTAAGAACTGAAATATGTATATTTAATAAATTAATAGGAACTTGACTAGTGATACAAAATTGAGGTTGTATGTATAGTTTTGACTCTTATTTCCATCAAAATAACTTTTAATTATGATGGTAATATACTATGTCTTTAATACCAAATATAATGGATTTTAATAAACCCTTAATTCACATCCATAAAAATGAATGTTTCAGTTATCATAAATGTATACTAATTATAACATAATAGTTAGGAATTTTTTAATAATTCTGACATTTTTAATTATATTTCTTCAATGTATGGCATTGAGTTGAAATTTACTAAATACCTGAGAATGTTACCTATCAAAGGAAATATTCTCTTTGACTTCAGCAGATATGAGAATAGGTCTATACTTGGTATATGTTTTAGGGTATTTAATTTTCATCAAAAAAACAGCCTTTCAAAATTCTGGTTTAGATTTGATCTCTGACTAAGCTTCTCATTTCTGCAGCCACCAAGGCTACATTTCTTTGGATTTAACTGCAAGACTAGTAGCTAATACAGCAGTAAGAATAGACAAGTTCGAAATATCACCAAATATTCACTTTTTCTGGATGATATTACTCCTGTATGGTTGGTCTTGCTTACAGTAGAACTTCATTGAGTAAGTTTTATATTACTTGCTTACAAGCTAATTGAGTTTTGGTGATTTTTATTTTGGTTTGGTTTTTTTTTTCTATTTTTTTTCTAATATTAACCAGGAAGATAAGGTTTTACAAATATTGGACAGGATATATTAATTCGTATAGTGAAGATTTTGCTTCTGATCCTGAAATAGTTTATGTACTTATATTTAATCTCAGACTCAATTGGATTTAACAGAATCCTATCCATGTTTAAATTAATAGTGCCTGTAAGACATTTAAAGGGATAGAGGGTGAACCTATAGAACACAGTTCTATAAAGACAGTATACAACTTACCTATGAGTCTAATGTTTTTCTTTGGATTGATTGATATCACCTAAATTTAGAAGATTTATAGAAAGCCTTTTAGGTATTTAAAAATTTGTTACATAAAGTTCCATTTCTAGGCAATGGAGAGGTGATGCTGATTTGTTGCAACTGATTTAGATAGGGATATTTTGGTATATAAAAGAAGTGTTGGATGACTAGTTCTTGTCAGGAAGCAGCAAAAGCATGGCAGCTCCATGAGGGAAGATGATGTGGAAGATGATCACAGGACAAGCAGGGAAGTTACTGTACTGAGAAAGGTATCTGAACAGGGCAGAGGTGTTGGTAATAAGTCTGTTCAGAGTGAAACAGTTGTCCAATAAGGCGAGGCACGGAATCAGGTTGGACATCCAAGGAGCCAAACAAAAGTCTTGGGTTTTTTCTAAAAAAAAAGGAAATGCAGGCTTTAATAAAGAAAAGTAACAATATGTTTTATTGTTGAAGAGTATAATACGTTGCAATAAAGCATCCATCTCATATCCTAGATATTCTTGAAAAAAAGTTAAAAGTATTGTAATTTGTCTGTCATTTCTCACGCAGTAAGATATGGATTGAGCGTGTAGTCCTGCATGGAAGCCCTGTAAAACAATGTCAAGGAGAATCATTCTTACTCTTTTCTCTAGTGCTTGGGAGAATGTGTAATTTGCTAGAGCTAAGAGTATCTCACATGAATACCTTGATAGTTTGTTGTGTTCAGCAATGCCCGGTACTGGATCAGTATGCTCAGCAGTTCGTGAAGAAGATGGAATAAGATTCTTTTGATTTATCAAATTGTGCTCTTTAGATTAAGCCTTACAGCTTGTGAAATCTTTGTGCTAAGGGCTTTTCAGTGAAACCCATTTTCTGCCTACTTCTTGGTCTGATTGTGCATATAAGTGGGTAATCATCTTTCCTTTAAATTTCTTCATAGTCCTTGTCCAAAGAAAAGTGAGGAAATGAATGAAGAGTATCCAGGTTAATTTGAGAGGTTTGAAGTAGTGCTGGTATAGTAGGCACACTTTAATTGTGTGCTGTCAATGACATATATTGTTGAGCTGTATGAGATGTGTTGGTCTATACGTCGTGCTCTAAATAATACTTTTATAATACCATTTTCTCCTAATGGATTTACATGTTCATTTAAAAAAATACAGTAGCAATATTGTGTTTGTAATATCACTGAAAAGAATGTAATTTAAATAAATGAAACACAGCTACCAGTAAACAATCTCATTAGTTCTTTAAGTCACACTTGCATCATATTTCATTGCAATCATAGTCCCTTTACTTCCTTGCTTGAAATTACTTGTAATTCCATGAATATAGGGAAGTATTCTATCTGACTGCATCAGACCACGAATTCAGTTTCTTGCATTTGATTTTTGTCTTGTATTTTCAAACATAGATTTTTCCTAGTCTTTCCATAGTTGTTATGTGGCTCCTATTTGTGACAAAATCCAAGGCAGGATCATGTCTTAGAAAGAGATGAAAATATTTTCTGTATGGATTTTTAAATAAGAATTGAATGGCAGACACTATAATGGTAGTTGACAACTGTCATGGATTTTTAGTGAAATATTCAGTATTAATTTGTGTTTTGCTTTTACCTGAGAGAAAAAAAAAAAAAAAGGAAAAAAAGAAAAAAAAAAAAAGAAAGAAATCCCTACATCTCTTCCCATCCTAAAGAAGACTGTTTTAGAGCTTTTGGAAAAGTTCTCTATAAGAATTTCACAGGTAGCATGCTGCATATGATTTAATGACAGTATCCACATATTTTTCAAGTATCTGAAAGCAAAACATAAAATTCAAATGGTCTGTATATATTAGTAACAGGTCCAATTTGTCTTTATCCCACAAGGACTAACTGAAATTTCCCAAATGGTGCAAATTCTCTTCTGTGTAATATTCCTAGGCAGCCATGTGTTAGTATAATGAAAACCCAACTACAAGTATCACTCTAGTAGTCCATTTTATCTTTTCTCTAAATTTCAGATTTTGGGCTTTCTTCTGTTTTTAAAAAGTTGCAGTGCTATTCCAGAAAATATGGCTTCAATTAAAAATGTCTTTACCTCCAGATATTATTGTCCACAGTAAGCATATTTATCACATTTTTGTCAAAACAAAATACTATCTTCATACTGTCATTAGAGAGAAACTGATAGGTTTTTGATTTGAGAACTATTTAGATTGGTGGAAGGTATTTACACATTTGCAACAGCTTTAAATTGTTTTGTAAAGAACATGCTAGACCACAGCTTTTATGAGAGCAACTGAAAGCAACAGTCAGCATGTGACAGAATGTACTGTGCTGAGTGTAGCTGGTGAGCCAAAACGCTCTATCTGCAATCACGTCTAAAGTCATCTGGACTGAACCCTGTGGTTCTCTGTAAGACTTTTTATTTACCTAAACTGTAGTAAGTATTCTAGTTTATCCAGAATTAGTCATGTCTCTTCCTGAGTTTGTCTCAGACTATGGACACTGGAAAGGCATGAGTGCCTGCAGGTCAAGAATTAAGGAACAGAATCTTACATCATCATCAGAAGACTTTCTATGCCAGGAGTGTGCAAAAACAAGCTCTTAAATAAAAAGAGAAGCAGAGGTGCTAGCAGTAGAGTACAGTTAATATTATACCAGGTTCTGAAGTGAAACAGACTCAAGGAGTCTAAAAAGGCTGTTATTGAGTCTAAAAGCAGGCATTCTCAGTGTGGAGAGTGAAAAGTTTATGCCTGAGGAAGAACCTCTTTGCTGATACTGGTAATGATCTTACCTTAGAAGGCTATCAGGATTTTGTATTGAACTGAATTATTTACCAAATGAAAGGCTAAAATGATGAGATATTTTGTGCTTTCTGACCCTGCATACTGTCTTCCATAGGATATAGAAAAACATTTTGGTTAAAGCTGGTCTCTTTCATGTGCATTGCAACACAAAGACAACTGAGAGGTGCCACAGTCTATAGCTATGTCAAATATAATACGTTATTGCCTTTCATGAAACACTGTTTATGTTTGTTTCTAGTCTTCCCATATACTCAGAGACTGCAATGAAAAATCTGGTATCTGATTAGACTTACAAGGCCTGTAAGACCAAGGTCCCGTTTGTGGCATCCCACCCTGAATGGGAAGGGACCATGCAGGTGCACAGATTGTCATGGTTGAAAACGAACAACAAAAGTCAGAGGGTCCACAATAACTTACAAAGTGTTATTAGTAAATTATACACTTGACGTGGACATTGTTATAAGTTAGTCCCTTACCTGTTAGTCTAAACACATGACAGTGGATTTTGAATAATAGAAGAGAGAGAGAGGAGAGAAAGAAAGGAAGAAACAAATAAATGACAGAGAAAGGAAAGAAAGAAAGAAAGATCACCAGTTCTGGCTCCAGCATTGATCCAGCTGATGGGAGATAAGTTTCTTGTTTTCTATGCAAATTGGTTATCATGTGCAGTTTCTTCTTCTAGACCTTCCTGGAAATAGGTTGGAGGGCTTCTGGTGTCTTTGGTGGTCTTGATCTCCCCCTGCTGGGTCAGCCTTTGGTCGACAGTCCTGCTTTTCAACCTTATTCCTGTGCTTGCACTGTACTGAGTTATGCTTATTTCCAGGAGCCAGAACAAGGACATTTGTCTCAGAAAAGTGCTGGCCTATCTTCATAAGGCCCCCTTTTCCAGATACATGCTCTTGTTACCAGAAGTCCTTGATTGGCTCCTTGCCTATTTGGCTATTGGTGTTTGAGATGTACATATCAGCCCCCTTATCCTCTGGGATTCTACACCATTATTTCAAACACTGTAGGAATACCGAGTGTAATAAATTATAGTGTTCTGAAATAATTTGCAATTCTGAAGTAGGTCTGTCTGCTCACTGGGCATACAAATTTTGATTTCTAATATCATGGAATGTTCCTGAAGTGGAATTAAATTTAACACAAATCTTCCCTGTCCTGTGGACTCCAAAAATTGCTGACTCTTAAATGTTATCTTTATAAGCCAATAATTTTGAGTAAGTAATTGTAACTTTTCAGTGGGTAGCAACAAAGAGAAAAACTGGAAATCAGGTCGTGAATCTCATTTTAAGTCTATTTTTTCCAGTATTTCAAACTCCTGAAGATTTTAGGCATTAAGAGACTGTATCTGAAATGTTAGAATAAACTCTGATAGAACTCGGTAAATGAGAAGAGTACCTGTTATCAGCAGTTAGAGAAATCAGTCTCCAAAATTGCTCTAGTTCATTGAAGTTCTCTTTTTTCTTTACGCTTTTCTTCTTGACTGAGCTAGTGTACTGCATATAAATTTGTAGAAGTGTAGTCCATTAATCAAGGAAAGTGATTATTCCCATAATAGCATTTATTATGCCACATTTGAATACTGTGAACAGTTCTGGGGCCCTCAATACTTGAATAAACTTAAGCAAGTGTCACCAGACTTGGACTGTGGATTACAAGTCTAGTGAAAGGAGCATGGGGGAGCTGGGCTTTCCTAGCATCAGGCAAGAATGATTTTTCTTACTGGACACTTTCTAATAAGAGAAGCTGATCATAAAAGATGGATTTGGGCTCTTCCAAATCTGCATAGTTCTTTATACTTTGAAACAAGGAAGGTTCCAGCATGACCTAAAGAAAAAAGATAAATAACATCATTATTATGATAACTAAATGTGGGAACATGTTGCACAAGCAAGTTGTGGAATTTTTGTCTTTGGACATTTCTGACACCTGACTGGACAGCCCCCTGTTCTGAATTAGTGGTTGACATTGCCTTGAGCAGGATGTGGTATTACAAAACCTACTGAGTGAACCTAAATTTATTCTATAAATCTGTAATTTACAAATATTTATTGCAATAGGTTAAACAGCATAAAACTTATACACATACGTAGTACATACAAAATATTGATTAAAGGATCTATACCTTAAAATTCTTACAATAAACAATGCAATATCACACACTAAAATAAGGTGAAAAAATATTTATCCATAGGCCAGTATTATTTTTCCTTACTTTTATTTATTTATTTATTTATTTATTTATTTATTTATTTATTTATTTATTTATTTATTTTATGCCATTTTTAACTCTCCTCTGGATCCATAAAACCCTCACCCCCTGACATTTTATATTCAATGTTGTGGACTGAAGATTAAAAAATAGAGGATTCTAAAACAGTGGGATATGACTTGACCTAGGCTGAGTCTAGGACTTGAATTGCATTGTTTCTTTTTCTGAAAGCCAGCTTGTGTGTCAGGTTGGTTTTGACATTCTTTGAAACTGTAGACAATTTTTTTGCACTTCATAATAATATAAAAATAATCCAATCAGAATAAAAAGGTAAAACTATCCAGTTACATTTTATATTGTTCAGTAATGTTGCAATCACAAAAAGTAACATTTGCATATTGATATTTGTTTGAAATCTCTAGCAAACATTGTCCTTCCAAGAAAAACATATTTTTCAATTTAATCTTCAAATATATCTCAGCAAAAGAATATAAAACCTGCTTCAGCTTCACAGAGTGCTTGGTTTCCAGGTTTTGCTGGATTGACAACAACATGACATAAAAGATACTCAGCTTTTTATTGAGACGGCAAACTTCTGATCTAGTTTTACTACAAAGTAATAGAAGAATTCAGGTCACAATGTTTAATTAGAATCCAATCTACATTTTTGAAGAGCATATCAGTATTACTCTGGAAATCCAAATGAAATGGTTCTTTGTCAAGTACACACTTCTAAGACGAGAGGTGTTTTAACATTACATGAAGAGCATAAAAGTGAAACATTTGATTTTTTGTATTATAATGTGTTTGAAATATTATTGTGTAGAAAATTGCATTTTTCAAAGTGACAGATGCATTATTCAGATAGCTTTGATTATAGGATACATTAGAAAAGAAATTCTTTTGTAAAGTCTGCCTATCTCAGGGTTTTTAACAGAGTGGCTTTAATGATTTGAGAAATTATGAAAATACATTGATTTAATAATTAAACTTTGTAATATTATTAATTATTGTGGTGGTTTCTTGTGCTGGTTCCATTCTACTGTATTACAGCGATTTTATTTTTCTTCTTCTCAAAAATATTATGCACATACATTAACTTGCATTCATTATCAAAGATTTAAAGACATAATTTAAGCATAAAATAAAAGTCCCTATCAACAGTGTGTTTCCAAGTTCAGGCATGATGATTAAACCTCTTAAATTATTAGAATTCTGCACATTGGAATTAAAATTTAAAGCTCTACAAAGGTATAATGAGGAAGAGAGAACTGAAATTCTCTTTGTTTCTGAGAGAAATTGTAACAAAGAATAATTTATCTAGACATGTTTGCTGGTTTTAGCTAAAATTGATAAAGTAACATTTAGATATGAACCCATAATAATGCGCAGCAATTGTAAAGCCATGAGTTAAAACAGATTGATTGTATATAATCTACTTGTAATCTATTGCCAGACTTGGGCATCTTTCTACTATCTTTGTTGTATTTATTTTTTGAGATAATTAATTTCACTGTCTTTTCCTTTTTTTTTTTTTCTTTTCTTTTCTCAGAGCCTGGCCCTGCAAGGTGCTTGTGCATGTCCCCAGCTTCTTCTGGAAAGCCTTTCCAGGGATGCTACTGTGCACCTCACAGGACAGGATGCAATTCCTTTAATTTGCTATTTTTCTTTTCTGTGAATTATAGAGTTTAGTACCCTTATTTGGTGATTAACAATGTCACTTTTACTGCTAACTCTTTGTTTTTTCTTATATTCATTATTTGTAATTTGTATGAGTAAAACCTTTTGCCCAATGTATTTTTTTTCTAGTTAATTACAGTGATTTAACACATATTATATTTTCTTTCAAAATGCAAAATACTGACACAGTGGTTATATGAACCTAATCCTAAATGGTACCAAATGTCTGTAATTCTATTGATGTTAATAGAAGAATAAGTGCTTTGATGTTTACAGGTGACACTCGGAACCTTTCAGAGCCAATCTGTATACAACTTCATTAATATTAACAATAGTTAAGAATGTGAATCTTTAATGTTGTTTTATCTTTTAATATTGTTGTTAAGCATAATGCAGTCATACTGTAAAAACTTTCAATGACTATTTTCTTTATAACCTTTCTTGTTTTTCTTTTTCTCTTGCAGCAGATTTGCTGGATAGGCTTTGTGCTGGCTGCATTTTAAATCTGTTCTTTTTTTTTTTTTTCTGTCAATTACCGCAGGTTTAGTCCCTATGAGTGGTATAACCCACATCCTTGCAACCCTGATTCAGACGTGGTGGAAAACAATTTTACCTTGCTAAATAGTTTCTGGTTTGGAGTTGGAGCTCTCATGCAGCAAGGTATACGACTCAGTCTGCTCTTTCTCTTGGGCGCCATGTCCCACTTTTTGCTGGGGGTAACAGCTCTCTGGCGCAAGTCATTTGCATGGGTGCCTCTGTGCATGTAGCCACAAAACAGCTTTTTTTATATTTATGTATCCAGGCATTTCCAAACACCATCTTAGGAATTAGTCTGAAGACAGATAGACACTTTAAAACTTAAAAGTACAGCAAAACTCTTAGTTTATTTCCTAAACAGCAAAGACTTACTGCATAAGAAAATGAGCTACTCTGTCCATTGCCTAACAAACCTTAATTTAAACAATGTAAAAAGGAGTACATCTTTGTCAGGCAAGAGTAGAAAGTAAAAATCTCTAATTTGTTTAATTTTGGTCTAGAAACCTTTTAATAACAGAAGCATTTTGTCTAGTAGCTAGTACCTGTAAAATAAAATGGTAAATATAGGAGATTTAGTTCTTTTCATCACAATTTATATTTTTAAAATCAGAATAAGCATTGTTAAAGATTTAAGTAAACAGTCTCTCAGAGAAACTGATGCCATTACTGACAATAAACTTGGTAGCTTTGTAGTCATATTGCTCAGAGTAAAATCACAACCAGTTTTAACTAGCACTGTCATAGAAAAATCCTTAAGTCAAGACACATTCTTCAAAATCTGTAATTTTCCTTACTATATTCCTTTTATTTTGAAAATATACCAAATATATAGATCCATAAAATTATATCACCATTTTATTACTCTTTTCCGTATGAATTTGGACACAGTCACATAATTTCAGACACCTTTGAATAGCATAGATTCAACTTTTGGCTCTGACATTTCACTGGTGAGTACAGTATAAAGATTGTTAGTCCTGCTGAAGAACCACTAAAAGGAATGACTTTCTAGAAAAAAATAACCATTGCATATCTTGAAAAATTCATATAAAAGGTTGGCAGGAGCAAGTGGGTATTGGTGTAGTTGTTTTAATGGATATACCTGAGCAATCATTTTTAAAACTTCCCATTATAAGTACACCAACTAGAAATAAATGCTGGTTTTAACTCACCAAATGAATTCAGGAAGCTTTCCTGTAAGTGCAGTAAATATTCTGTTATGTATCAGGTTGCTAGGCTTGAAAAGTCTCTAAGACCTCAGCAAAAAGCGTCCTATGCTCAGAAAAACATGAATTAATGGGTAAAAAGAAATCCAGATCAGAAATAAATATACAGCTGAAGTTGGCTAAGTATTTAGTATCAACTAGGTTGTCAATATACATTTCAAGAAATTATATAGTTGAGGGATCACTCCCAAATACATGTTTGTAAGATAATGATTACTTTAAAAGAAGCTATCAAAAAAAGAGATACTGAATGAAAGAAGTATTTTGAATTCCATTCACTGTTCTCAGGATTGCCAGAATCACTATCAATGCCAAATTTTATTCCTTATGTGGCTGTATGCTTCATCTTTCTGGAGAAGGGAAAAAGCAATTTAGGTTTTTGCATCATCATTTAGCAAGAAAAAGTTATTTTAGTCCCTAGCATCTGAACATTTGTTGACAATCAAAATAAGAACAAAGCCTCCAACCTTCATTTTAAAAGATGTCTTTGGAGGATAATAGTTTTCCATGAAGGAAAACTAGTCTCTGTCCTTGCCCTATATTGTTTTGCTCTTACTCAGTTCATCTTTTAATAAACTTTGAAGGCATCAATCTAAGGATGAATTATCAGTCTTGATTTTGATGATTGCTTGAAAAAAAAAATTTCCAAAAACCCTAAAGTCATCTAAAAGTACACTTTTAGACAACCATGAAAGTTCTCACCTAACAACAGTAACTTTCCATTAGATACAGTATAAAAGTGCTTGGGCAATATTCACATTAGCTTATTCAGTGCTGCTTCTTTACCAAACATTTGCTTAGTGATGGAGGGTACATGATAGAGGGAACTCATACATGTCTTGCTGGCACCCCTCACTCCCAGGAAACTGTGGGATATAGTGCTGGACATGACGTTACCTTGGGTACATGACAGTCAGCCCCTGACCAGGCTCTGTTTCACGGGCCCAGGTTTCAGTTTCAGTCCTTGGTAAGGTACGAACTTGTGGTAACCGGGACAACTGCGGCGAATGTTTCCATTCTTCTTTTCTTCCCAGTCTTATCTAATTTTACTGGTGTTGGTTTTTAAATGAAACGAGAGCAATTGAAAACAGTTCATGATGGTGGTCTTACTGGGAAATCTCTTAGTGTTATGGTGTCTAAGTGTCTGACTAACAGGGCCTAGGAGCAACTACATCAGAAAGGTACTTTTCTACTTTTTTCCTTGCAGAATTCTAGGCAGAATCTGGCACTGGAGTTGGCTGCCATGTCCAAGTCTGTCAGCCTTTTTTTGTTTGAAACAGCAAGGGTAAGATGAACTGCAGGGTAAGATGGGCTGTTTTTGAATACAGTAGTCCAGTTATGATATCACTTCTTTTTTCCTTTTCTTTGGTTTTCTTCCTCTCTCCCATCCTCCTTCCTTCCCTCCCTCCCCCAGTCCTTCTGTTCTTATTTTTGCATTGACTTTGGAAGTTTGACATAATCTTTAAACTATTTGAAGATGTGTTACCTTGCTGGACCAGTTCCTTAACTAATTCAATATAAACACTAAAATTTAACAGGAATAAAATAGTCCATCTTGCCTTCATTCCATTTTACCCAGGAGATTAAAGAGCAAGCGTAGTAACCAATTAACCAAAAGGGATACAGCAGATATGGTAAAACTGGATCAAGTTTCCAGATACTAAAAGATCCTACATGAAGGTTATAAAATGAATCTGGAAATTGTGTATTTGACATCATTAGAAATTTCATTCCATTCAGTTATAACATTTTGGAAAAAATCCATCCATTCTCATTTATAATAAATATTTGTGATTGTATATTAGATTGAATTTCATTTTCCCCCTATTTTTAGTAATTTGGCACAAAAGAAGTTTATGTACTTCAATTTATCTCATTAGACTCTAAATTAACATTAAAATTATGCAAATTAATATACAGTGTTTGTCTCCCCCTCCGTTCTTTAGTGCCATGAGCAGGCAACTCCAGCAATAATCTATCTTTATCTGGTTTATTCATAGCAGTCTAATGTTTTTATTGGTAGTCTATCAAATTGAAACATGTGGTATAGCCATAGTCATATTTGTATGAAATTGTGGGGCTAACCATAGAGATGGGAGATATCCATTTTTTAAATTTAAACAATTAATAAACAATCCTTTACAGCAATGCAGATGACAAAAGTCAAAAGCATGTCTGTCTATAATAGATTTAATATTTTGTATTTCAGATATGAAATATTTTATTTTATATCTGGTCCCTTCTTCAATAGCTTATTGTTGTAAGTGAGTTTTATACAAAATATTTACATAATTTTTTTTAGTGCTGTCTAGATAAAGAATTGTATAAGTGCTTCAATACAGTGCCTGTATTACAGGCTCAGTCCATCCAGGATTTTTTCCCGGAAAACAAGTTCAAGGAAATGCCTTTTTTCATGTTGATATATATATATATATGGTTATAAATTTGAAAACAGCATTGATCATCAAATCTCCCATTACTATCCTTTGATTCCCACACAGCTCCAAAAAGATCTGTGTTTATAAGTTTAACCAATTATTTTTTATTTCAGTTGTGTGTGTTTGCACAAGCAGTAGATGTAAACCTGTAGCTGAAAGATTTTTTTGCACAGTGATTCCATCTCCCCACTGTGGCAAAAAGTGCTCAATACTTATTAATTGTTTTCTGTGCATCAGTTTCACCTTTCTCCCCTGGTTTTCGTTAGGTTCTGAGCTCATGCCTAAAGCCCTCTCCACCAGGATAGTGGGAGGCATTTGGTGGTTTTTCACACTTATCATCATTTCCTCGTACACTGCTAACCTAGCCGCCTTTCTGACAGTGGAACGTATGGAATCCCCTATTGATTCTGCTGATGATCTGGCCAAGCAGACAAAGATTGAGTATGGGGCAGTTGAAGATGGAGCAACCATGACTTTCTTCAAGGTAAGCTTTATATTCTGTTTGAGAAGATGGTATATCCTGATTGTGGGGTAAAGTTTTTGCACCTTGCTGAGGGGCAATAGGTTTGATTCCTACTGCTGTCAAAAGCAACTGAAAAACTATTCTTTTTGAGGATTAGCAAGATGGAAAAGTAATCAAACGCAAAATCTCTCATAGAAAATAAAAGGCAGTTTGATGACTTTTTTTAAAGAATTGAATTTATAGCAGTGAAGTACATGAATAAAGCTGAACACTTTGCTCAGATCTCCTATAGTTGTGTACAAGATTAGGTTTTGATGGATTAAAAGTTGCAGTTTTAATTCAGCTGCATTATACCTAATTGCAGTCTTTTCCCAAGCAACATTAAGGATATTAGTGGCTGGACTGAGATATACCTTTTGGACATTGCAATTTTGAGAAACTTTTGAAAGAAATTTGGGTTCCATATAAAAAGCTCAGATTATTCCAGTTTTAATGTTCCTTTTAACCTGTTACTAAGACAATTCAATTTGAAGTATAGTGAAATATGCTACTGAATTAGAGAGAAATCTTTCCTTTCTAGCTTCATCAAGCATGTAAGTGGACTTAAATTAGTGAGAAGTATGCCTGAAGTAAGATGGTTTGTTCTCTGACTCTGGTTTTAAGAGTTATTACTCTGTCATCTAAAGTTCTATGACTCTGTGTTGACTGTTACACTGGTATTTGAAATTAGGTAAACTGAGGACCAAGGTAACCTGTAAACTCATGCAGAAATTGAAGACTGTGTGCTCATTTTCTCTCATCAGATTCAGAGAGTACAAAGTCTGTTTAGATATCAAGGCTAAATAATCACAGTTTAATCTTATGACTTTAGAGCCAATCAAAGTGTACGCATAGTTTTAATTTAAAAAAACCCCAATAATATTTTAGGCTTTTCAGTTTCTGCTTGGAAACAGAAATCAATTTAACTCCAGTATCTCAGAATTCTTCGGGCTGCTTAACTTAAAGCATAAAATGGGAAAGCTCTGAGTATTTTCCTCCGAATACTTGTTGGAAAAGGAGTAAAGAAGCTGATAGAAGTAACTAATCAATTAGAGGTCTCTTCATATCAGCAAATATGTGAAACAGATATAAGTAAAATCATTGAAAGTTTAAAGACTGAGGTTTTTAAAAGAGTCAAAATGATTTATGTTTCAAGACATAAAGAGATTACACAAGGTATTTATTGAATTACAAGAAAACACTGCAGGGCTTTTACTTAATTTTAGTCTGGCAGAAAACTTTGATTTTATTCTATTTCAGATTCAAATCATGAGCTCTAAAATACAAGAAAGCAAGTTTAAATTAGCAGTGGCTTTCTTTCTGGTTGCCAGAAAATAATTCTCTCCGCATCTTCCTAATTTTTAGTTTTTCTTATTTAATGAGAACATCCTTAATTTTCTATGTTATTCACTCCTTTTCCTTTGTCTTGTATGCCCATAATCTGTGGGTTTTCTAAGTACACTATTCCTCTTTCTCTGGATGTTTTTCCCCTCTGCATCTTACTATAGTACTCCCTTTTCTGCACAATTATTCCTTTCTGCTCTCTTTATTCTTCTCTTTCCATTTCTCTAGAAATATTTTATGTATATTATCTTGTATATATGTTGTATCCAAGAACTAGAGAGAACTTACTATTGCTGAATTAGCATTTACGCATCCTGCATTGAAGATGTTTTTTTGCAGTTGAAATAACCTAGACTTACACACAACATAGTTATGGTGTCAGATCACATAATTTAATGTTTCTTTTATTACAGTAATGAATTCTTCTCCTTCACTGTGAATGAAAAAGAGAAATTAGAACAAAACACAGGATTTCTTTATTCAGCTGACTAACTTTAGGTCAAGTTAAGGTTTATTCTATTGAAAAAACCATATTTTCTGGACTTTTTGTGTGTGAACAGATCATGGTTAGCAAGTGTTTTGTGACATGAAAATGAATCAATAGTTAAGAATTTCTGTTTCAGCAAGCAACCAAATAAATCAAAATATTTTTCTGTTGTTTACTCTCTTATCTAGTAGTATATAAATAAATTTATTTTATTTACCTAATGAAATTAATTAAAACTTAAGCATTAGAAGTAGCTACAACTGCTTTTGTAGATTAGTCAATAAGTGAAAATCATGCTCAAATAGAAAAGTAAATTAATTGATTCATTCAGTGTCTGAAGCAACTTCCAGGTGGGCATTAGAGTTTTCTTGATGTACATGCTGTTCACTAGAGCTACCTCTGTAAGGAAAACAAGCTAATTAAATATGTATTCCATGAAAGATAAACCAAAACATGTGTATACAGTCTACAACAGTAAACTTTACGGGAAAATCTAGTGTATTTACCTAATGATGTTATCAGAAAGTAGAATACTATAATTCTGGTCAACATGGCACGTTTCTATTTGTGTGTTTTAAAAATATACTTCTATTTTGTATAAGAAAATTGCTTCAGGAATGTAATTTCCTTACATGAAAAAAAAAAAAGCAAGAAAATATTTTAAAGTAAGACTTTAATTGGAATTGCCTTAAAAGTTACTGCTAGAATTGAATAACTCATAGAATACACTAAATAATACAAAAAGTACTTCAAAAAAGAATCTGCTAAAACAGAGGTTTAAATAGTATATGTTGTATTCTCTGATATATAAATAACTGAATATCAAGTAACACTGCCTTTTTATGTGGCCTTAAGGAAAGTACCACTGAACTACTGTGTCTGGTTCTGGAGATCACACTTTGAAAATATGTTTAAAATTGGAAAGTGTTCGTTAAAGGTGAAAGAATGACTGTAGGTCTGGAAATAAGCATTGCAGTTAAAGATTGGTCTGTTTAATCTGCTGAAGAGAAGGTTAAAAGGTGACTTGATCATGGTCTGTAAGTGCCTTAATGGGAGTGAGACTTTTGACAGTAGATGACTCTCTAATGTAGCAGAAAAAGGCATAATGAGATCCAATGTTTCATAGCTGAAGTTAGACAAATTCAGTCCAGAAATAAGGTGCGTATTTTTAAGAGTGAGAATAATTAACCACTGATACAACTTATCGAGGAGTGGGTTGGATTCATCCATCACATGCAGCCATTAAGAGGAAGTTAGATACAGCATAGCCCAAGCGTTTACTCTTTTGATTTAGAGGCTACTCCATGAAATAGATAGCCTTCATCATACAGGAGCTCAGATTAGATTTTAGTTGTCCCCTCCTACTTAAAAGATGTAAGAGAGCGAGTTCCAGGAGTGGGGGTTGCACAAAGACAATTGAGAGGATAAATTTATCATCTGTGTGTATGTTTTTGCTTGGCTACTTTGTCTTGTTTTAATGAGACTGGATTGAGTAAAACAGTGGCACTGTGCTACAATAAGAAATAAAGACACCAGATGGTTTCCTAATGTTAAATGAAATTATCCTATCTTGGTAATAGCTATTAGTTCCAATCACAGTGAGCCTTGGTAGCTGCCCATGAGATTTATAGTAATTTCTGCATAAATTGGCTATATAGCAGTCCATTGAATTATTTCCTTAAAAAAACTTTGGAATATGGCCAAAGCTGTGTGGTACTAAAACAAAAGAAGAATCTATTGTGAAGGAGAACCTAAATGGGTAACTGCTCACTAAAATAGGTAACAAGCTAGCGGCTAAATTAGAACCTCCTGAAGGTAAAAGCTTGGAGAGCACACGGGATATTTGTTGAAAATGTTGTTACCCTTGTGAGTCAAGCATTCCTGTGAAATATATCCAATGAAAAAGAAGAATGCTGTCTTCAGGGGTTTATTATGTCCTTCATCTCTTGCTTCCTCATGGTCTAAGAAACGTGCATGACAACTCTTTTTAGAAGCAGAAAGCAAAGAAATGTTTCAGTGCTCTCCCCTCTTAAGATCTACTTATCTGATCTAAGCATGGAAAGGAAATAGTTTTACAGTTCCATTACATGTCTGGGGGGTCTGGTGGGCTACTTCATTGGAAACAGCAAAGAAAACCTTAGTATTGTCCAAGAATTAGAAGGAAAGATATGTAAAAGTAAATTCTAAGCCATGTGTTAGGCTAGTAGTTTCCACTCCTGATACATGCTTTTTAGTTTCTCAAATTATGATTTTTTTCTTAGTTGTGAAATTCTCTTCTTTTCTCTTGGCTGCTTTTGTCAATTGACCACCTTCAAATTTCACCAGCCTCTCTTGCTTCCTGCTTGGATTAAAATAAAAAGCATTTATTATTTTCATAAAAGGTAATGATCTCACACTAGCTGTTCTCAGATGAAAAAAACTCAGGTTTTTCATTGCCTCTGATTTCTGTGGTCTATATGTCTCAGAATCCCATTTCTTGTTTTCTTGCTAAATGACAGCTCTGTAATTGGGGAAACAACGTTAATTCTACCCTGCTTCTATTTGTATCACAGTTCTCCATCATCACACTCAAAAAACCTGCGTGTGCTTGGTATGTGGTCTACAATGTTAAGATTTTTTTTTTTGTGAAGTTGTCATGTACCTTTGCTTTTCCCATAATTGTCAATATCTGTAACTTTCAATGTCAGATTTATTATCTTTCTATGTTTTGTACAGTCCGGGCACAATAGAACTTTTCTCAGATATGGTTACTAGGCATTTGCATGCCAAATAGTAAAAAACAAAGTAATTTTTCATTCTCTAATAGCAGTAGATTAGTGTCTTTGCTTCTGTATCACAAATTAAAGGTCTTCTCAGCTCTCTGTGAGATTTTATATCTTTGTTTTGCTGATAAGGAAGCTGAAGCACTAAAAGGGAATGCATCTTCTTCAAGATCACTTGGTGAAAGATAGATAGGGAACTAATTCTGGTGAAAGGCAGACAGGGCACCCATTCAGGAAAGCTGACTCACACACCTTAGAATTATCTGATAGACTAACTATTCTATTTATCAATTACATTTGCCAATTTCTTTCTTTTTCTTTTTCAGAATCCATTTTTGTTCTTCAGCTCTACTTTTCTACAATTTATTTGATTTCTTCCTGCACTGCTTTCTCCCTATAAAGATCTCTGCAACTGACCCTTTTTAATCATTGTCCTTTCCCCCCACTCCCTCACTTTTTACCCTAGCCGTTTTGTTGCCACCTCTCTGAGGAAATTTTGGGGAGCAACAATTCAGCACTTAGTGTCCGTATTCTTCTTCCATATTCTTTGCCTGTTGTTAAAGGAAATAACATTAGGCTCTACCTGTACATTGCAAAGTCTCAGAAATAGTCTCTTAAAGATGAAGGAAGGAGTTTTAGGGGAATTTTCCCACTGCTTGCAACTGGAGTACAAGGGACAGGTCCCCTGACATAAATGAAAGAATAGCAGCAGGAATAAAGGTATGAATTTATCATGAGTTAGGTTGACATTGACATGCATAAGGCCAACGTAACTTCAGTGGATTTTTCAAAGCTGGGTTTGATCACTAATAGACAAATAATATTTCTCTGTTGAACAAGTAAATATGCATGTATAAGCACATGGACGTATATACACAGAGAACCTTTAGCTGAATGCTTGAAACAAAACAGCATGAAGATTAGAGGTGTGTGTTAATTATTTGGTGGAATTGTTGCAAGTCAAAGATGAGAGAAGCACCACTTGCGAGATTCTCAAATATCCAGTGACTTGACAGTGATTAATGGAAAACAATCTTTTGAGTCCAAGCCTCTATGTACTAATCTGGATAATGCTTTAAAATAACTGGTAGTAGATACCACAGATACATGCTCAGTTTGATTATTTCACTTTATAGGTAAGTTGCATTTCAGTGTAACAAATACAGACTTGAAAACACGTGATACTATTAACTAAAAAGGGAATTGAATATAAATACCATATAAACTTTTTAAACTTATTTTTGATCATGATGGTTTGGACATAACTGCTACAAAAACATACAGTTGAAATACATCATTGCCCATTTGCCGTGATTATTCCTGCTTTGCAGGAACGCTGCTAAGTTCATCACTGCTTCCTTTAATGTACAAATATGCAAACATAATTGCAAATCTGTAAAGCAAGGTCTGTGATCACTCCATATGCTTATAAGAACTGAATCTGCTATAGCAGGGCCTGCAAGAATGATATAGGCTTTGTCCAGACATCTCAAAACATCTCTGTCTCACTGATTTCTATTAATTTCTGTAAAAGTTCAAGGAAGTTAGGCAGGTTATATGATGTATTAACACAGACTATAACCAGAAGAGCAGTGCATTTGAATTCTAAATAGAAAAAATTACAATAAATTTGGTACCATTAAGTTCTTTGAGGTGAATTGCCATTCTTTTGAATCTGAAGGCAGAAAGCAGAACAAATTCATGTAAAGAGCTTAATTCCAAATAACCCTCTAGATATGGGGACAACGGTCTTATGCTACCTTGACTCTTCCCTCTTCTCAGGGGACTGAAAAATGTGAACACAGTGACTAGTCAGCTTTACATTTCTACAAAGATTTATACAGCATTATGCCACATATCCAGATAGTAAGCACTCTTAATAAGCTGCTGAATAACATTTCGTTATACTCCAAAATCACAGGAATGATTTATCATTTGTATCTGTCTCAGCCTACAGCTCTTAGAAGTGGATAAGACGTACAAATGCTATTTGGTGCCCTCTCAAAAAAAATAATTCTTGTGAAAATAAGATTAGACATTCATAATATTTAAAATATTGAAATAAATTGTTAACATATGAATTGGGTCCCCAGTAGTTATTTTTTAAAGGAAGTCAAAGAGAGACATCAAAAATCAATGAAAAGTTGGCATTGGGAAAATTCTGGTTTGTTTTTGAATCAATTAATATATTCCACAGCTCAGTATTTGTTTCTGCGTTAACCCAAATATTCAGATGGTAAAATTTTTATGCTGATCTCTCAACAGAATGCTCAGGTGAGCTAACCTATTACTTTCTTGCTCCATAAGTATTTCCAAATGTGAATATAGTATAGAGCTAAAGTAAACATGCCAGTAAGATGCTGAAATTTGAATTATTTTTCAAAATTGCATCCAACAACAAAATGTATCAATTAATGCACATGCATTAATGATCCATACAGTAGGTACATAATGGAGTTGGTCTGAGTAAAATCAATCTTTCTCAGTGTATAAGGTATGACAAAATATAGCAAGATCTAATTTCCGCTTGGATAGAAATACAGGATACAAGAAATCAGATCCCAGGTAGGGTAAAAATATAACTAATTGACTTTACATTTGTCCTTAGAAAGTCACGCCTGATATGCCATTCTTATCCAAACCACAATCTAAGTTCTAAATTATGTGGATTATTTACCAGCAAAAGACAGGAGTTTCTGTCAAATTTAGCTGATCCAGAGGTGTGTCATAATCTAGGCATTCGAAAAATCATTTTGTAATTAACAGAAACCCTTTGTGTCTCTTTTTTTGTGGAGAATATATAGTGAAGACACTGAAGACAAGAATCACAGAATGGCAAAATGGGTAAGGTTAGAAGGGACCGCAGTGATTCTTCTGGTCCAACCTCCCTGCTCAAACAGGGCCATCCTAGAGCACATCGCACAGAATTGTGTTAGGTAGTTCTTGAATATCTCCAATGAAGGAGACCCCACCACCTTTCTGGGCAATCTGTTCCAGTGCTCAGTCATCCACAAAGTAAGAAGTTCGTCATCATATCCAGGTGGAACTTCCTGTGCATCAGTGCCCGTTGCCACTTGTCTTATTGCTTGGCACCACCGAGGAGAGCCTGGTTCCATCCTTTTGACATGCTCCCTTAAGATACAGAGTGATGAGTGCCCTTCCATTCATCTCTTCTCAAGTTTGAAGAGGCCCAGATCCCTCAGCCTTTCCTTGTAAGAGAGATGCTCCAGCCCCTTAATCCTCTTCATAGCCCTCCTCTGGACCTGCTTCATGTCTCTCACGCTGAGAAGCATGGAACTGGGTACAGCACTCCAGCTATGGCCTGACAGGGCTGAGTAAAGGGGCAGTCACCTCCCTCGATCTGCTGGCAATGCTCTTCCTAATGCACCTCGTGACACCATTTGCTTTTGTTTGAAGTCAGATGGAGTTTAATCATCACTAATTGCTGCAAATTGCTTCTCTCAATTGTTTTCTTGTGTTGTTTTGCGATCAGCTTAAGGCAGACTAACTGTGAGTAGTCCAGCCTCTTCTCCTGCCTTCAGAATCAAGCTCTGTTGGCTCTACCTGTCATCATGTGTGGCAAGAATCAACCCAGCTTTCTGATCCAGCTGAAAATGAATCTTTTTCTGTTGTTACGTTTTTACTTTTCAGTTGTGAAGAAAGCTGCTCTGGCTGCTAAAGTGTTAGAATTGATGGGAGTGGAGTGTCTCATTACAAGGCATTACCTGCTGAATGTGAAGGCCTGGAAATAACACACCCTTTGGAAAGTGAATTAGGCTGCCTAGACATTTGAAAGCGTGACAACGAGAAAATAACAAATTGAAATTGCTGACGCTTCCAGAATCTATGTTTTCTTTATGTACTAATGTAGGTTTTGTCTCAACTGGTAATCCATTTTGTTGCCTTTCTCTCACCTGGTACCCTTCAGTTTCTGGCTTCTTCAGGGCCTGCAATGAGACTGCTGACAGAATCAGTTGTAAGAGAATTACTGAATTCTGGGTTCTGGTTGCAAGGCTTTTTCCTCAGAAATGCATAACCTAATTGCTATCTAGCCTTATCACCTTTCTCTCCTCCTGCTGCTTTCCCCCAGGAGGCAGGGTGAGAACACTTGCCTTTTCTCTTCTCTTTTCAGCTTTTTTTCTCTTTATGTCTGTCTTTAGATCTTAAGCAAGGTGAGAAAAGGAACTGAACTAGATCACAGAGAAACCTTCAACTGCAAACAGAATTCTGTATGAAAGACAGAATTCAGAGGTAGGGTTTGTTTAGGAAATTCAGAGGACATCTGAACATTTTCAACTATCAGAGCCTGAAAAAAAATTGTCTTACTCTTCAAAGCAAATAAATCTATCACCAAGTAGCCATGTAAAGTTTGCAAAATTTGATCTATGACTCATCCCAGGAATGTGATTCAGAAACAATTCTCCAGAGTGAGCTGTCTCTTGATTAAACCATTTTTTTGTGAGATCCTGCCATATGAGCAACCTTCAGTATTGAGTTCCTGCCCACTGAAGCAGCCTGAAAGCCTCTATTCATTAATAGAGGTGAACTCTTGGTTCTGCCTTGTCATTTGATATGCCATAGTACTAAGGTGCTGTCCAACTACATTAGCATTGCTTGTGTAGAGAAATATTTTCAGTGCCAGAATTGCCCCAGGCACCATCCTGAAATCTTATCATACTGATAAATTTCTTCTCAAGATTTATTAATTTCTCCAAACAGAATGCCTGTTGAGATTGGTTAATCATCCTTTTTGCAATATACCTATGGTAATAATTACATAAAATTATTTGGATATTGGTGCCTTTTAAGCATTTATTAGTATCTATGCATTAGTTGAACTTGTATTTAATGTATTCAAGATCCTTAATCTTCAAAATATAGATTATTATTTCATAACAAATATATTAAAACAGGCGTAAGAATTACAGAATCGTAAAATCGTTTAGGTTGGAAAAGAGCTATAAGATCAAGTCCAACCATTAAACTAACATTGCCAAGTTCATCACTAAACCATGTCCTTAAGCACCATATCTACACGCTCCAGCACCTCAGTGTTTCTTGTGGTGAGAGACCCAAAACTGAACACGGGACTCAAGGTGTGGCCTCCCCAGTGCCGAGTACAGAGGGACAATCACTGCCCCCTGGCCCTGCTTTCCACACTATTTCTGACACAGGCCTTGATGCCATTGGCCTTCTGGGACACCTGGGCATACTGCTGACTCATATTCAGCCAGCTCTTGACCAACACCCCCTGGTCCTTTTCTGCTGGGCAGCTTTCCAGAAGAGTGGCTGTTCTTCTGCCAGCCTGTAGTGTTGTGTGGGGTTGTGACCCAAAAAGCAGGACCCAGGAATTGGTCTTGTTGAATCTCATACAACTGGCCCATCTATCCTGCCTGCCCAGATCCCTCCACAGAGCTTTCCCACACTCCAGCAGATCAACACTCTCCCCCACCTTGGTGTCATCTGAAAACTGACTGAGGGTGCACTGGATTCCCTCATCTAGACAACTGATAAAAAGATATTAAACAGGACTTGGCCCAATACTGAGCCCTGGGGAACACCAGCTGTGACCAGCTGCCAACTAGATATAACTCCGTTTATCACCAATCTTTGGGCTTGGCCATCCAGCAAGTTTTTTATCCAGCAGAGTACACTCCTCCAAGCTGTGAGCAGTCGTTCATTATGATCACAGTAGCCTACTAATCAGAGAGCTATCTGCCCATGAACATGTTGGATGAAGCATAGGCAATACATTTTGTAGGTTTGTTTTATTTGTTCAGATATTACATATGCAATTTCATATTAGTCATCAATTTATTGTATATGAAATCATGGATGTTTCTTTTTTTCCACATCTTAAAAGCTGAGACAGTTGTAATAATGGTTGTGATAACAAATAATATGTTCTTTTATACTGAATTTGACTTAAGTTCTCATAATAGATATTGAAATGTAATTTGTAAGTAAAATCTAGATAAGTTATCATGAGAATTATTGTGATTTGAAGGGGAGCTTTTGCTATATTAATACCTTAAAATATTTGTATTGGAGTAGTGTATCTGAATTTGAGAACTGAAATCAGCTCCCCCTCAACAAGCTATAAAAAATGGCAAATATCCTGGAGGCCTTTGAAGACCTGACTTTCTTGGTCTTTCTTTGAAGAACTCTTACTTTCTTGTGCTGCAGGCACATGGAGAGATAGAAACACCTCTGTTTCTCTTTTGTTGCTCTCACTGTCTTTCTTTTTTTTTTTTTTTTCTTCTTTTGCATACAAGAGATACCTTCCTTGACTTACAAGGACTCTTCCAAAACTCTTCATAAATTTCTATATGATATTGCTCATAGAAGTTTCATGTACATTTCCATGCATTTTCACCTTCTGAAAAAGGAAGGTGCATCCCTAAAGGAACTTTCTATGAAGAAGGAATACTAGCACCAAAAATTTTCTGGGATTTGGGGGAAGGCTTCCTAGCTCTTTTTGCACCCTTTTACTCTGTCTGACAAAGAAGCTTGGAGAATAGTTACTTTGATTCCAAGACTTCTAATCTAAGCTATCCAAGTAGTTATCATTCAAATGTATTTTTATTCAGATTGAATTACCACGGAACTAACTTTAATTGACTAAAAACAACAGTTTGGTTTCTTATTATATTTTATAGTTACACCTTGTATTTCTGAGGCAGTTTTTTGTTCCTTGAAGAGCAGAGATGTTTATAACATTTCATTATACATGTGTAATCCAAAAATGATATTCTAGTCTGGAGTCTGGCTACCCTTAAAATTAGAAGTTAGCAGAGGAAACACTGAATCTTCAGTTATAGCTTCCTCTTCCAGTCATAGCCTGTTCATAATGAAGAAGATTTGACTGTTTTAGTGGCTGTCTTTTCAAATCAGATCATAACACGTGAGAGGGGGGTTGAAGGGAACCATGAGGCTCATTTCACAGAAGCATTGAGGCCATTATTTTTTACATTCTTATTCAGTTAATATCAAATTTCTGGATTTATTTCCAAGATAGAGCTTGATTTTTAAATAGTCTGAATAAATTTATTAACAGTTAACAAAACCCACATTGAGACTCTTGGTCTTGATCTTCAATTTTCCTTTGAGAAATGTTAAATTACTTTGGTAAATTAAATCTCTAAGTTTTAGTGGAATAATTTTGAACAGCAAAACCATCACTGATGAATGTTGCAGGTGTAAGAATTTGTGATTTGAGATTTTTTGTCTTTTACTTTTACATTTCTTGACATTAATGATGCAATCAAGCCTTTAAAACCTCTTGTTATGATGTATTTGTAATTCAAAATTTTTATATTTTATTTTTTACACTGTATTGCACTACACAAACCCTTTTAAAATAACATTATCAATTGCTACTATAACTAGTTTTACTTCATAGGTAAAATGTGTAGCAAAGGTAATTTATTATTCATTTTGGATACAAGAATTGTAAAACAAAATGTGGCATCCCTAAAACGATAATGCGTAAAACCAGGAATAGGCTGTATTCCTGAAGTTTACCAAAATGCATCGAGTAGGACTGTACTAGAAATAAATTCATAAATTCATGCACTGATTAAAAAAAAAAGATATCAACTGTTGATTGAGAGAATATAATAGGAAGGTGTAATATCTGTGTTTTGATCTCAGCGCCAGACAACAGACACGTACACACACACAGATGATTTATTTTACTAGGAAAGATGTAGTTTTTGAAACAAGTAGGGCAGGTTTCTTCTCATTCCAAAATGTAGATACCTGCTCTCCTCTTCAGTAGTTGTTTAGATGCCTCTTACTGCCACCAGAAAGAAACTGAAAGGCATCAGGAAGTGACAGGTTAAGGAACTGTCCTAGAAGGAAAATGTTCTCCAGAGTTACAGGAGTTAACAAATTGACTGTAGAGAAAAATCTCTTTCAAAGATCATAATTTGGCTTATAGTCTGAGTTGAAATGTGGCCAAAATTCTGGTCTGTATTTGGAAATGTTTTCTTTAGAAAAATTGAGCTGGTCACAATAAGTGTTCCTAAAAGCAAGCTACTGATGCAAAAGCCTTCCTTTCAAAAAAGAAAAAAAAAAAAGCAAACAATAAACACTATCCAACATTTTGCTCTGCTTATGTGACTCCATATGCATGATCGTATTAGCGGCTCAGCACATTTATCCTCTACCAGCAGGGCAGATGTTCCTGTGTCATCTGCTGTATTACCTGTCATTTTTATGACATTTATGAGTCCAATTATTTTTTTGTTACTGTTAAATTAGAGAGATAGGTACAGACTCTTGATGTGTGCACCAGTAATGTGTTGGTATTGTTTGTATATTTTTCTGGAATTATGTGGTAATCTTCACATATACTATGCCAGAATTTTCATGGAAACTTGAAATTGAAGGATACAGTTCAGTTTGTATATAGGAAATGCAGCAAGATTAACAATCTTTTTTACAGGAAAAATAAAATTTGCTGACATCCGGGACAAACTATACCCTCTAACAGATTCTGAACCATTAATTCTGTTTTGCAAATTTTATTTTTCTACAATTTTTGATTTCTTGGTTAGAAGTTGAAACAGTAAAATTATTAAAGCTAGAGTAGAATATTTTGGATGGAAGGAACCTAGAATAATCATCTCGTCCAACTGCCTGAGCAATTCAGGGCTGACCAAAAGTTAAAGCAAATTAATAAGGGCATTATCTAAAGGCCTTTTAAACACTGACAGGCCTGAGGCATTGACCATCTCTCCAGGAAGCCTGTTTCAGTGTCTGAAAGCTGTCTTAAAAATTATTGTTAAGAAGTCATGATTTCTGACCCCTGATTTTGAAGTAAGAATTTTGAAGTGCAGTGTTTAGAGATTAAAGCGAAGTATATATTGAAATCTTCATATAACATTTCATGTATATTTTTCAAAACATATTACATGTCTCTGTCTTGTGCACATTCAGGTTATATTTTTAGTAGTAAGTAAAACAGGATAGGATGATTTTTAAAATCAAGGTCATTTGGCTAAATTTTCTTCTCTATCAAAATTAAGTGATCATGCACAAACACTATATTAGGAACAGCTTTTGGCACATATTTGACATCTCCTGAACTATTATCTATTTTTCTTTTCTATCTTGCTCACAAATAATATTTTTTTCTTGTACTGGCTCAAATTAAAGCAAATTAATTGTTGTGGGGGTAGCTTGTTATTTGTACAACCTGAAAATCCTAAGGTGGAACTATATCCTTATTTCTTCTTTCTATGTTTTTTTTATAAATATGTTCCCATTGATTTTAGTAGGTATTGGAGATTTCAATACCTTTGTGAATCTAAGCTTAAAGACACAGAAAAGAAATAGAGTCCAGAGGCTAGAGTGAAGCCAAATAAAATGTAAATAAAACACCAATCACTTGGTAGTTTCAGTCCGTTTGAAACCAAAATGCTACATTTGATCTTAAATTTCAACATGCAGAACTTCTCCTTTTGTCATACTGGTGGTTTCCACAGCATTATAATGATGACTATTAGGTAATCGATATTGCTTACCATTTTAATTTTAAATGAAATATTTCATTAGTGTAATACGTGCCAAAAAGAAATTTTTTAATTTCACTTGAAAATAGAATCTGATGTGTTTGTATTCAAGAACAGAAAAACAAACACATACTTTGTTCTGATTTTTTTCTAATACACATTATTGATGTGTAAATATATGTTTGGAACATATTTTAAGTGATGACTAATTTCAACCTTATTTCCATAGTGAACACGATGTATTTTGAGATGAATTTTCTAAGTGGGACCCAGAATGACTCATTTGCCTAAAAAATTCAAACCCAGCTCTACTTTGCATAATTTTACATAGACAATAGTTAGTATAAAACAAACAAATGCTCTTCTTCCCTGCATACACACATATACAAATGATAACTACATGTTTGTATGCATAATTTGCAAACAGCATTTCCACTGAAGGTATAGGGAACACACTGTTATCTTACTGCACTTCTTTTGTTGAAGAGGAAGTGGTGTCATTGAATAGAATTGCCTCATCAGACACTCTACAAAAGTGCCAAGTTGTAGCAATCAATAGGGAAATAGCAGATGTGAAGGTTAGTTGGCATCAAAGATTATGAGTGGAAGGCTTTCCTATGGGAAAGAAAGTGCTTTGTTACACTTTATCTATACTCAGAATATCGGTTCTATCAAGCTTTCAGAAAATTAGAATATGATGGCTTTCATGAATCCAGCTCTGAAAGATTCGCTTTAAAAGCAGTTAAAAAGTTAGACATTTTGGGGAATGGTACAGAGTAATCAGGATTTTATTAGTTTTTAAACTGGAATGCTGCAATTTCTTCTCTCTCTGAAGAAAGCAGCTCCAGTGCAATGATTCTGGGACAAGAAGTGGCTCCCTGGGTGAGCTTTGGAGATGTGTAAATGCTGCTTTTGGAGCATGTTCACAGGAAACAAACAGCATGTTATCGTTTCTCTAGAGCATAAATATTTAAAAATTTTTGTTCAGAAATTTCCTTGTTTTGGGACTGGCTTGGATATTAATTATTGTTTATTTTTCTGAACAGTGTAAATAACTTTTCAGTGTTGATCCACAGAGGAACTGCTGCAGAAAAATTGAGTTTCAGTACCTCAGTCAAGTTCATGCTCTTTAGAGAGATTGTCCTAGAGGGAATGGTAAAACTGGAGAGTCAGTGAATCATAGATAGTATCTGTCAGCCTAAGAGCTTACAGTTGCTGATAGCAGTTGAATGCTTTTCTGAGCAAGCCGTAAAAAGAAGCAGGTGCTAGTGAGAATAGAGTAGTTGGAGATGAATATTCACTGATGAATGATTTTGTTCATTCGCTTTGCAAACCTGTAAGATATTTTGTTTTCAAGAAGGTAAATTAGAGATTTTGTGTGGTTGAGATGGAACATGAAGGGTTTTTTTCTTTAAAAAAGAGCTCAACTTTTTAATCATATATTTTTCTCCAAGAATATCTCTACTTACAGGGATGGATACATGTTTCTTATAAAATATTAAAACAATTTTCTCCCCTCAGTGATCTTTAAATTAAAATACTACTTAATGGAAGTTATACCCCTAGTCTGCTCCATTAATACTTAGAGCAAATTATCTTTGTTGGCAATGTGAAGGAGGAGTCATCATTAATTATCTAAAAGCACCTTTCTCACTGAAATCCAGCATGGATTGAAAATTAATTGTTCCTCTTCCTTGGGCTCTGTTCACACTAATAAACAAATAAATGCACTAGAGTGCACACTGAATCAAAGTTCCACTGACAGTTTAGGAATTTGGTGCCAGAATGGAATTTGATTTGCTGAGTACTCTGCAGTGTTTCAACTTCCCGTGCCTCCAAAGTTCACAAAGGGCTCAACTGGGGACTTTAAGAGCTTATCTGAACATCACATGGTTTCTGTTGAGATTGGTCTTTCGTCTTAGAGTGCTGTGTAATGGTGTTCTGTGAGCAAGTTTCTTCTGCCTTCAGTGCTTACAGATACATTTGACAAGAGAAAATTGTTTTACTTTCGGCTTTGAAATGAGACTGAGGCATTACTGTCATCCATTAGCCAAGATCAAATATTTTTTACATCAATAAACATCACCAAAAGCATCATAAAAAACCTTTTAAATAATCTCTTACTTTTTTTTCCCATTTTTATGCTTTCCATCAACAACTTATCAAAGCAAGAAAAAGAGAGATAGCAATAAAATTTAGAGCTGTATCTAACCTGCAAAGTTGTTTGGCACCTGGACATTATTAGGTTCTTCTTTTAGGTAGTAAATCCACATTAGTAACAGAGAAAATAACTTTATTTTATTACACTGAAAAAGTCAAATGTCAGCTTATTGAAGTTATAAGAAACTAAGCACTTGAAGGTGAAATCTTCAGCTTACTTAGTCTAATATGAGAGAAAATGGATAAACCTTTCTTCTACTGCTTTATTACAATGCTTCTGTACTTGTTCAGAAGCAAATGATGCACACTTTCAGCCAACCTACTGTGTGCACTGAGATTCAGTCAAGTTTACCTGTAAGTGTGTATTCTGACAGCTATTCAGCTGGTCTAAAATCTGTTCCTTTAATCAAGATTGGTTTAGAAGTGGATAGATTTTTAGTACGCTTACTGTATCTCTTTTATAAAAAGAACTGAGCATAGTTTTTGGAGTGTGAAAATGTGTACATGTAGTTTGGAGCACGTTCTCTAACCGTGTTTGGATAAGTCATATTAAAATTAGCATTTTGCAAACCATCATAAAAAAATAAGAAAATCAATTTCCTATTTATTAAATATTGCAATTTAGCTGATTAAAGTATACAAGCTGTATTATTTTTTCACTGTAGATCTTCTGACAGTTTTCTGAAGACCATGAGTATTTTAATTGATTACCAAAATAATAAAGTCAGAAGAATTAAGTTAAACTTCTTTTCCCCAGAAAATGCACAGAGATTCAATAACAGACCAGGAATAGAGCTGCTTCAAAGCTAAGTGACAGGAAACTTCACACATGGGTGCGACCTGGTGCCATTAAGAAAAACATTTATCAACAGAATCTGATTCTGTAGTTAGTGTAGGATAACTTTTAATCATAATTATAAATCTAAGAGGTTTTTTTTCACAATCACATGCATTGTTAAAACAGCTGTATCATGAAACTTTGTACACTTCTTAAAGGGCAGTCACCATATTGCCTTTTTTTTTAATTGTTGAACTTTGTATTCCCATGCAAGTAAATACCAGTGTATTGTGCTGAAAGTTTCCAGGTAAATAGATGGGTACTGGATCAGATCATTAATTTGCACTTGTAGCCTTATATGTGCAGTTAACAAAAGCTCTTTCCTCTAAATTATTACTTAAACTAATACACTCTCAGATCCACTTTGTCAGGATGTTTTCTGCTAAATTGGTCAACAGAAAATACATGAAAATTTGCTGCAGGATGTTCACAGATTACTGATGAGGACATATGCAGAATGAACAGAACAGTACTGTTAGAGGTACCATCACATGCATGCCATTAACAATTTTGGTGTATTATTAAATTCACTTTTTTTTAATTGAATCAAGGAACTAACAGAACCTAGGAATAGAAAAAGCTTAAGGAACATATAGATTCCTTTAAAAGTTATTTTATACTTAGGAGGCATAGAATAACGGTAGAATGTCTGTTGAGCTAATTTCCTTCACCTAGCTTCTTTGTGGCAATTACTGAATCATACTCCTCCCTTTGGATTGATAACGTTCTGTCTTCTGGTTATTTTTACAGTCTTGGCTGCTCCAGGTCAGTTTGTTCTCTTGGGGCAATCTGGAAAATAAATTCTTAAGTTAAAGTACAATTACTCACGAGCATTAGCTCTAAATTCTACCTATACAGAAAATTATTTTAGTTCCACTGTACTTTCAGAAAAAAAAATCGTATACCAATGCACTTTCTTGTGAAAATGGTATCTTGTTCTCTAACATGTTAAAAGACATTTATATCACGCTTATTCCTATGTTAACTTCAGAGACTTGCAACTCATTTACCAGCTTGTTGTATTAGTGATGTTGGCTCTGTTGTGGGGGGGGGGTGTTTGAATTTGGATTTCTGTTTGTTTGTTTGTCTATTTGTTTGTTTGGTTTGGTTGGGTTTTACTGTCTTACATTTGTTTGTCTCCAATATCCTAGGCACTGTATTAATATAGATTTACTTTAAAGCCATAGTGCAATGTAAATAGTTAAAATCTGGGTGAAATTAGCTATGTGCTGCAATTCATAAAAGGCACAATCCCCTGAATGGAATCCCTGCCATTCACATGATGAGAAAGTAAGAGGCAGTAGATGTGTTGAAGAATCAGTGATTTCATTTTCATGTAGTGACAAGACTTTCCCATTGCGATAGAATCCCATGTGTTGCTGTGATGATCTGGTTACCATTTTCTGCAATAAACAAAGTTATTCAGCTTTCACATGTCCAAACATCTTCCTGTCATTGAAAGCTTTTCTCCTGCATAGGCCATCTGGGGTCTTAACAGCTTGCTTGCCTCCAGCTCTCCTAGTACTTCTTCAGCCCTCAGCTTTGTATTAATGCAGTGAAGTTTGTACATGCTCAATATACACAAAGTACTGAGCTCTTTTATTAAAGAGGAAGTTGTACAGAAGCAAACAGCTGCACACACACACAAAAAAAAGGTGCAAAGGAACAAAAAACCCCACCCCAATAACACCCAAACCACGAAAAAAAGTTATGACGTAAACTAGATTAACACTTACCTGTTGTGTGGCACCCTGAACCTGTAACTATTTACCCAGTATCTCATCTTAATTAAAGCAAACTGTGACCAGAAGATTTGAAATTTATTTGGATCTTAGCTTTGAGGTTCATAATACAAGGTCTGTCTACAAAACAGTTTTATGGAAAGCTATACTTACCAGAAATTTAAAATAATGTGGGTATGTAAATACTAATAATAGTGCTACTTTGGAAATATTCTCAGATAACTGTACATAAAGAAAGTTATTATTACTTTCTTAACATATTTAGCATTTAATATTTTCTCTGTTTTTTCAATGCATAGATACAGCTGATGATACAAGCTTGTGAAAAATAAGCCAATCACTTTAAAATCACAGCTGGTGGAACCACCGCAACAGGTCTTTAATGCTGATGCCACCCCACCAGCAGAACATTGGACATTATTGTAAAGATGTAACATCTATGTTATATCTTTCCATCTGCCCAGCATTGATATTTATCACAGACATCAGAGAAATGCTTATTAGGTTACCCAAGATCAGAACACTAGAACTCCTTTTAAGAAGTTCAGAAAGGGAGAACATATCTCTGTGGTTATTAGATTTCAGGCCTGAGATTTAGAAGTGGGGTCTCTTTATTCATCAGCAAGTTTTTCTTTAAATTAGGTTTTCTGAAACTACATGCAATGTTTTCCCCTCATTTTATTTCTAATTTCTGCGATCCCTTTGTGCCATTTCTGCACAATAACGAGGTTGTTAAATACAGCTAGACCTAACCCGAAGTCCTCTGTAATTAGCCTTATGGTTCTTTTAAGTTCTTTCATTACAGTTAAAATCCATTAAAAAGCAATTGTTTGAATTAATTTTATTACATAAATTTTATGAGACATTGATGCTTAGCTTGACATGTACTCTGGCTTCCCAACAACTCTCTCATAGGCTAATCTGGCCTCTCCTTTGCGTCCAGACAACAGGATTGATAGTTGTTATTCTCCTTGAGATCCTAATTCAGTAGGAATTATCCAAGACAAATAGCAGGCGTTCAGCGATATCCTACAACATGCTACTCTTAAGCTCTAAAGTGTTTTCATTTCATTCCATCTCTTGGGAATGGTTGACAATATCTAAAATTCTAGCAATGAAAAAGGCTGCCATAAATAACGATGAAAAATAAAATATATTTACTTTTATTTTCTCTCAGTGGAGAGCATGGAGGACCAGGATGTGGCAGAGGGATACCACAAAAATCTACTGACTAATGACACATTTTCCTACAGAAGGTCCGATGGAAGTGGAAGGTGGAAGTCTTTCCTGCCCCCACTTCTGTCTTTATTTTCTGAGCCCATCTGAAGTCTGAAGGTGTGTGAATGGTCAAGCAGGGTTCCTAATTTTATCATCCTGTTCCAGTCCTCCTGTGCAATGATTGTATCTTGACCTTGCAATTAAAAGGTCTTCCAAAAATTTTTATATATGCAGAAAAGCAGTTTCAATGAAAAAAAAATATTTCAATGGAAAAATCTCATCAGTTTAGTAGGCAGTGTTATGATATGTCTCTGGGTGAATTTACCTGAATTCAACTCAACTTTCTGGCTTAAACCAAGTCATTCATCTTCCCTCACTTCAGAGAACAACCTGCCTGAGTGTTTTATTTCTCTTCTGTAGTTAGTGTAGGATGGGGATAGCTAGAAGAATTATTCTGTGGAGGTAACCTCTTTTTCCTTTTCTGCTGACTTTAAAGTGAGTCTCTATGAATATCTTAGCTTATAATAGGTGAGTAAGGTCTAAAGCAATCACCACGATTTTCTCTCTAAATATATCTTTATTTCATTTTCAGTCAGTGTTATGTCATTTTCATTCAGTGTTATTTTCATTCGAGCATTTTGTACCTACTTTTTTAAGTTTTGAAAGTTTAAGAACAGTCTCCTACCCCTTTGGTGTATATGCCAGTTGGATAAGTCACCCATTTACTTTAAGAATTTGGTTATTCTATGTCCTCTTTCTTTTCCTCTCTTATAGTTGACCAAAACTGTATCTTTAGTTTTGAGGACTAACAAATCATTCTACTAGATTGTTAAAAAAATAACGTGCCATATCAATTTGTCTTTTTAAAGATACTGTCCTAGTGTTAACCATAACCAAACATGTTTTTCAGATAACAAAAATTGCCAAAGGAAGTAATTAAGAATTTATTAGTGTCCTTATGTTAAAATAAACTGCAGTGTTGGTATATTGATTAAAATATTAATATTACATTAAATTTTTATAGTACTCCTCCCAAATCTACCTATCTAAAATTACTCAAATGAAATTATGTATTCATCATTTCTTCTCCTAAGATGCCATCTGTTCCACAGATAACTTAGGTTTTAATTGCTGCTTTAGTCAAAGTACAACATTTAAATCCTCAATTGCCACCTGTCCCTTCAGTCAGCAATTTCCTTAATTTCCTAGGAAAGTTTTCTTCCAATGTTATGCAGAAATAACTAAGTCTGGCTGTTATGAACAGCTAAGTGTCTACTTCTCAGTCTCATTGGGGACCTAATATTCCTCCAGGGACTGGTCTGGAAACAGGATGATTGTGTCTTTCCTTGTTCCTATAGTGACAGCAGAGTTATTATGGTTTGCTTTCAGCAGTCTGTAGAAATTAGATTAGAAAGAGTTAGAAAGAAGATTTTTTTACTGCTAGGACATTTAGAGGGGAGAACTCTTTCAGTATGTACCATCCAAGATATCTTGGTTTTGTGCATTATTATAAGTGGAAGAGCAAATAGATAAATACGTTAACATTCTAAGATAAGGCAAGAGAAAGAAGGCATGTTACATACCTGAAAATTCAGGTTTTGCTTCAGTGGAATGCTAACATGTCTCATCCCAAATAACCCTTGTTACTTAGTTTACTCAGGGAGAAAGTAAGTTTTCTGTCTTTTTGTCAATGAGATATATTCAGGGTGGAAAAACCCCCACCTGTATCACTTGTTTTCCCATCCTATTCATACTGTTTAAAATGTAAATTTTGTTCCTAGATAGTCTGTTTTAATTTAGAACCAGTTTCTGTTTAGTAAATTCAGTAGATATATGTCCTCTCCTTCTTGGTATGATTTCAAAGATAAAGAGGTGCAGAAAACAGAGGCCATTCTACTCAGAACATTGAACATGAATGTTGTTGATTTTTTCTTAAAAAAAAAAGCAGAAAGAAAAACAGGAAAAAAAAAAGAAAAAGTGCCAATTCTGAGCAAGCTATGGATTTCAGACAAACTAGGATAGCTTTAATTTCTACTTTGCCTATTTCAATAAGGTATTTAACATAGTAATTACTTGAGTATTCATGTTCAATAATTGCTATAGCACATCTGCAAAGAATCTAATTTCCTTGCCTTAATATCTGCATAATATACAGTATATTTTCTAATTATAATTTTTAATCTTCTATTTAGTAAAAGTAAACATTAAAACCAACAAACAAAGGTTCAACAAAAGGTGATTAAAATGTATATATTAACATACAAGCCAGTAATTTTGCTTATTGCTTTGACTTATTACATTTTGCATATCACTGTAATGATGCTGAAGTGCTTACTTCACTGTGTAGTACAAATACCCAGTTAGTTAAAACAAACAAAAAAATTAGGAAGCCTCCCAGCTGGAGCTAATTATTGTCTCCATCAATTGTATCCCAAAATCAAAGTGAAATGAGGGAAATACTGTGTTGTTAGAAACTAATCTAACCTCTGCCAGAGATTGTTTCTGTACTTTTACATTCTCAGGGAGTATTTCACCTGGTCAACCCAATAAATTAATGACCTAGATTAAGATCCGAAGGAAACCTGTTCTGAGATCTTAAAATTAAGTTTTACAATGTAGCTAAAACACTTTTGCTTAATTCTTCTAATGAAGTAATCCTAACCAAGCAGCTGACATTTCTGTGGTGAAGGGCTTGTGAACACATTTTAGAGCTAGTAAAAAACCAGTGTTTCCTGAAGGTTTCTTTGGAAGTTTTTTTTCTCTTTCTACAATATAACACTTATAGCACTTCCATTCTTGGTTGCATCTTTCTCAACTTGCCATTTATACTTGAGAGATGAAAAATTCCTTTTACAGCCCAAAGCTTGATCTTGTCATACACATGACATTAAAAGACATCACCAGTCCTTATGACTAGACCTTACTTGTTACCTCTCTGTTGATGTTCTATTTGTTCAGTTATCCAGAATGCTAAGGGGTGGTGGTAATCAGTGGAGTGTGTTTTCTGAGCACTGGGTTGTTAGTTGACTCATCCTTATGTTTGCAGTATTTCTCAGTGTCATTCATTAGCTCTCTTGTGAATATGATCCCAGAAAGATGAGCAGAATAATCCCTATAAGTGACATTTAATGATAAAATGGAAATGCCAGTAAAAATTGTAGCAGTGGTTTATTATAAAATCGGATAAACAAATCATTAGAATTACAGGTTGTTCTACTTCCTATTCACTATTACAAAGTGAATTATTATCAATCTGCCTGTTCTCTCATGGGTCTTAAATTTCTGTTTTTAAAGCTGTTTCCTGTGATATGGTACAGTCTGTCCATAAAGACTATTTTGGATATGAGGTCATTCATGAAAGAAGACAAACTGTCAGATAAGGCAATATGTATACATGTAAAAGATGAATGATATAATTACAATCTAATCATGAGGGGAGTGTGGGAAAAGAGCTTCTCTTTCCCCAAATCTTGAGTAGAGAAAAATACGTTTGGTGCAGTCTCTTCCTCTCTTCCTGCCTGAACTTATCATGACATATGGGAGATTATCCCCAGTCACATACCTTTTCAGATAGATATACTGTTAGGTGTCTGTGCATTCTTTGGGATGGCTCCAAATTCTGTATCCAGCATACATAATCACCTTGTTTGGACCGCTTTCTTTGTGTACAATAAATTAATCAAGTGAGAGAGCATTTTGCCTCTCTGTGGAAAGCAAACACAAGTATTTGCAGTGGTCACAGGTAAACTCCAGGTAAAATTTTTTATCTGTATTTTACTTACAAAAAAGCCAAGTTACAAACATTAACAAAATCAGTTAGAAATTACTTTACTGTAAAAAAAAAAAAAAAAAAAAAAAGAAATTAAATCCCAAACAAAGTTCATATTTTACCCTCGGCCTAATTTCTACCTGTAGTTTTTTAAGCCTCTGAGGCCTTGGAACTCACCTGGTACCCTTGTGATTTTGAGAAAACTGCGAATTTTAGTACCAATGCACCAATCAATTACACATCTTTGTAAGGGAAAAAATATGCAAAAGATAGGTATGTTGAAGTAGTTTTTTCTTAAATGCTTGGTAAAAATCGTCTACTTCCAATAAACATGTGAGGCACTGGTTTTAATTTATTCATAGGCTGTTCTTTGTTTGCTGTTTCATGACACAGATGAATTCTATAGGCACTCAACAAAGTTAGACAAAGGAATAGTGGCTTTCTGTCTCTAGAGTTGATCCTATGCCAAACACAGTCTAAATTATGACAGCTGTTTCGTTATGGCACTTTGTTAGCAAGAAATTTCGTGAGCACTCCAGTACTCCAGCCACACCGAGTGACCATATGGAAGTTAAGAATTTGGCTTCTCTTGCTATTACCATCATGGTATGCCAATTGTGAATTTGTTCTCCAACACTGTAGATATACATTAATAATTTCATGGGGTTTTAATACATTATTAAGAGGTTTTTTCTGTTTATGATGATCTTCTCATTACTTAGGAGAATATGTACTGAAGTTAGGTTTATTTCTAGCTAAATGAAATCTAGGGGAGTTTAATTATGTTGGCTCTTTATACTTGGTTTTTAAAATATATAAACCTTGTAACTTTTTCTAGAAAGGCATGAGAATGTCAGTCTGCTGAGCTGAAATAATTTAAACCTAAGGACATGTTCTATGCTTTTGTAGTTGTGACACAAGAACAAGAAAAATTAGCTCTATATGGACACCTCTAATTTAAGTAAATCCCAGCAAGTGGCTGAAATATAAGAATATTTGCATGGCTACCATTGAACCTCTTATCTCAGTATGTTGTTTATGACAGCAGTCAGTCTAGTGTGAAATGTGAGAATGTGACGTACACACAGTGATACTTGTCTGAACTGGCAGTGATTTGTAGCTAATATCCTTCTTGAGACAAAAATAACGCCATTTACGTTTAGTAACTACATTGCCAAAACAAGAGGCAGATTGGAAGATTGCTGCTTTACAGTGACATTACTTGTCTTCACAACTGTCTTGCAAATCACCTGAGTCCACTTTTTGTTTTGTAGTAGAAATGCTTTTCAGTCATGGTTTTTCTAGATGTTTCAAGGATAGTAGAAACAGCTCTGCAAAAGACTTAATAGACTTGCAGGACTCTATTTTCAGATGAAAAAGAAACAAGAAAAATTTGATAGTGGAGTAAAAGCTGGGAGGCTAGCTGACAGTAAAGGTAGCATCTGGAAGAATTATGAATGGTCAGACAGATTGGTCTTCCAGTGAAGACTTGGCAAAGGGAATAGGTTTATTCCTGACATGGAAGGAATCTGGACAGTTTTTCAGATAAGGTCAAGCTTTGTACATTGCTCACCTGCTGCCTTTATGATGGAAATGGTGCACAAAATCTTTCCTGGTCATCAGTCTGCAGCCATCCCTGTCTGTGGCCTTGGAAAATGTTCCAGCAATGTAGTCACATCTCATCACTGCTGTTAGCTTGCTACAGCTGTTCACAGATCCAGTCAAATATCAAGTTAATTTCATAATGTTAGAGGTTAGACTTGCATTTTCCCCCATATCTTGCTTGGAGAGTTTTCATTCTAACAGAAGGGGTTTGCCTATCTGTCCTATTAATAATGTATTAAGTTAAAAAATGTGTTGAGTAAAGAAGCAATGTGCATTGCAGAAAAAGTACCTATAAAGTTTGAAGCTTAAAAGTGAAAAGACAACCAAATACTGTATATTTAACTGTGTCTTTATCTTTTATCCTGTAATAACAGCCTACTGACAATTAGACTTGGTTTATTATATACTTCATTAAGGATTCTGTTGTGAAGCTATTTGCGGATTTCACAGTGAAAAAATATAACTGTATGGAGAGATATTTTTTAAGAAGTCTTGTAACTTTTATACATATATAGCTGATAGTATGCTGGTCTTTAAATACACTTTATGGTAAGAGTACATAATAGATTTAGGTTCCCTTGGCTTCAGTGCACACTTCCTGCCTTCTGAGAAGTGAGACTGGAACAGTGAATGGCAATCACGCTGTAGGTAACAGTCATTGCTAACTGCTTCCCTAACAGGATGTGAAAATTGTTGCTCAGATTTTATTCTGAAAGGGGAAAACCCATGACTGTGAATTAGCATGTATATAACTTCTCCTCTATCAGCATTCAGTTATTTGGTTTTGCTGCCTGGGTGGGCTCTGCTAATGATGTGAAAACTCTATTAGCCATTACAGCAGCTTACCCTGTTTTGTCTTCTATTTGTTAGACCTATCACACTTTCAGACCTGAATTCAAGGTTGGAGACCAAAACTCCTGACTGCAACTTCTGTTTATTACAAATCAGGCCACTTAATACCTCTTTTTTCTTCAGTTTCCATATTAAAAGAAAGGAGTTTATATTTACATACTTCAGTGCTTGTATCCAGGAAAAAATAACAGACCCAACATTAAAATATTTGATGCTCTTTAAGAACTTATTAAATTGAAGTAGTAAGTTCAACATGAATAGGAGTGTGAAACCCTCATCAGATCATTATCTTAAAATATTTCTATAGAATAATACCGATATTTGGAGAAAATGGAGTCTTCAGTAAGAATCCTCCAATTTTTGTATTTTAGACTATGTATTTTTTTACTGCAATTTATATATAAAAGTGCAAATTGAGAAGCTGTGCAGACCTACTGGATTGTCACTCATCAACTGTCAGGTAAGTATCCTCACAGTATCATTTAATTCTGATTGGCAGCTGTTAGGTGTTCACCCCATCTCATTTCTTCCCTTAGAAAATTGCTCACTTTCAGCTTATTATCTCTCTGCACTCTCAGTGTTTCATACTACTAAAGCAGTCTGGCAGTGTCTGACAGAAGGAAGCTGGAAAATGGGTAACCTACAGAGCATGTCTTCACTCTCAATCTTTCTTGCTCTCTTGCTGCTCCTGCCACTAGAGCTGCTATTCATAGCATGAGATGAAGTCTTGATCACAAAGACTTCTGTCAGAAGTGTTTGACCTATCATTAGTTGATTGGTATCTGATTAGATAAAGTTTCTCTCTCCTTGAATGAATTGTAAACAATTGCTTTGTTTTCAATACATGAGCCTTGTTTTCCCATTTTTCGGGGTTCACTTATTTTATGTAACTTATCTTTGCTTGGACCTGCATTGCAGACAAATTACAATAGCTTTTACAGGCTTTTTGACAGCTGTCCCTATTTAGCATTGGAAGTGTATTTCTTATTTTTTACCTCTCTCTCTCCCTTCCTGCCCTGCCCCTCTCCCCAGCCTCCCCACTCCTCCTTCAAGTCAGCTTCTAATAAACACTATGTCAGGAGTAATAGGGGGGTTACTCTATGGCAGCTATAGAGAGAAGTAAGTAGTAAAATCCTCAGGATGCCCTTCACAGTGATCGTGATTTCACCATGCAAGAGTTGATGCGACAGTCAGGACTATGTGAGTCTCATAGCGGTCTTTAGAGAGGAGCTGGTATTAAAATGAAACAGAGTTTGAGATTGTTTACTTTGTTTTTACGGCTGTTTATTTCAGAATGAAAATTGTGGATGGTAAAGTCATCAGGTGGTTGAAATTCTCCTATATGTTTTTTCTCTAAGAATAAAGGGTGTTATTTTTTAGGTTGTAAGTGTATCATCTTTCACAGATTGAACAATGATAGAAATAATATCGTATCAAAGACTCATCGGCATGTTTTTCTATATTCAAGCCATGCAATGACAGAAAACTTCCAGTGACAGAAACCCTTGCTTGAATGAGCCTCTACAATTCACTTTTATTCACTGCATTAAGTTAATGGTAAAAGCAGTGAAAGGTGAAAGCTGATTAAGCTGGCATATTTCATCTTTATTTCCTGTTTAAATCTTAGAGACTGAATAAGAGGGGAGAAAAGAGAGAGTCAATAATGATTAAAAAATGCAAACATTATGCTCTTGATTTATTTTCCTCTACTTTTCACTTTATTTCAATTAAGCTACTGCTGGGAATCAGATTTTCCTTGATATGTTACTTTTTGCTAGCATGGAAAGATATAGTAGCAACAAAACCATGCAACTAAGCTCTCTGGGCTCACATAAGTGTACACAAAATTGCTATAAAAATATGATGTTATTACCTAGAAAAATCAAGCATTTTGAAAATTCTGTTCTTCCTGAAGAATATTAGAGCAAGACTTATAAGACTTCTTGGTTGTAGGCTATCTATACAAGCTTCCAAACAGCTGTCTGTCTCCTTTAAGTATTAAAATAATATTAAAACAACTAGTTACTATAACAAAGCAATATATGTTTTCTGTGTTAAATTCCTTGTCCTAGAATGGAACTGATCCAGCCTAAAGTCTGTTCCTCTCACCTGCTGATCTACTAACTGGATTTAGCATAACACGATAGGTTTCTTCACACAGGCCTGTTACCTGGATTGCAGTAGGCAAAAATTCATAATGAGATACATATATGTGTATATGCAGATGAATTTACTCCTACAACAACAAAGAGTTCAACTCCGCCTTTACTTTGAACAGGTATATCCTGAAAGTTTAAAATTAACCTAAATAATAGCAAACCAAAAAATTTCTTACCCAAAATAGAAGAGATATAAAACTTATGTAATAAACCTTTGTTAAAGACTAATCTTATAAAAAATCTGAAATACTCATAAGTGATGTTGGCATTAAACAGATAAGTTTCAGCTTTTTGAGGTGAGAAAAAATCTCTTGGCTTATTTGAGTAATTTTATGATACTCTTAAATATGGATTTTTTTAAGATTTTTTTTGAACATGAAATAAAGATCAACTTTTAGAAAGATTTTCAAAGTAATACTGCATCGTTTTTTCTGATTGAGTTTTCATTTCTCCATAGATCCATCCCCATAAAATTATCTAATACTCTTTTACTGGCCTTCAGTGCTGCATTACCTCATAACCTAGCAGGAGTTCAAGCAGACGGATTCCAGTAGTTTGGAGTACTTTGAAGCAACAGTCAGTCTTACCCATTTCTCTTTAAAGGGATGAAGTTGGTTTTATGGAGAAATGTTTATCCTACTGTTTGCAACAAATATCCTGGGATGCTGCAACATGTATCTATTAGCCAGAGCAGGGTAAACTGCCTTCTGGACTGTGGTGGGGGTTTTCTGGTGGGTTTTTTTTGGTGGTTTTTTGGTGGTTTTTTGGTTGTTGGTTTGTTTTTAGGTGGGTTTTTTTGGTTTTTCTTTTTTCAGAACACAGAAAAGAGGCTCAATATCTTATTCTTTAAGTACTTGATCTCAGCAAAGCCACAGGTTTCACTTGCTTTTCTTCCACCACCTACATTTGCTCAGTAATTTATATATCGTAGAGCTTACCTGAGCTGATCTGTGTCATTGTTGGCAACATTGTTGGCAGCATTTGGTGTAAAATCAGAAGTGTCTAGGAGATTCGGATTTCAGAACTGATTTCTTCATCTTTTCCTTTCATTCTGTTTTTTACTCTCTATTCTGCTAAATGTATCAGAAAAATGTAAAAACTATCACTCAAAAATTCAAATCTTTAAAGGATAACAAACAAGAATATTTCAAGTTTCTGTCAGTATCATAAACATGCCTGCACATATTATATTCATGTCAATAATATGCATATACAAAAATTCCTTAATATTTTGAGCCCTTTGAGTCATCTCTGCATCAATCATTTTGGGATATTTGTTAATTCTGTTTTGGCTCAAATTTGCTTTTATATACGTGAAAATTTAACTAGTTCTCTTTATCTTTGTTTTTACTACCTTTGGGAAAAATTTTGTTGCCACATCAAAAGCACTGGGGCTAGAGTAAATACTGGCCCATAACCAGCAAGCTTTATTTCAGGCAAATCACAAAGGAAAGACTAATGTGGTCTTTGGAGAGGCATATTTTTAAATAAAGGATCAATTAAAATCTTATTCATAATTTAGGGAAATATTTATTTGATGAATTCATAGCCCAGACAAAATACACTTTTCTAGGTTAACATTCTGTATCAACTATACTATTCATTTGATCTCTTGTACTTACAGCAATATTAGGTAACCTAAGCAGAGTGTGTGTGTGTACATGTATGTGTACATATATCTATATGAATTGGATATACACACACATGCACATCTAATTTGCTTATAAAAGTCCTATAATTTTGTTTCAAGCACTCCTCTGGTAGACAATTTTATGTTCTTAGTCAGTGCTTTTTGGGCCATTGTGAACATACTACCACTTTCAAACTGATAAACTAAAGGCCTTTGATTATGTAGGCTCTCTGCACAGTGACATTTTTATTACTTTTAGCCAATTTTGAAATCTATTTTTTGTTGCATTAGAGCCTTGTGGCCAAGAACTAGTGTCACCATATGTGACGACTCCTCCAAGAATGATTATAGTAGTAATAGTGACAGTACATAAATAATTGGAAAGCATATGCAGACTGACTGTTGTATCAATGACTGTATACAAATTAAAATTCATACTTAAAAGATAACATTTTAGAAGTCCTAATTAGATATACATGACTCTATAAACTTGGTTCATCTTCTACATATCAGAGACGGGGACACAGAAACTGCTTTTTGCCCTTTATAGAGTCCTGCCTCTCAGAATGATACAATTAACTTTCAGAATAAACTGATTGTGGTCATCCATATATGGGGACCCTACTGATGTATATAATCCAAATTAACATACAAATCCCACATTTTATTATCTGTGACATGCAACATAAACTCTTACAGGAGTTTTATAGTACAACAGAATGGCCTGGGTTGGAAGGGACCTTAAGGCCTCCAAAGGTATCTGTCCTTGCTATATTGTCCTCTACAGGATTGCTTGTGTTTAATTTTTTTTCAGGAGCTCCGTGTTCTTCCATGAAGACCTCCTGGCATTTTTACCTGACTTACTCTTTGTCTCTGCTAAGCAAATCCCTGAAGTTGCCCTTGGCAGACAGATACTTCAGCCAAAGTTACCCCTGAGCTTGCCATTTCCCTTCCTTGTTGTTGAGGAAATGGTTCAGCACAGCACCTCTCTTAATTGGCTCTGTTATCACTTGGAGAAGGAAGTTGTTATCAACGCATTCCAGGAACCTCCTGGATTGCTTATGCCCTGCCATGTTGTTCCTCCAGCAGGTATCAGCATGGTTGAAATCTCCCATAAGGACCAGGGCTTGCGAACATGAGGCCGCTCTTATCTTTCTATAGAGAGATTCATCTGCTTATTTTTCCTGGTCAGGTGGCCTGAGCAGACCCTCACTATGATGTTACCTGTCTCTGCCCTCCCTTTAATCCTGACCCATAAGCTCTGTTGGCTTCTCATCCATTCCCAGGAGTAGCTCCATGCACTGCAGCTGGTCATTGACATAAAGAGTGACACCCCCTCCTTTGTCTCACATCTGGCCTGCCTAAAGTGCTTGTATCCTTCCAATCCCACACTCCAGTCATAGGAATTATCCTACCATAACTTGATGATTCCCATAAGATCATAGCCCTGCAGGCATGTGCATGGCTGTAACTGCTTTTATCTATTTCCCATGTTGTGTGCCTTTGCATAGGGACACTGAAGTGGAAGTGAAAGCATTTGTTTTTTCAGAGACCACTAATATGCAGTAACTTTTTAAAATACATTTCTTCTACCAATTTTTTATTAAGCATCAGTTTTCTTGTTCTTTCGTTCAATCTTCCACGCTTTTATTTTGCTTTACATATTTGATTGTCTTTGGTCTCATAGCTGAAACCCTGTTTGTACCCCTGTTTATAGGTTTCAGCCTCAGAGCTAGTTACCTTGGAAACTGTTTTAAGTGCACCTTCTTCACTATTTGTTCTATCAACTCACTGAACTGCCTTCTTTCCTCTTCCATCTGTTGCTCCACTAAGCTTGGTACTAGGAAGTAGACATGTCCAGCTTATTTCTAAGTTTAACTCCCGTTCTTAGCTGCGCAAGGTGACACTGTACAGTAGGTGTCTGCTCATTTTTGGGTAATCATTACATGTCTACCATATATACTTTTCTGCTAAGAGCTGTTATTAGCAACAAAGTTGCACAGCAATAATTAGTCTAACAAGAGAATCTCTTCTGAGAGCAGAAATAGTTACTTCTTGCCTTTCCCACACACTCCCCTTTGCTATGATGTAGAAACAACCCAAGTGAGTATGAGGTGAAGGAAATTATTTCTCTGGGTTGTAGCTTCTTACCCTCATCTAATCTTAAGTGAAATGTATCTATTGAAGTTACTAATGTCTCAAGATTAGTGTTTTGGTTCTGTCTTGATTTCTCTCTTATTTCTATCACATTCAACCTCAAAAATCCTGACAAGAAATAATGACACTGATTTTTTATTCTGAGAGTGTCAGGCAACTGGAAAGATGTTTATGAACACAAGTAAATAATTTCTTTTTTGTTAGGGTAAGGCTCAAATCAAATGTGCAAGTGAGAGCTTCACCTGTGTATCTTTACTTTTATAACCAAATTGATTTTATAGTGTTCTCTAAATATTTATATGTTATTTGTAAGCATTGAAATAGGCTCTTAAGCTTCATCAAGAACATAAGAAATGTCCTTTTTATTTTAATGGAAGTAAATTGGTCATGAGTGCTTGCTGCTGTGGAGGCTCATCATATTTTCTTCTGGCTCTCCCAGAATATATTTTTCAGTTCAGGGCTTTTTTAAACAGAAAAGTTGACCAGATCGATTTTTCTCCAAGAAAATGTTATAATTCAAAAACTTTGCAGGAAAAAAAATAATCCATTGAGTGCTACCCAAGTTGAAGGCTTCAACTTGGTAATTCAGAGAGCGTTTTTTATTTGTAGGCATAAATACTATGTATGCTTCAGAGAAAATGTGGTATGCTTCAGAGGAAACACCTTCCAAATCTAGATGTACCTTGGCATACAGATAGTATTACTTCAGCACAATCCTTCTCTGACTGTCCAGATGTATTGCTTAGAAGAGAGTATCAGTGAGTACAGAATGTTCACAAACTCATGTTTCCATAAATACTATTATTTTCTAGTTCTAAACCTTCTTTCAACTTCTTTCGGTTTCTGACTGCCTGACTCTATGTCTTATTCTAATGAAAGCTTTTCAGCCACAGTACAAGACATTTTGGAGTGGGTTCAGAGGAAAGCCTCAAAAATTATCAGAGGGCTGGAGCACCTCTTCTCTGTAGACAGATTAGAGAGTAGGGGTTGTTTAGCCCAGAGAAGAGAGGACTCTGAGACTTTAGTGCAGACTTTCAATACTTAAAGGAAACTTATAAGAAGACACGTTTTAGCAGGGTCTTTTTACATTAGACACAAGGAAGAAATTTTTTATTAAAAGAGTGATGGAACAGTGGAACTGGGTTTCCCGGAGAAGCTGTGGATGCCCCATCATTGAGGGTGTTCAAGATGAGAGTGGACAGGGCTTTGAGCAACCTGATGTCATGAAAAGCTCCCTGTCCAAGGCAGGGAGGTTGGACTAAATCTTCTTAGAAGGTCCCTTCTAACCTAAACCATCTATGAATCAATAAGAGCTTTTTAATTAATCCATGTTTTAGACAATTTGCATCATGGAACTGTGAATTTTAGACTAGTCATATGGTTTAGTGGTAGACCTGGAAGTGTTGGTCTCGATATATTTTAGAGGTCTTTTCAACCTAAATGATTCTATAGTTCTCTGATTCTACAACATGATTTGCTTATACCAGTTTGCTAATACCAACAAATTTCTTTATTGACTAAGACTTTAATTAATTACTGAAACATTTAGTAGAAAATAGAAATACAGTGACTGCTGTCAAGCAGGCTAAGCATAATCCAGAAAGACTAGCAGAAATTTTGCCTGTGTGAGTATCATATCATAGGGTCCATAATATTTTTGTTTAAGTGTTCATAAAAAATATATCCTTTATTTTTCACTGATGTTTATTTGTTCACATTATTTGCACTGTGTTTGAAAATAACCAGCTCAGTCTGGAGTTCCCTGAAGGATCTCTGACCTAGGTGTAAGTTTCTGATTTTCTGCAGCTGGAAAATAAAATTGTCCTCCATATACAATTCATCACAATACAGAATACCTATAGAAATTTCCTTTTTGAGTATCTATACAAACTTTATACAATGCGTGCAATAGATACACAATGTTTGAAATACATAACTTACTATGTTTCTTTTGGGTGATAATTTTAAAGGGATAAAATTTCCTGCAAATGTTTGAAAGTTTAATTTTCTCTTAGAGAATGAAGATTCTGAGACATCAAAAAACAAGTATAAATGAATTAATTTAGACATAAGTATTAGAAGGACAATATAAGTTTCTCAGGGATTATTAGAATCCAGAGAATTAAATAAAAGTGAGTATAGCTTGCATGATCTCTAGACAATATTTTTAAAAACTAAGATGGTTTCAGTGAGCTTGTGTATTTTATATCCATTAATGAGTGTGCTTTGCTAGCTTTCTTTTTATCTTTCCAAACATTGCATATTTGTATGAATGGATGATAAAAGCAAAGAAGTAGACTAGCTTATAACCTGTTAATTGGTGTAGGACAGCTGTGTAGACAGTAAGAAACAGCTTAATCATTGTCTTCAAGGAGTTCAAAAGGTTGATCCCGAAGACAATTTATGCATGAGCTTGTATTAGTTTCTTCTCCATCATCTGATACTTCAAGTAAATGGGCTGCCCTGCAATCAGGAAGAAAAGGTACTGCACTGAGGCTATGGTATTTGGTACTGCTTAGATAAAGCCTGTTTAAAGGGGGAGAAAATAAGATTGCCTTAAGCCTCTTGTCAGCTTCCAGTCTGAAGTAAATTCATACATATCAAAAAAAGACTCAAAGGATATAAAAAACCTGAAAGTGGAAAAATAAGCTGGTCAAAGCAAATGCTTAACATATCTCCTCTTTAGGCATTAATCACTGAGTGAGGGTCCAAACAGTTGAGGTGAATAAGGAGCATTTTGGTGCAGGCAAACAGAAAAAAAAGCAGCTAAGCTAGTGATTTAAAACAGATTAAAATTTTTAAAGTGAGACATAAAGGTCACAAAATCAGGTTCGGATTGATAAGGCACAGTTGGCAAACTTTAGTGAATTCTCAGAAGATGTTTTTAAAGCAAGCACTCAAGACTTGAATGTTGAGATAACAATTCTTATTTTTCCCTAATCAATAGGAAGAGAGCTAAGAAAAATTCTAGGGGGAGATCAAGCAGGATTACGAAAACTTTGTTTTGAACAAAGAAATTGAGCTTTTTTAGGCTGATTTTAGTGACAACTACACCAAAAAAAAAAAGTTTTTCCATTTTTTATTTATGTTGGGGGCAGCAGAGATGTTGTTTTGTCTTTCCAGCCTGTTAGTAAACTAACATCTCTAAACAGCAGAGGAGGTAGGTTTAAAATAAGAAGCAGTAGAGTCTGAAATCAAGTCCTCATACCCAGCAAAAAAACCCAGTGCACTGATAGAGCTAAATAGAGATAAGTGTTTACTTTTTGTCCTTGAAGACAAAACGTAGGCAAAATGGGTATATAAAAAAGATAGGATGAGGAGTGGCTAAGATTACTTGGCATGTTCAGCCTGGAGAAGAGGAGACTGAGCAGAGTCCTCATAGCAATGTGCTGCTTCCTCACGAAGGTAAGCTGAGGGGTAGGCACTGATCTCCTCTCTGGTGACCAGTGGCAGGACCAAAGAGAATGGCCTGAAGTTGTGTCAGGAGAGGTTTAGGTTGGATATTAGAAAGAGGTTTTCACCCAGAGGGTGGTTCAGCACTGGAACAGGCTCCCCAGGGCGGTGGTCACAGCACCAAGCCTGCCAGAGTTCAAGAAGTGTTTGGACAGTCTCTTAGGGACATGGTGTGATTCTTAGAACAGTCCTGTGGAAGACCAGGAGTTGGACCTCAATGATCCTTGTGGGTCCCTTCCAACTCAGAATATTCTATGATTTTATGATTCTTTGTCTCTTCGGTGTAACAGAAATCCCCTTTGTGTACAATACTTTATGATAAATAGTATGAAGAGACTCTTACAGGTTATTTAAATGCCTTCACTATTCTTTAGAAGGGAGATCAACACCAGGACAACACCAGGAAAAGTTTTGCTTCTGTATCATTGGTGAAAGGTGTCTATCTAGTTTAGTATGGACCAGATTAAGTGAAAAGTGAGTAGAACTAAATACTGGTTGAACTGCCAGGCTCCAAGGGTTGTTATGATTAGTTTTAAGTGCAGCTGGAGATCAGTTACAAACAGTACAGGGTCCCATACAGATTCATTCCTTACTTGAATGGTAGGACAGAGTGGACCCTCTGCAAGTTTACAGATGATACAAAACTGAGAGGAGTAGTTGATAGACTGGATGTTGTGCTGCCATCCAGAGGAACTTCCAACAGGCTAGGAACCTCACACAGGTCAACAAAAGAAAATGTCAAAACCCCAGTGGATTAAAGTATTGGAGCATCCATCACTTGAAGAGAGGCTGAGAGATCTGTATCTGTTTAGTCTGGAAGAAAGAAAGGTTGTGTGTGGGGAACGTAAACTGATGTTTATAAATACCTGATGGGAGGCTACAAAAAAGATGGAGCCAGACTCTTCTTGGTGGTATCCAGTGAAAGAAGACAAAGCACTAGGCAAGAATTGAAATATGAGAATTTATATTTGAACATCTTACTGTCAAGGTCAAGCACTGGAAAGTGTTGCCCAGAAGGACTGTGGAATCTCCATCCTTGAAAATACTCAAACCCTAGACAATGTTCTAGGTGGCCTGCTCGGCTAGACTTTCCTTGAAGCAAGATTTTGGGCCAAACTATGTCCAGAGGTTCCTTTCAACCTCAACAGTTCTGTGATTCCATGATTGCTATGGTAATCTGGTAACATGAGCCATCTTCTTACAGAACAGGAACAAGCCTCCACAGTTTTGTTTTCCTTGCATGTTCTAGGTCCATTTGAACTAATGCATTTTAAATAGGCCTTGATTGGAAGAAATCTACAAAAGAGAATTAAGGAAGGGGACAGTGATTGCCTTAATAAAACACAGTGAGCTTGGTCTCTTTTTCCTTACCAATTTCAGCTCAGAATTATTCCTTTTTGGAACAGATGAGCCATTTCAAATTATTACCTCTCTTTAACTCAAGCTAGACATTTCTTTTAAAGGGTATGGCTTTGTGTTGGTTTTGGTGGGGGTAGTGTTAATTTTCTTTGCAGTAGCTGGCATGGGGCTATGTTTTGGATTTGTGCTGAACACAGTGATGATACAGAAACATTTTCACAACTGCTGAGCAGTGCTCGCACAGAGTCAAGGTCTTTTCTGCTTCTCACCACCAGTGAGGGGGCTGGGGTTGCAGAAAGGGTTGGGAGGAGACACAGCTGGGACAGCTGACCATGACTGACTAAAGGGATATTCCACACCATATGTGATTATGCTCAGCCTAAAAGCTGGGGAAATAAGAAGGAAGGTTGGGGGGCAGGATATTTCGAGCGATGGCATTTGTTTTCCCAAATAATGGATATGCATGACAGAGTCCAGCTTTCCTGGAAATGGCTGAACACCTGCCTGCCCATGGGAAGCGATGAATGAATTCCTTGTTGTGCTCTGCTTGTGCACACAGCTTTTGCTTTACCTGTTAAACTGTCTTTGTCGCGAATTTTCTCACTTACAAGTCTCATTAGGATAATAGTTAACCACAAACAGAACCAGAAGAATCATGCTGTATGATTTTGCAACCTTAGAGTAAATAGAGAAAATAAGCAAGTTATTGGGATTTTCTTTATTCCAATGCTTAGCTCAAAAGGAGAAAATCAAATGGAAAGTGATTCGGATTCAAAGAAAATGCTGTAATTATGGGACTGCAATTTGTGTGGGCTTTTTTGTTTGGTGTTTTTTTTAGATTTAATAAGTTCCTACTTATGTGTTTAGATTTAAAATTTAAAAAAAATCAAGGATACCATAATATCTAATTACTGTCCATTCTCACTGGATAATTTTTTTTGCTAGGAAAAAAAAACAGTGCTAGAATTATGGCAAATACTGCCATGATCTGAATGGATAGAGTGGGCTAATTAACAGATGCTATCACATCTGTCATGTGAACATGAATATACTTCTCCCAGAGATCTTCAATAAATTGTCACCATCCTGAAAGGTTCAGTGCAATTTTGTCAGATAAACATAAACCAGAATCAAATTATAAGAATAAATTATAAGAATATATATGCAAATTAATAAGATTATAATACTTGTCCCCATTTGAGAAATGTCACTGAATGCATAGTGTTGATGCACAGTACTGACATTAACAATTGCTAAGATGAAACCATAGAAGTTGATTCAGGTCTTGTGACTTAAGTTAAAAATTTTTATGGAGCCATAAAGCACGTTATTTTTCTTTATTAATTTTACTGTTGACAGAAAATGTCTAACACTTATCTGTAGCTATTTATTTCAAAATGGGCTAGGGGTGTATCATTCCAACTGCTGATCCAGATCTTCATTAGAAAAACCTATTGTGTTAATTAGCACATTTTAAGCAACCTCAGCAGATGACTGATATTCAGAATAGACATGAAACCATTTCCTGACTTGCCCAAAAAAATTCATCCACTTTGTCATGTTTGAAGTTGATTAAACAGCTTTGGCTGCCTTTCTTCTTGGCATATGCAGAGAAATCAGGTTTGCAGTGTTGCTACAAGACATTTCCTATCAGCAACTTTCAAATTCATAGGTGATCACTTCAGTCCTATCTGTGAGAAGTGAAAGAGTCAACTAAAGGGTCACCCAAAACAATATAACCACAATAACACATTGATAGTGGAATCAGTAATGTGCTAAAATACAATCACCAGCACTGTCAGTACAACTGTTCATTTTTGTCAAACTGTGGGAACTGAAGAAGTGCAAGTGATATAGTATACAATACAGAATGAATTGTATGAGTTTTCTGTGCTTCCACTCTATTTTTGTTTTCACTGTCATTGTTTTCAGTCTTATGTAATACATATGAACAGCAGAGTATTAAATCAGTCACAGATAATGTTATTAGTTTTGTTATAGAAATTCAATACATATTTAGTTGTTATTTATCGAAGGTTTCTAAAATAGTTGCTTTCAGGTAGTATCCTGAAAAGGGTGGCTTGTTTTGGTAAGCAGATTAGCAAAGATAATAATAGATATTTATCTAAATTTCATTTAATGGATGCTCAAACTACATGAGAAATTGTGTTCCCATTAGGGTTTTACTGGACAAATAACAAAATTATTTTTTTATGTCCAACTGATCAGTTTACTGACAGTTTGACAAAGGAAGATCTGCAGTATGATGCACCGCTACACCCAGTGGTTCTGTGGAAAAAATATCTAGAATCCTCAGCAGTTCTGAGAATCATAGAATCATTACATGTTTGGGTTGGAAGGACCTTAAAGATCATTTAATTCTAATCCCCCTATGATCATTAACATAGTAAATTTTCTAGGAGTTATGGTCTCATACCAGCCCACACAATATTTCTGGGATGAAACATGGTTTTCCATTGGAACACGTCAATGCATGTCAAATATCTGTTCTTCTCCTGACTGTATTTCAGAACCTGGATGTTGCAGGCCATGTAACAATTATTTCAAGCCATATTTAAAGCATTTAATTGTTGATATGAAATTCTGTTCTGCCCCAGAAATGCGTTGATCATAAAGTTATTGTTTTTACTATGTATAACTATAAACACATAAATGTCAAATAATATTTAAATCCATAATAAAAAGTAATCTGTGGGAATTGGCAGAAATTTTTAATTAGAAAGGTTAAAATATCTTTTAGGTATCCTGGAACTCACGTGATGTGATCTTGCTGAGTACCACTGAAAATTTTTAGGCCAGCTCAGGAATTCTCTATTAAAATTTTTTTTTTTCTCAAAATAAAAAAATTCAGTGTTTACATTTTGATTTTTATTATTGTCTTAATTCTTCTGCCAAGTGAAATCAATATGAAATTTTGTCCTCTCCAATTTTTTCCCTATCATGCTGTTTACTTTGTTCCTAATACACTATTCTGTAATGCTTTTGTTGAAATTTGATTTCACAGTTTGTGATTCCGCATTTTATTGCAATTCAATGTCTGAAATTGCTGAAATACTAACGTTTTCCATAAAACAGAAATCATTGATTTTTTTGTTTCTCCCAAGTATTTCATAAACTTTGAAGAGCTTTCAGTATGTGATGAAAGTAAGACAGGTACTTATCACTTATATCCTTCTCTTTCTCTTCTCTAATTTCTACAATATTAATGCAAATAATAAACATCAGGATATTGTACTAGCTTTCTGACGGAAGGTTCATCTTAGGTTCTGCTTGCTTATTGCCTTGTCCTGGCTGATATGGCTCAATGTTAATATCATTTTAACTTTGATTTCTGTCACTGAAGATGATATTTAATAAGACTACAGTTGGACCTGTGTTTGTACTATAAGTGCATGCAGAAAATGCTGAAAATGGGAAGAAATAAGAGGTTACAGTGCTTCTCACCTTGATCTTTCCAAGAATTCAGGGCAACTAACATGAACAGAACATCCATAATTTTCAGGCTGCAATGATCAGGCCATACCATATGACAGATACTTTGTAGTGCAAACATGAGAGACCACTTCACTCTTGTCACAGAAATAAGTATCTGTTCCTACAGCCAATTTTAAATGTGTTCAAATTAAAATTACTTTTGCAATTTAAATTTCAATCTAATTTATTCTTAAAAGAAGATATATTAACCAAAGTTCTACTGAAACTGCAAACTCTGTGTATTTATAGGCAGCTTTTGAGCAACACAAGTTTATGCAGTTTACATAGAGTAGTGGAAATATAGTGCATGAATTTTGCATTGACTTTGCTCCTGCTTTTCCTCCACAAAAATATATGGAATATTTGAATTTTGAATTCAGTAGTTTCAGAAGATCACACATGATAATGCTACTCAAAATGGTGCTTTTCTTTTGGTATTTTTTTCAAGACTGTTTATGTACAGTTCAATTATGTAATGAGCAATAACAAAATAAGTACTCAGCACAGTATTAGCCAGAGAAATCTTAGAACAGTCTGTGACTGAGTTTTGGTATATTATTTAACACTAACGTGACTGAGTTAAGTCACTGAATGGTCAAACAAACCACTGATGAAATTTCAGTCCCTTTTTTGTTCCTTGGAAATTCTCAATTACTTTATGGCTGCTAATCTTGAGCAATTCTTCTGAATAGAATTGGAACATACCAGTTAACAAGGCAGAAAAGTGAATCTTTTCTCCACTGTTCTGCCATTCATTTATTCTGACTGTTCTTAATTACAAATAAAACAGAACGTCTAAAGATGTATTTTTCAAAAAAAAGTTTGGCCGAAAAGTTCCTATGTCTTTTACTGTAACTTTTAATTCCAGATCTTTTTTAATCTCTCCATTGTTCAAGAAAAGCAGCTCCTGAAGTGTAATATTGCTTATCTTCTCAAGTATGTTGTTTAGGAAACTAAAGGTGTTTAAAGATAAAACTGCTAGAATTATTCCAAGACCTGACAGATTTGCTAAGAAATAATTCTTCTGATCAGTATCCCACCACTCCTCTATACCTTGGCATCTATACATATGGCATCAATCCTGTTTGCCTGAATTAACTCCGATTTTCCAGTCACCAAGGTCAGAAAAGTACAGAGAAAGATTCAGCTGTTCTTAACTAGCACATATGGTCCAATGTGGTTGGTAATTTACATGTTGTCATAAAAACGTGCTGAATGCTAAACCCAAATCCCACCGCAGAATACCTCAGTGGTGGCTTATGCTAATCCACCGTTGGCAAATATTTTGCCAATTTCTGAGGAAATACTTGAAATTTTTGGCCATTTTGCATGAAAAGTACGTTTTTAGATCTGTCAACAGAACCAATGGGAGAACTTATCAGGGGAAAAAGACCCAACAATCTGTCTGTGCAATTAGTCTGATTTTGATGACTGTCATTACAAGCAATAGTTAATTTTAATGCTGCTGCTTGACACATGCCATTGGAGAAAAAAGTGACAGTGGAACTTCCATAAAGTTTTTGAAACCTGTGAAGACAATGAAACAATATTTATTTTTCACTGTGGTTTTTTTTGGGGAAAAAAAGCAAATAATAATTAGTGGGCTATCTCTTCTCATTCAAAGAGATCTTTGACCAAGGTGATGCTAAGTTTGATTTCTAATGTTGCCCAATGAGTTTATTTCAATTCACCACAGAGTGTTTAGAATACAGTGGATATTAATTTTGCTATGAACATTGCATAAATGTCTTTCTTACAGGTGTAGGTGCTGTGAGACTACAATTATTAAAATCATGACATTGTGACAAATTTTTACTCTGTTAGAGGTAATATTTAGAGTAATATTTGTGACCTTCATGCTCAGTTCCAATGATGAAACCATGCAGTACTGCTTTTGGAAAAGGAGATTGCTCTCTGATAAGTGCAAATGAATTGTGGAGTTTTGTACACACAGTTTGTATCTGAGAACAGGCAGAGTGAGCAGAAGTGGGCTTATCTTTGCAAACATCCAGAATATAGGATCTGCTTTAGAAACAGATTAAATTTGATTAATTTCTTATTCCTACATATGAAGGAAGAAACCTACAGAAGTGTGAGAACTATCACACTTGTCATCTTCCATAGTATTTTACAGCAAGAACTCTTGTGATGTTAGTTATAATTCAGTAGAGGACTATAAACCTTCTGGTATAAAAGGCAAAAAAGTTTTCTGAAATCCATTAGTGATTTTGTAGCTATAAAGTCCTTAGTTATTTCCAGGTCAGAGCTGATAGTAAAAACTTATTTCAATAGTGTTAAGGTTTGAAGTTTTTTAACCATAAATTATTTGAAATATTTAACATTTGTTCAAAATCTTCCGTTTTTAAAACAAAAAGTCAGCACAATCAGGGCAAGAGCAAAAATGTCTTTCTCTGAGCACTGCATTTTTCATTCCTTTTAGCTCTATTCTTGGCAGAAAAACCTTTCTTACCTTTTTTCATTTGTGTTCTATGGACCATAAAAACTGCGGTTATGGAGGAGAGAATGCTGTATGCATTATTGTTTTTATGCTGACACAACAAAATCTAAATTGTCTGGTTCACTTAGGGGTTTTCAGGCCTCAGCAGTTCTGAAAAAAATTGGGGGGTGGGGTGAGGGAAGAAAAAAAAAAAAGGAGAAAAGTAATGCCCTGAGGTCAGAAGGTTTGAATGAATGAGACCAGTCTGAAAAAAGGAGAGTGTGTCTTTTTCATTTTTCTGTGATGGTTGAGCAGAAGCTAGTCTAATAGTTCTAGGAGATAATAAAGAATATATGGTACTGAAGAGATAATTTTTATAACCAGTTGTTAAACCGTTAAGAAAATTGGATGATCCTCAGAAGTTCACTTGAAATTCTTCTCTGTCAGATAATAGAAAACAGCTAAGCTGATTTAAGTCTGGTCTGCTGTCCAGCACAAGTGGAAGAATGTGCAATATTTTAGGTATACTTATGGTGTTAGTGATTAGCACTGTGCTCTGTAGAAGCTATGCCTTATCCTATAGCAGTGATTAAAAACTGTGCACCACATCTATCTGAGTGCAGAGTTTGGATTGTATATGGCATCGTATTGTCCTTCGGAGGCATCAGGTGCAGATATGCAGTTAAGACCAAACTGAGTTTTACATGTAGTGTGCTCAGCTATGTCAAAATTGGTCTGTTGGGTCAAAAAACAGCATTTACTTTTGGAGTGAAGACTTAACTAAGGCTTAGGAGAAAGTAGAAATTATTTCAGTCATTAAAAAAAATTTAAATGTATTATTTAAAACAAAATAGCTCCAATAAGACATGTGATGATACTGTGTAAAGCTCAAAAATTAAGAAGAACTGTCATCTTTTATTCTGAATCCTGTGGGTGATCCTGATATATATTATTATTTCCTTATATTACTGTTTAGCTCAGAAGTCCTAGTAATGGATCATTGTTGTCCACTTCAGAAGCATTGAGTTGCTTGGGGAAAACAGTATCCATTCCAAAGAATTCAGTTTCATATTAAGAACTTGGAGAGGTGGATCAGTGTACACAGATATAAATTACGGAAACAATAAAACAAATGAAGTGTCCAACAGAACAAACATATCACTGGTCATTGATAGATATTTGAACATTAACAATCAACCTTTACAAATTTCCATTTGGTGACACTTCAGGCAAGTGAACAGTCTGTTTATGTTTATTTACAATTTATTTTCATTTATGCAAGTGTTTGAATTTATTCAGATAGTTTTATCTTTGAATTTTGCTGTATTTGTAACACTTCAGAAGAATTACAGAATTCCTAAAACATTCTTTACCTTGGGCTGTTAGCTTGTTCTCTCAGTTTTAAGCTTGTCATACTCTAATTTGAAATGTATTCAATTAATTAACTTTGTTTATCTGTCTATTAATGATACTAATCCTCTGTGGCCTAAAATACTGCAAACATATCCCAGATGTTTTAGAATATCTATGAGCCATAAGAGGATTGGCTAAAATGTATTCTTCACCTAAATTTGACATCTAGCCTTCTTTTGTTTAGAAAAAATCTTGAGATACATTAGTGCTTTTGCCATTATTAAGAACATCAGAAATGCATTTTCTAGCTTATTTCACGTGTATGTAGATTTAGGGCATGTGTCAAAAGAAAATGTCAAGCTTACAAAAAGAATAAGGAATGAATAAAATAACTTACTATATGAACAGTTAAGTTTTGATTCCTATACTGGTGTTTAGGATTTCCAAAGGCTTATGCATGAAACAGCTGGGATGAGTTCTACTCAAGTTTCAAAGAATCAAAGAAATCAATGAAAATTTAAAGTTGAAAGGGATTTCTAGGCATCCCTTACTCTTGTTGGAGATCTGTTTTCCTAATTGAAAGCATGATCTTAGATTAATTTATTCAGAGTCACATTAAGCTGTATCAAATACTTCCAGTGAGCTGATTCTGCTGCTTCCCTTGGCTACATGTTCCAATATTTTTCCCATGGTAAAGAATTTTTTCCTTATATCCACAAAGAACTTCCCATCAGCAGCTTGAGCCTTGGCCTCTTATGCTGTCACTGTGCATCCTAATGAAGAGAGTACCTTCGAATTCTGTCCGTACATTCTCTTTAGGTAACGGAAGAGGTGATTAGATTCTCTGTAAGCCTTCCATTCTGGGAGCAACACCATTTCCATAAATCTTTCTGGTCACCTTGATGGAGACTCTCCAATGTTGACATCTCTCTTTGAATTCAGAGGACCAAAACTGGACACAGCATTCCTGGTGCAGCTTGACAAGTGCCAAGTATTGTCCATTAATCACATCCCTTGTTCTGTTGGCTATAGTCTTGCTGATCTGGCCTGCAGTTTGCTTTCCTGCTGCAAAGATGGGTTACTTATGCTCTTCTAGCTGTCCTCTTGGGATGATAAATCATTTTCAGCTGAAATACACTCCCACCAGTCAATTCCCAGCCAGGATGGATGTTTGGGATTACTTTCTTTGAGTAGACTTTGCATCTATCTTTCTTTAACCTCTGTAGTGGGTTGACCCTGGCTGGATGCCAGGTACCCACTAAAGCCACCCTCTCACTCCCCTCTGTGACTGGACAGAGGAGAGAAAATATAATGATAAGGGTAAGGACTGGGAGAGATCACTCACGGATTACCATCATGAGCAAAACAGACTCAAAGTGGGGTTATTAATTAAATTTATTACTAACAGAATCAGAGCAGGAGAATGAGAAGTAAAATAAATCTTAAAACACCTTTGCCTCACCCTTCCATCCTTCCCAAGTTCTATCTCCTCCCCCACCAGTGGCACAAGGAGACAGGGAATGGGAGTTATGGTCAGTTCATTTCAGGTTGTTTCTGCTGCTGCTCAGGGAGAGGAGTCCTTCCCCTGCTCCCCTTGGGGTCCTTCCCATGGGAGACAATCCTTCTCCAGTGTGAGTCCATCCCAGGGGCAACAGTTTTTCATGGAATTGCTGCAACGTGGGCCACTTTTCCACGGGGTGCAGTTCTTCAGTCACAGGCTGCTCCAGTGTGGGTCCCCTATAGAGCCACAAATCCTACCAAGAAAACCTGCTCCACTGTAGGCTCCTCTCTCCATGGATCATCAGATCCCTGCCATGACCCTGCTCCAGCATGGGCCTCCCACAGGGTCACAGCCTGCTTCAGGCATTCACCTGCTCCAGCGTGGGCTCCTCCACGGTCTGCAGGTGGATCTCTGCACTCCTGTGATCCTCCATGAACTGCAGGGGGGCAGTTGCTCCATCATGGTCTGCACCACAGGCTGCAGGGGAACCTCAGTTCTGGTGCCTTAAGCACCTCCTACCCCTCCTTCTCCACTGACCTTGGTGGTATCTGCATCATTGTTCACTTGTTCTCACTCTGCTCTTCTCTGACTACAGTTTTAATTTTTTTTTTCCCCTTCTTCAATAAAGTAGCGCAGAGGTTTTACTATCATTCCTGGTTGGCTTGCCTTGGCCAGCATTAGGCACATCTTTGAGCCATCTGACATTGGCTCTGTTGGATATGGGGGAAGCTTCTGACAGCTTCTCACAGAAGCCAACCCTGTAGCACCCCTGCTACAAAAATCTGCCCACGCATACCTGATACAACTTCATGAAATTCTCATTATACTAATTTTCAACCCTCTTGTGATCTACCTTCATGGTAATGCTTTTTTTCAGTGTTTCTACCTCTCCTTCCTGTTTCCTGTCATCCACAAACTTGATGAGAGTGCTGTCAGTGCCATTTTCCAAACTGTTTATGAAGATATTGAGCAGTATCGGGTCTAGGACTGACCCTTGAGGTACTCAGCTTCCGACAAGATGTTAAACTGTCCTTAAACTGTTAACTACTACTTTTAAAGATTAATATCTTTGCCAATTCTCCACCTGTAGCTTCTCCATCTGTCCAGTCCTTATCCTTCCAAATTGTCATCAAGTATGCTGTGAGAGACCATGCTGGGCACCTTGCTAAGGCTTGCAAAGATTGGCCTTTATGAAACCTCTCTTCATATGTTATGCTTTTTGTTAATGAAACACATAAGTGATGAACTTGGTGAAGTCATTCAGGAGTGACATTTCATAGTCAGTGTATTACTGAAGGTCAGAATTAATGTGCAAAATTGTTCCTTTGGCTTTAAAAAGATCTATGAATCCAAGTTAAGAATATTGGCCCATGTCCACTAACCATGCAATGATCAGGATAACAGAAGTCACATAGCTATCATAGGCTGTATCATAAATGGAAAATACTACAGTAGGATTGGGAATCTGTGGGGTTTTTTTCTGACATAATGATTGTGATGATTTAATTCTTATGTGGTAGAGACTACTTTCATAAAATATACAAGCACTGTGTTGCAGAATCTTTTTAACTTATTTTTTTCTAAAAATTTAATTTTAATTACCTTTAATCTTTCCTTAGTTATTACAGCCTCTTTTGAGTTTAAATATTGCATGGGTGCAAGCATAGCTGAAGCATTTTCTGTGGCACCTAACTGCTTTCAGAAGCCAGGAAGGAAGGTCTAAGCTATCATTAAAATAAAAATCTCCATTAATGGATCTGTAATTTTCCTTTATAGAAAAATGTAATACTTTGCCTGGCATATTTTATGGTGCATTTATCCACTCCTGACTTGTAGCATGAGGTCTGCTTCCATGTCCTTTGATTCTTGTTTATTCTGGCATTTATTCAACATCCTGATATTTTTCTAACCTTGTGGTACAGAATTACGTTGCTCAGATATTTGTCTTTCCTAGCCAGTGCGTCAGGATGAAGCAGTAACACATTACTGACAATGATTCATTCTGTTTCCAGACTCATGTTTGTACATAGCATTCGACTGTGACTAACTTAGAGCCTTTGTCATGGCTCCATTTGTGGTCCCTGACATGCACAGTTATCCTGCAATGATGTTTAATTTATGAACGTTGAGTATGACACTGACAATATCCTCTGAATGTCATTGTGAGAGTTACCATTTTATGCATCAGGTAAAAGAGTTTCTAGATTGCTTAATCTTTTAATTTCCAACTTTCCTATTAGTTAGTTCTGTTTTTTTATTCCAGTGAAATTCAAACACTGAAAAACCGCTTTCTCACTACTGTGCATTGTCTTCAGCATTACTGAGGGAACACAAGCATGATAAATTATGTCACCACAAGTTACCTTATACAGACATCATTTCTGGTTGATTTCAAGTTAGGTTGAATTTCCAGACAATGATTTCCAGTTATAAGAAACAATATGGTGAACTAACCCAGATAAAATAATACACTTCATTGACAGATAAGTTGATTAACCAGATTGATTTGCACAGAGTGAAAGAAGATGGAAACATAATGTAAATTGCAGCTTCTGCTTCTAACAGTATGAATGATACAGTCATGACCACAAGAAGCAATTTGTGTATACTGGAGTGCTGTTCTCTTTAGTTCAATGTCAAATGGGCTCCTGATGCTTTTGATTGTTCTGGCTTCTTGATTTTCGTCAATGAGTCTGCTGAGTGTTTTGCCAAACACAGGAAAACTATTTGTGGTTGTATTTTCCTAAATCAAATGATGGAGCTTTTTTTAATTTATTTTGAGATTAAAAAAAAATTCTGTTGTGCATTAAAAGAAATATAAAAAATCCTTATCCTGTACTATACCCTTTTTCTTTGGTAAGAATTTCTGAACACTAATTAGAATTTAGGGATCAGAAGTAGAAGAGCATTTTTTCTGGCACCATTTCAGCTTTTAGGTTGGAAGAAAGTAGTGCACAGGCATTGTAGTGTTCTGCCTCATAAGAAAACTCAGATATTTCTCTGTACTTCTGTCACCCCTTTCAGCTTTACAGTGGTGATCCATGTGCACTGATATTTTAGATTTTGTGTTCTCTTTTACAGTCTCATTAATCATGTGTAGACCTTTTTAATGTTTTTGTTTTAATTATTTCAGTAATGAGCTGTCCTATACAGGAGCTTTCTCTGATTTTGTTGATGGCATTTTTTCCTTTGTATTCAATAGTAGTTTCATCCTAGCTGATTAAATCAGTCATCATAATATGAGCACTCTGTCCTTTAGAGGATATAGTATTTTTTTCACATGCTCTAATGCTTCAGTAGAGACCAACCAATTGCCCTTGCTAACGTGTTTTCATGCTGCAGGTAAATTTTTTTTTCAACAGAAATCTAGAAATACATATATATTACAGTTCATTCTTTCTTTGTTTTTTTGTTACAGCTTATTTGGGTTTTTTTCTTTTCTTTTTCCCCTCAACATGTGTCAGCAATGTGTATCTAACCATTTACTGAAATTGTTTTCCCTACCAATGTTTTATGTTCAGATTATTTATAGTGACTAAAATATTTACTGGGATAAAGGCTGTGTGGCAAAAGAATTAAATATAGGTTCTTGGTAAAATTTACAAATATTGAAAACCATTTTTTTCCACTCTTTTTGTATTACATGCTAATTTAGATTCCTACAGAGCTGATATGCATTGCTTGAAGTACATTATGCTATAAGGCAACATTAAATGCTTGCAAGAATTATTTGGTGTAAAAAGCAAACCTTATGAAGAGAGACCATAGCTGTCTGTCTGGTCTTCTCTATTCTGTGTGTTCACAGTATATTCTGAAAAGGAATGCTTTCCCCTTTTGTTGTTACTAAGATCTTTTGCGATCAACCCCAGTCTACGTCAGAAACAATCGCATAATGCAGAGCCCTAAAAGTCTTCAGTTTTGTTAGCACTGACACCAGACTTAATTCAAATGCTTGATTTGCTAAGGATCCAGGCAGAGTGAAATAACTCTTGGATTGTGTCTCAGCAGGGGAACAATAATCTCTTTTTTTCTAAATAAATGTTCTTTTTTCCCCACATATACTGTTAATTCTCCTCTGGGGCAAAGTTTCTGGCTGTCAATCATCTGAACTTCAGAAAGGTTTGCGATGTCAATCTTTGTTTAGTATTTCCATCAGAACTGATGGCAGAATTATGTTTAGGGCCGACATTAAAACAGGAACAACTCTGTAAAAAGTCTGATAATATTAGTGCTCACACTGTATTTCTATGTTTTATTTGGTAGGCAAGATTTAACATTACAGATCATTTTCTGATACATTTTCAGTTTGAAGTGTTATTAAACAGATGGGACAAATACAATATAAATTGTTCAGTACTTTTAAGACCTTCAGTTTATCCAGTTGTTATGAGCTTTTAAGCACTGTGTTTCTACAAAAATGAGGGAAGGTAATTACTGAGGTGAAAAGAGGGAAGCAATTCCTCTGTAGCTGCACAGCATCATTTTCTTCCAAACTACTGTTGCCTTTGTCCCAGATTACTGACTCTCTTCCTACCACAACAGTTCTTTGTATTCTGGGAATATTAAATCAGAAAGCACATATTCATTTTTAGGACTTTTAGTAGGCAATTTATGAAAGAAAAGCTAGTGTTAGTGTGTCCAGAGAGTGATATTATCTCTTACTTGAAATTTTTCTCCAAGTATTTTTGTCATGTACCATGTAGCTGCCCTCTACTTCAAAAATGTTTTCTCCATATACTGCCATCTGTAAGTGCTTTGATTACTTCAGATTGCCGCACTGTACATTAGGTTTTCAGAACTGTTCAGCTGAGAAATTGAAATGAGTGAAATTTCAGTTGTGCCAGAATCCACAGATTCTCCTGTAAAATTCAATAACATTGTTGATTATCTTGGCTACAGTAAAATATTTAATAGTTTTCCACATAGAAAAAATATCAACAGTGAATAACCAGATAAACAACAGATATTGCACATTTGAGAATCTGTCCAGCTGGATTTTTTTTTTACGCAGTGAAGATGAAAAGTATAGATGAGATGAAAGGCACAGGCACCCTTAGAAGAATGCTTTGGTAAAAACTGACAGGTAGTAAAATATGATAAGAGAGCAATGTGCAAACTGAGAATTTGCTTTCACTCTTATAGAGGTATTATTCATATTCATGTTGCATCTGATATTTGTCTTTCAGAAATCCAAAATCTCCACTTACGACAAGATGTGGGCCTTCATGAGTAGCAGGAGGCAGTCAGTACTTGTCAAAAGTAATGAAGAAGGTATCCAACGTGTGCTTACCTCTGATTATGCATTTTTAATGGAGTCGACAACCATTGAGTTTGTCACACAGAGGAACTGTAACCTAACACAGATTGGAGGCCTTATAGACTCCAAAGGTTACGGCGTTGGAACTCCCATGGGTAGGTGATATGTCAACCATTTGTTCTCTGTTCATTCATCTAAGTTGCTGTGGGAGCATAGTTGCTGTCCAGTACACTGTTTCTGTCTCTACATTGCTAGCATTTTTCCTCATTCTTTTTTCCCCACCTTGGGAAGGTATATATTCTGACAATGTTTTTGGATTTTTTTGGTATTTTTTCAAACAGGAAACAGCAGTTACTTTACAAAAATTAGACATTTGATGTGATAAATTTCTCTTACATGTTGCCTTCCACATGCTCAACAACAACAAAAGAAGTACTTTTCGCAGCACTTTATTTTATAAAAATATCTTTTAAAGATGTTGATGTTTCCTTTAGAGAATGAGGTCCTACTAGTGCAAGGCTTGCATTAATCAGTGCTTCCATAGTGAGAGAGCTAATCACTGAGAGTGTTAAAAGAGGAAGAAAGATTCCATACCATGTCACAGGCAAAACAAATATTGAATTAACCATGTAGAATGTGGATTTGCATGGCAATTCCAATCCTGTAAATATTTTCCAGTTCAGGTGTTCTTTACTAGGTACAAAACTTTAGTTGAAAGGTTAAAAAACAACTGCATTTTGACAGATGTGAGCTGAGGATCTGGATTTAGATTTCAGAATGGGTGGGAATAGAAGATGGTATGACACAAAGACTGTCAGTACTGCACAAAGAACTTACGTAATACTCTAAGATTATTCTGCTGACTTCTTTCTAAGACAAATATTTAAACTTTATTTTAATTAAGAATGTATAATTTTGTGATTGGTGTGAGTGTGCTATTTTGTGTCAGGTAGCTGTTACACTTGGTACTGATTTTATCTGTGTTTATGGTATGCATTAAATCATTGTATGGGGAAAGTTGTGTCCAGTATTTTAAATCAAGCACATGGTAAGGAAGCTTAAGAAACAAACTTTACTGGAACATCTCAGATAAAGAGTTATCTAGTATTATCAAATACATATTTAACTATATGTTATATATATTTATTTCTACTTTAATAACATCTTTGTAATTTTCATTATTTCAGTAATTGTTTCTATAAAATGGACACCTCCTCAAAAAATGATCCTATTAATTCTGTCTTTGAACAGCTAGTTTTGATTCACGTCAATTTTTCCACCCTGTTCTATTGTGGCACTTGTATTACTGAACATATTCTGTAGATCTGTAAGTGCCAGAAAGGACTGAACTTCAGTCCTGCTGCTCTTTTTGGCATCTTGTATTTTCTGATATATAAACCTTTTGTTATTTTGAGGGTGAAAACCACCTTCCACTTAGGTTTAGTGTGGAGAAAATAAAATCTTAGTTTAAAATCCTCGAATTATCCACACGCAAATTTGTGAAGCAACTGAAGCCCGCCCCAGAAACTTAACTGAATATGGAAATGCCAAACTGATAGGAATCAGAGAAACCAAGCTACTCTAGAAGTTATTTTACTTATGTGTAAATCAGAGAATCAACATAAATGCCAGGGAAAAAAAAAAGTAAAACAGTGATAAATTCAGAAACAGAATTCTAGAGTTTGAGTATAGAAGATTAGATGTTGGATGTAAAGAGAGGCAAGGAAGTAAGTAAATCGACTTTTGGTTTTTGTCCCCTACCTTATTCAGGGAGAGTAGGCACTATGCATGCACTATTCCTTCACTTACTTTGAATCATATCAAAGGCATTATCCAACTCATATTCCTCTACAAGATTCCAAGTAAATTATCTGTGTCAATAGTGTTGTACAAGGGAATATAGGAGCTGACAATTGTTTTGAATCAAGATGAAAATAATAGAGGACATACCTGCAGGAATCAGAGATCATCAAAGGAGGTAAAACAAGAGTTGAAACAGTGTTGAACTTAGCAAAAGAAGTTGAAGTAGGATCTGAAAAAGAGATGAGAGCTTCATAAAGGGAAATAGAACAGAACCTAAAATAAGATGCAAAGTAAGGCTTTTCACAAAAGAAATTAAGAGAGAACAAAACAGCTTTTGGGACTTTCCCAGAACAGCTTAGTATAAGAGATTAATCCAATATTTGGGCAGTATCTATAAAATGCTATTGAGAGAACTGACATTTATAATGGCTTTTTATCCTGTGTATTAACTTCACAGTCTCAGAGGAAAGAGATTGTGTAGCCTCTGCTAGAATAATGCATAGTTCACACATATAGTTGAGAGGAAACATTATGAAGAAGCATATCCAAACTGTCTGTCAGAATAGTTTTTCTTAAATATATTGCTTTACTGAAGTTAAAAGTCTTACAGAGCAGCAGATAATGCAGACTATTCTCATGCATTACAGCTAATCTTATTTCTACAGGAAAAAATAATTCTGGAGTCTTTGAAAGAACTTATGACATGGTTATATCTACAGAAGTAGATTACATCATTATTTGCTGATTAGGGAAGACATTTATAGACATATAGTTGAGTAATATCTTTTTAGAGTTAATAATCCTAAGAGTAACTTGTCAAAGTGCTTGGAAAACTGCAATGTAATGCCTTTACATGCAAAGTATATTTTATTGCTTGTGCCTATTTGGGAAGCAACTTTGAGCAAAAAAGTGCAGAACTATTTGTGTTAGAGGCACATTATTGGGAAGATATGGATATTATCTCCAAAATTTACAAAAAGTCCATCTTATCTGATCTAATAGTGGCTCGAAATTGTAGAATTGTTTGCACATAGGTTTAAATTTGTAGAATACAGTTGTTACAGGCCTTATGTTGACTACAGTAGAAGGGATATGGTTACTTTTGGAGAACAGCATGAAAGGAAGTACGTGCAACATATCCTGATTGTTTGGAAGACTACTAGAATAATAGTGAGAACACAATTTGCTTCAGTTTAAGTAACTAAAAGAAAAAGAGCTAAAAGCTTTCCTAACAGAGTAATATGCTTTCAGAGTAGTTTATGACAGGATAATTACCTAGAAAATACAACCACCCAAATACAGAACCAGCTTAGAGTCCTGCAATAAATGCTCTCTGCTCATGATACTAGTGCCTTAAATTGAGATAAAGAAAGCTGAAGGTGATTAGGAGAAAGCAGGCCCAGAGGATCGGGCAGTGAATGGGTATCAACTCCTTCCAAACAAAGTGGAGAAGAAAAATATGAGTTTACATTATTATTTTAATCCTTCTAAAAGCATTAGTGAAGTGTACACAGTTTAGATTGTTAAAATGTAGCTATGATGAAGGAAACTGGAAATTATGTACTTTTGGCACAAAGTAGGATCAGGAGAATCAGTGTGTACATCTAAAATCAACAAGATGTTTAGAATGTGCAAGGCAGCATTCTGTATGATATTTTTGCAGCAGAAAAAAATAAATTAGAGAGGGTGAATTTAGTAAGTTGTGCATGCAGTGAATGATTCTTATGATACACATTTGTAAATTAAAATCAAAGTCTGAATTTATTTTCAGTCAGCCACCTCTGGTGCTAGGGTAGAAAAAACTTGATTTATAATGAAAAGAGAAGGAAAGAACAGATCCCGGATGAGATGTTTGATAGCAACTGATACTTTGGAACAGATAAGGGAGAACATTTGTTTGGGTTACTTTTATCTGCCAGTAAGAGGTTTTTATGTGCTTTATTCTAGCATGATTTATTAGGGGGCACTATTTTGCTGATCTTGTGTTCTTTACCCCAGAATCTGGTAGATAGGAAAATTTTGCCAACATGGATATAGTTGTCAACATGCTGTATAGTTGATTTCTAATTTCTAATATATTTTAATAATCTGGATATGTATCATGTATAGTTATCTGTTAGAAATAAATATAAATTTCTATTAGTGATTGGAATTGGTCTTTGTGTGGGCATACATGTCACCATCCAACACTGATGTTCAAGGGAAGAAGGAGAGGAGGGAAAGGGAGGGAAGGAGGGAAGAAGAAAGAGAAAGAAAAGAAAAAGAAAGAAAAGAAGGAAAAGAAAAGAAAAAGAAAGAAAGAAAGAAAGAAAGAAAGAAAGAAAGAAAGAAAGAAAGAAAGA
>JAWMRA010000113.1:73634399-73709621 GCA_035584735.1 Pseudotriccus pelzelni | reverse complement strand
AGAAAGAAAGAAAGAAAGAAAGAAAGAAAGAAAGAAAGAAAGAAAGAAAGAAAGAAAGAAAGAAAGAAAAAGAAAGAGAAAGAAAGAAAGAGAGAAAGAGAGAAAAAGAAAGAAAGAGAAAAAATGCATGAAGAGAGCAGAGGGTGAGAGTGAGGGAGAACAAACCCTTTGGGTGTGCAGAGTAACTTATGCTTTCCACTATGGATCCTCTAAAATGTTACTTATCACCTCCAGTAGTTTCAATTTCCTATTTCTTCATCATGCTTGGTAGAGATGTTTAAAACTGGGTTTATTCCTGAATAAAGCCCAGTTAGGATAAATTTACGCTTGCAAAGGATTCCTAAATGTTTACAATATATGCACATGCTTATGGTCTTCCTATGAAACATAAATTATAGAATTATTTAGAGAAAACCTAGTCTATTTAGCAATATACATTTCATGTCCTACTGAAACATGGTTAGTGTGACTTTCCTGTGGTCAACATACTGTAAAACATAATAATATTAAGTGACAAATGCTATTTTCCATAATGAATACTTATTAAAGTCATTGTTAGTATGAAGTGAACCATATGAAAAGTTAGAAATGTAGCTTTTGTGTACTTTATATTAAGGCCTTAATGGTCTGTAAGGATGCTTTTCATAAACATGGTTGAAATCATCTCTGGGAGAAAAAGTATGGTTTCAGGTTCTTCTTTCTTTTTCCAAATTTGTCTTTGTCGTCAGCATGTTTGACAGCAGGCTACTTTCCATCTGGCTTGGGCAGATTTTCTACTCAGTTGCCATTTGCTTTTATATTGATATTGGAGCTCATAAATGGCTGATAAGTAAATATGTTGAACCCATTCCAATGAGCAGATCTACTGAGCATGCACCTTTCAGATGATCTGCATTTATGTGGCAAATGAGGACTATCCTGTATATGCCAGACAAAAACTCTGTATGTGTGAAGATATATGCAAAGTAATGCCTTTGACATTTTGAAAATGAAAATGTGTAAGTAATCCTAAAAATTTGCATATATTTCTTCTAACTCTTTAGAAATACAAAAAAGAAAGTAGTCTTTGAAAGATATGGTGCGTATAAGAAATTATAGCTAGTCATTTATCTAATGTTTCTCTGTGATTGCTGAGCTGTGGAAAATTACAGAATTTGTTGAAGAAGGGGATTCTGTGATATAGCACATCTGATAATGGTGAAGCAAAAACAGTTTGAGAAAAAGGTGAAATACATATTTCTTTATCCTTTATTCCTGTGCAGTTATTACAATAAAATAAATTCTGCAATTAATAGGAATAATGCGTCAATTGCACAATATAATGAGAAGAATCTGTGAATCTGTTACATGTCTCTTCACTTTTACAAGGTTTTTTTGTTTTACTTTTCACTTGCTGTGATCAAACTATGGCTCTTCCGAATAGAGCATATCACCATTTGCATTGCTGAGTCTTCTGTACTGATGGATTACCAAGATGCCCTGAAAAATGCTGGAAAGGGTTTAACGTTCACATCTTTAATTGTTAGCCTAAAAATTGTTGAAAAAAGAAATGTGCACTCCCCCAACTATATCAAGACTCTTCAGTGTGCGTGGGGATGCAACACGACTCTCAACATATGAATGAAATTAAAATATGTCACTTTGGGGCCAACATACCAAGTGCATAAAGTTACCAGCATTTCATTGCCAAGTTAATTCTTACATAACTGCCCATTATACAGAGCTGCAATAACTTACAATAGTAACCCAGATACAGGTATGAAAATATGTTCATATAGGTGTATAAAATAGATCTGCACAGGGTGTATTTATAAATTCACAATAGAAAGCTGGTAGCTACTGCGATGCAAGCAAGTTATACCTCACATGTCAAAAAGAAAAATATATGAATAAAATAAACAGCCTTCCAGCAGAGATGCATTGGCTACAGACCTCAGATTATCAGCATACTCACTGAAGTTAAAAGGATGAAACAAGACTTCAAGGTTTTCCTGTTCTTTTAAGTCAAAGGTGCCTTTAGTGAAGTTCTCTTTTCTGTAAATTCTAGCGAAATATCAAATAAAATGTCTTTATTTACAGACAATTTTATCTCTTAGGTGAAAAATATATCTTTCCAGTACATTGTTCTAAAAAATTCTCAAAAATGTGACTGCTCACCTATGAATATCAAAGAGTTCCTTCATGCAACTTAGAGTAATGTGCACTTGTGCGTAGAAATTTTTTATATACATTTGCACAGTGTAGTTAATCTTAAGGTTTTCTTTTGTTTTTGGCAAATCAGAGAGCAGAGTTAGTTTCCTTTTTATTTCTTTTTTTTTTATTTTTATTTTTTGAATTTCAGTCAGCTGTGTAGCATGTAATTGTAATATTGTCTGGAGTATGCACATCTTGAAGACAGAAGTATTCATATAATTTCATGAGACATAGAATCTAGAAAGAGTATTTTGCACTCTGCTCACTCAAATTAAAGATTTCACTGCAGAAAATAAAAGGGTTTCAGATAATAATTTACGATCTGCTGTTTTATATCTTGGAATACGACTTCACGAATTATTTATATTTATCTAAGCCATTAATAAATTAAATACAATAGTGCTCATCCTACCCCAGTGATAGGCTGCTGAATTAAAAGAGAATTTAAACCAAATATTTTAATCAACCAACATATAACAGTTAATGATCATGTTGTATCCGGTAACACTGTACAGGTTCAACTCATTATGTTATGTGTTCTGTCTTGAGGGAGTGACCTAACATTTTTTTAAAAGATATTTTATTATCTTCCATTTTAAGGGACATGTTTCCAAATATAGAAAAATTTAAATCAAAGTACAGTGGGAAATATAAATTACTCAAGACAAAAACTTTTACCAGATGCTTGTAATTTCAAAGACTAAAACTTAATGTAGTAAAAATACAAACACATAAATGACACATTTCCTAAATATGCAAAAGAAAGTGAAAAAGTAGATGATGATCTCAGAATAGTCTTCACTCATCTCTTAGAGTTCAGTCAGCCTCCTCCTCCCTTGCTATATTTATTATTCCAGACAGAGTTTTGCAGTCAATCATCTAAAAATTAGTTTACTTTTGGAGCTTTCCTTTAAAATGAAAAGTAGATAAAATGTGAACAACATTTCATCATCCCATAGATGTGTAAAATGTTGTCTCCTATGTCTTTTTTTTTTAAAGGCCAAAACCTTGAATTTTGCAACATGCCTGAATAGGATGTGTGGGAATGGTTCAAAGCTGCACCAGAAGAGTTTTAGACTGGATATTAGGAAGCACTTCTTTATCCAGAGGGCGGTCAAACACTGGAGCAGGCTTGCTACAGAGACAGTCGCTCCAAGCCTGTTAGTGTTTAAGAGACATTTGGACAATGCCCTTTACCAACATTCTTTTACTTTGTCAGCCCTGGGCTGGTCAGGCAGTTGGACTAAATGATTGTTGTAGATCCCTTCAAACGGAAATATTCTATTTTGTTCTGTTCTAAACTATTTCTTGGATGCCATTTTGTACGCAGTTCACTTTCTTTTTTTCTTTTTTCTCTCCCTTTCTTTTTCCCTTTCTCTTTCTTTTTCTCCCTCTTCCTTTTACTTTCGCTTCCCTTCCCTTCATTCCCTTTCTTCCTTTTCCTCTCTCTCTTTCTCTTCATTTGCCCCCTTTTTTTTTCTTTTACTCTTAGAGAGGATTGCTAAATGCATCAAAAGATCTGGGTTGGACTACTATATTTTAATCACTGAGTGTCTTCAACTTACGTCAGAATTCCATGTATGGCTTAGCTTAGTGTGAATCAGACCCATTCACACTGCTTCAATTCTTGTCAATGTTCAATTCTGGTGAAGTTTTTTTCTCTTAATTAAATGAAGTTCTCTCTTGAACTTTCAACTGCTTTTGGGGACAGATTTGCAAGAAATGATTGACTTTTTCCTTAAAGAAATGTTTGACAAGAGTCTTTTACATGCTTGATGCTTCCATTCTGTGTGGTGCTCTCTACTGTTCCCGCACCTGTACACAAACATACACATATTTTCAGTCTGTTTCTCTTATTTTAATTTACCTCTGTTATAAACAACAGGGGTAGTAAAGATTTTTTTATCTGATTCAGATCACTTATTAAAAACAAAATAAAAACAAAAAGCAAAGCCTCCCAGACATAACATTTCTATCTCTAGCATGCCTGAATAAAAAAGTCATTTTGAAGTTTCAGTGTGATTTTAAGTGCCATAGGCCTGCTGCATTTTGCAAAAACTGACAGCTATTATGAGCTGGTTTAGTGACCTTACCTAGGAGAATACTGTTCACCTTTCTTTTCATAAAATTATTTTACTTCATGTTTATATACTTTTAATGAGCCTGGAATAGCATCAGTCATAGTATGAAGGAAGCACTGATAACAGACAAAGAGGGATGCGGAAGAGAAAATGGGATTTTTGCACAGCCAGCTGTTAGGCTAAGCTTTAAGACAGTCCTAAGAGAGTTCCTCATTTTCTGTAGTTGCAAAAAGCTGCAATGTATTTCTCAGCAGCAGAAATAAAACAGTTGTAATTTAACAGATGTCAGGAGTTGCAGTGCAGAGAGGAGCTGTCAAAGTGACTTTTCCATATTTTAAAACTTCTTTTCCCCATAGTTTGCATTCATTCTACCTCAAACTTTTCAGAACTTCAGCATCATCCCATTCTCATTGGTGTGTTGGGGTTTTTTTGTTGGGTTGTTTTTTTTTTTTGTCTCCTGGAGGTCTAATAAAAATACTGACTTGTATTAAATACCTTTAAAAAAGAAGAAAAAAAATCCACAAATCCTTTCAAATGTAACTGTTTGGAGTTTATCAACATTCTTTACTCTTTGAAGTTAAGTCCTTACTCTGGCTAAGGCTGCTTTTTAGTGTCCTGACATAATTCTCTTTGTACACCTCCACCAAACCTAAAAGGTGACATGTTTTGAAGAGGTGTGTTTTAATTGCTTTCCTTAAATCTCAGACAAGACTAGAAAACCATTCTAATGAGTGCAATGACTGGCACTGAGCATGACTGGCGCATTCATTTCAATTAATATTTGTATTTGGCAGTCAGTGATCAAGGCAGAACATAATTTTAGACTCCTTTTTGCCAGAGGATGCAGGAAGTTTTTTTTCTCAAATATTTCGGTTACTTCTCTTAAACATTACTCAATTTTCTGAAATCAGCATTAGAAGTTGCTTTGTTTGAAGAAACACAAGGAAAAGAAAAAGAACACCCTAGATTCCATGGAGACAGTTAGTGAGATTGGCTTCTACTCTTGCAGTAACTGTTTTGTCTGACAATGATGGGTAAGAAGAAGGTCTATACTTTTTACACATCTGTGATTAAATATGTTTATGTAAAACCAGCAAAGCCACAGGTATAAACGATACAGAAAACTTACAAAAAGTACGCAGTTTCAAAACTAAAAGAAATAACAAGTAAGTTATGTATAAATTAGTCCCCAAAATTACCAACAATACACTTGGTTGACGTAAATGAAACAAAATTCTATGTATCTGAAAATACTGAACAATTCTGAAGTTTAAAATTTTCATTGTTGCAAATGTATTCCTGAGCACTAAACTCAACACTACTAAACTCAACAGTCAACAGTGGCTTTCAATTTAATAACTGTTGAGATTTCAGGCTCTGTAGCTATTCCCTACCGATACTGTGAAGGACACCGAGGATGTCTGAGCCATCTTTGCTTATTGCCTGTTGTAAAGTACTTCTCCTGGAGAAAAATTTCAATCTCAAAATCCAGCACTTTACTTAGAAACTGTGCACCTGTTCTTCTGTATATCTGTTATATGCTCTTAGTTAATTTCAATATTTTTTCATTTTGAGTATGAATACTCAAAATATAAACATTCCCCCATAGTTTTCAATATCTAAAGTAAATAATAATAATAATAATAATAATAATAATAATAATAATAATAATTATAATAATAATAATGTCTACTCAATAATTTGACTATAAAAATTATTTAATATGAGCATTTTTAATTAGTCCTTGAAGATGAGACATATAAAAAAGTCTATCTCTGTAGAAATAAGTAGGAAACCATGTGCAGAGACAGGAGGCCTTTTTTTTCTGGTTCCCTGCACTTAGTCTATAATCCTTCATACAATCTGAACTGTAATATTCATCACTAATACATGCATAAAAATGCTGAGCTTCAATTCTTCTGTAACTAAAGCAAATTAACCCATTTGTCTTCATTAGCTGAACATAATGCACAAAAAAATAGGTGCATATTATTTATTTTTATGCAGGTCAAACCATGTATTGAAACTAATTTGAGAATTTCCACTGCTTGAGCAGTTAAGTTATTGTTTCTGAAATGTAAGAATGTGTAGCTCATATTTTTGGTGAGAGAACTGTGTTTTATAGTTGCCTGAGGAGTAAGAGCACATTGAAGCACTATCTGGGAGGCATGTTAAGAGATTGAGCTTTATATCAACAAAGAATTTCCAAAACACTTAACATTTGGTAGCTATTGTGAGCAGATTCTGCCTTAGAGAAGTGGTTTATAGTAGAACTTAGCAGATAGATGTAACTGAAGCAAAGATATTATTATAACTTCAGTGCTGATGTTATTGCACCTGGGACCATATATATGTATGACATACATGTATGTCATACACATGATCTAGAGAGCAAGTCATAGGAGAACAGCTCAGGGAGCTGGGGTTGTTTAGCCTGGAGTAAAGGAGGCTTGGGGGAGACCTTGTCACACGCTGCAACTGTCTGTAAAGAGGTCGGCCTCTTCTCCCAGGCAGCTAGCAACAGGACAAGAGCAAGGGGCCTCAAGCCAAGGGAAATTCAGGTTGGACATGAGAAAGAATTTCATCACTGGAAGGGTCGACAAGCATTGGAATGGGATGCCCAGGGAAGTGGTAGAATCACCATCCCTGGAAGTATTCAAGAAATGACTGGATGTGGACACATTGCTATGGTTTAGTTTCATGATGATGTTTGGTCAAAGGTTGGACTCGATGACCTTCCAAGTCTTTTCCAAATTTAATGATTCTGTGATTCCATAATTCCATGTATTGCATTGCCAAAGACTCATCTACAAATTTAAAATGTCTCTGTCCTGATACACTGCCCTTAATTACAAATAAATTATGTGTTGTATCCTGGCACGTGGTGTTTCCATGGTTTGCAGTTAGATGCACCCAAGGCCACTTCATACCTCACCCATGATGAAGCAGCTAATGGCAAAACACCGACATTCATTGTTTGAAGATTTTCCCTTACAGCTTGCCAGGGGATTTCATACAAAAGCATGAAATGGGTTTCAGGTCTAGATGGTTTTGTTATGACCTTACGCTTTTCTTGTCTTTCAACATAATCTTATCTGTCTGAACAAAACCTTCACATATACAAGAACTGCATGTAACATTTCATAGAATCATAGATTCATAGAATCAACCAGGTTGGAAAAGACCTCTGAGATCATCAAGTCCAACCCTTGATCCAACACCCCTGTGGTTACTAGACCATGGCACTAAGTACCATGTCTCATCTTAAAAACCTTTAGGGATGGTGAATCCACCACCTCTCTGTGCAGCCCATTACAATGTCTGATTACTCTTTCTGTGAACATTAGGCTTCCTTAATTCATCTATTTATTGCTGGGTAGTGTTACACAAATATTTCTTGCAAAAGAGTCTTTATTTGCAAACCATTCATGTGAGGGATACAGATTTGCAAGGAGAACTGGAAAAAAGAAAGTACTATATAAATATCAGATACTTTTATCTGTGGTAAAAATAATATCATTGATTTTCTTAGTAGAAGTTTGAACAAAGATATCTTCCCATTCTGCAGCTGTGCAATTCAACAGGGGTAGAGAGATAATAGTGTATTATGATTAAGATCTTTTCAAACTGTCTGTGATGTTAAAATGCATGAAGAGTCTGTGAAAAATGTTACTAACACTCATTCATTTGAATTCAGTGTTTAATTTGTCTAAGAGATGTGATTTAGAGCAGCTTATAATGTTAGTTGAGGAGGGACTGAGAAAACAAAACTGTGTTAAAAGAAAGGATAAAGCAAACAAAATTCAAAATATCATAAAATTTGCATGGCTAATACAATAATTTAACAATGATCTGAGGATTTAAAATAGTAAAAAAAAATCTAAAAACGCCTTCATTCTGTTCAGGTTGGTGCTACAAAAAGAAACAGAGAAAATCAGTGTATATTTACTATTAAACCTGCTATCATCATATGTTGTATATGTCATTAATTGTAGGCAACTCTTATCCTGTGGGGGGGTTTTGGGGGTTTTCTGGGGGTTTTTTTGGTAATGTACTCACTGTGGAGCATAGATATGTTTTAAGCTAGTTGCAAATTAATATACTCAAGGATGTCCACTTCCCAGTCCTAAAACAGGACGTAGCTGGGGAACACAAGAATTATTTAATGGTTATTGGAGTTCTAACTCCCAAACATTCATCTGACTTTGTTATCAATTAGGTTGCATACTTATGGCTGGAAAATTAATATGAAATAAATCCCAGCTACATCATCCATCTTGATTAAATTTCAGCTTTATAAACCTGCATGTACTTTTAAAACAATGATTCTGTAAAGAAAGGACCAGAAATTAACATGAGCAGGAATAGTTATGAAGGAGGATAAAATTGAAACAATGAGAGAACACACCACTTGTGAAAAGATTTTGATTACATTCAGCATAAAATACTGATTTTAAATATTTCCTGCCTCTTACCAGCAACCTGTCTTTTCCAAGCCATACATGTATTATCTTTTATCAAAGATAAATATATACATATAAAGTTATAGTGCTCAGCTTTGATTTGGATTTCGTTTTGAATGTTTGCAGTTTTAATTTAGATATGTGGTAGTTTAGGCTGCTGTAAATATCTACTGGGGATTTTCCATTATATTAAATGCAACTTAATAAATATTTAATGTTTACAGTATGCCTAATATTAAAATATTATAATCTTAATGCAGTATGAAGTGTCAGGGTTAGCAGTAAGAATCAAGAAACACTTTTTTTCATCAAAAAAGATAATCCTTCCTGACAAGTACATCCTTTGGAAAACATCAGTAAAATTCAAAGTTTTGCATTTAATCAGAAGGAAAAGAATGAGAAATCTAATGTACATGCAACACAGCTAAATTAAATTTGCAAATTTGTAAGTGTTTCTTGCCTTAGACCTGCCATTTTATTATTTTATACAAATATTGTCCATAATGTGGCCTTTAAAAAATGGCTTCTTCATGCTCAGAAGCCTTAAAGCCTATACAGAGCTAAAGACTGTAAGGAGTTAGAAGGACAGTTGGTAGAGGAGCAAGAAATATATTTTTTCATAACTATTTTTAAATAATTAAATATATCTCATCTATTAATCCATTAATAATTAATAAATAAGAGATATATAAATATTACTTGTCTGTTGGAATGACAAACAAAATTTTCAAACCTTTCTACTTTAAAAAGATGTATGTCCACTGAAAGTTTATTAATATAACAATAGTTTTCAGTATGCTTGGGATACTTTTCTATTAATTCATATAGACCTCAGACATGAGAATGCGGTAATGTCTGAGTATGTCATAAATATAAACTAACAAATTTTCTGTGAAGCACAAAGCTGAAAAAAAAAGGGAAAAGTGTTTGACTTAACATCACAAAGCAGGCCTATTATCAAAGATACAGTGAAAATACACATCCCTCTCGTAGTGTAATGCGATGATCTCAGGTTTGTGGTATACTCTCAAAAATACCTGTTCACTTTTTATACCTTGCCACTTGTTATGGAAATGGCAAATTTTCTGCTGAGAACATCTTTCATAACTGGGTTTTTTTTTTTTTTTTTTTTCCAAACTGGTTGCTTATTTAGTTGGTGTTAAACTGAGGTCTAGATTTTGGGATAAAGGAGAGTCTGCTTCTGTATCAAGCTTGCAAGAATTCATAGAATCATAGAATCATAGAATCAGATGGGTTGGAAAGGATGTCTAAGATCATCAAGTCCAACCCTTGATTCACTACCACCTCAGTTACTAGGCTATGGCACTAATTCTTCCCTTTTCTTTTGCTTTATTGGTCTTATCTTCACTGTGGGTTGTTGCTTGCTTCCTGTCATTGCCAAAGAAATTTAATCCATTAAGTCACCACCTACAGCAAAGGCATTACTCCATGACCTGGAAAGAGTCCTCAATTATGTTTTCCTAAGTTGGTTTTGAAAGTGAAGTCAGGGACTGGGAACTGAGAGAATCCCTATTCTTTCTTCATATGTTGCTTGAAGATTTTAGAATCCACATATAGAAAGAATGAACCAAGCTATGTTGACCTTTCTTTCTGTCACTTCCTTTGCTTAGAGAGGTTTAACAGAGTTAGAGAGCAGAGTTGGCTGTAACTTTTAAAGCAAAAACATTTCTGTGGAGATAAAGTGCTTCTCCTATATCCAGTGCCCTATAGCTGCCTAATACTTCCTATGGCATGTTGTAACTGTGACTGTCAGTCTTTACTACTGAGTGCTGACTGTGCTGCAGATTCCTGTCAGGTTTTTCAGGCCTTCTGATGTATGAGGCTGTGTTTTTCCACAGTTTTTCCATGATTCCTTATAGTCTAAACATCTACTCCACAGTTATGTGTAAATGAAATCCCTTCCATCCTGTTTCTATGTAAACTAGTCACATACAGCTTCAAAATCTAAATATCTTTCTTGTGACATGTGGCTTTCTCCTTTTAATAAATACTTCATTACTCGAAGAAGTTCCTAATTATTTACATTTTGTACCTAGGTTCTGAATATGATGCTGTATTCTGAACTACCTTTCTCTTTCTCTTAGGCCAAGGACACAGAATAGGAAATAATGTTGCGAGATGACTAGAATGGTTTGGGGATTATGAATTTAAAAAAAAAAGAAAAAAAAAGTAAAGGGACTAAAAGATGCTATCAGTGGTCTATGACTGTTCAGAATGGGTTTTGCCATCTAGCAAATAAAAAATAATATGCAAGTATGTCCCATGGGCAATAACTTTCAAAATACTACGCAATTCATAGTGATTTCTTTTGGCAGAATACATCTGGAATGATGAAACAAAAAATTTCCTGGTTCATCATTTTCTTAATGAAGGAGTTAGGAGAATGCTGCTCTTCCGTTCAATTTACTCAGAACCAGAATTAGCTCTACAGGTCCCAGCATGCTCCAACTCTTTTTATATTTGATGGAATGAGTAAAACAGACTGAAAGTAGCCAGGCAGGAGATTTTACTAAGTTATAATCTAGTAGGAAGCATTTTCAAGACCAGCCAGATCAGCAGAATTTCAAAATATTAATCTGTATTCCGTGAAGTCTCTGTATAAAAAGCTTATGTGTTCATAATTTATGATTAAACATATAATTATGTGCATAAATCTTTTATACTGAGTCTTCAGGGCAGAAAACATATCTATGTATAGTTTCTGCAGTAATTCTGAGAGACTCTGTTGTCTTAGTTTTGTACAGATGCTTCAGAAAAAGGCATTTTTGGTAAATTTTCATTTTTATTTTAAATTTTCATAAGCAGGTAACAGCAAGTAGAACTTATTGCATCCCTTACTGAGTTTGTTGCACCTGTGTAGGAAGGCACTAAGGTCTCTAAAATGTATAACAGAAGGTCTTAAAATTCTTCCAGCAGAAATTCTTATTCTTGCAAAAAGCAGAGAGATTAGGATCACCGTATTTATAGATTATATTCTGTTGGCCCTCCACTCTCTGTTTGCAATGGGAATAAATAAACAGATGATAGAGAATGAAAGCAGTAGAAACCATGAAAATAGAGGAGAGAAAAAGATATTTCTATACTGGTCTTCTCCCTTTCTCTGCATTCAATGGATGACTATACAGGCACTTTTTTTCCCTGATTTTGGAATAGAGTTTTAAAAATCACTGTCTGTCCCTCCCTGTTTTCCACTATGCACAGACTTATTAGACTGCTTTTTTCCACTGCTCTGCCTTTTTATTGAAGGCCAAGATGTGAATTTTTGATTTCTTCACATTTCAGAATTTTATTCTCTCTTTCTTTTATTTTTCTTTCTTTTTTTTTTTTTCTTATGGATAATTACTTTACTCTTATAATTTTTATTTTGCAAGTTCATTCATAAGAATTGTCTGGGAGTCTTAAAGTTCTATATTTTTTTTTTGTTTTTTTGAACAGTAAATTCTTTTTAATGAGAATTTAAATGACATGAAATGAAATGAATCTGATTTAAAAAATGTAAAAAGCAGGATATAAGCCTCTTGCAACACCTCATGGTTTGAATCATCTTTCACTTAAGTGATAAGAGTGATAGGGAAAATTACCAATAAATGTCAGAAATCTTTTGCATTTACTTGCTGAATTTTTTTCAATTCTGCAAAGAAAACAGCTTTAATGTCCATAACGTAATCAGGGTTCCTTGACCATATTCTCTGCTTATTGTTTCTTCTTTTTTTTTTTTTTATGCTACCTTTGTTATCCACTTTTAGCCACTTAAGGTGATTCTAGGTGGATTTTCCATTGCTGGGACTTTCAATCCATCTTGAAGGGAAAAATAAATAGGAAAAAGTATAGTCTGAGGAAATAATATTGTTGATATTCTTTCTTTGTTCTCTTAATAGCTGCTTGAAGAAGTGTAAGCAGCATTAAAAATTATTTTTTTACAAATATTAGATTATTATGTGTACTCAGTATTTGTTGCAAAATGTAAATCAATGAATTTAAAACCTTTTAAGTCCTTCAGAAATAGAATATAAGTAGAGCATTGAATGTTAGCTTTCTTATGAGTATAAAGTTTTAAGTGCTTGATTTAAGAGCAGCAATATACAATGCTGGTCATCCTATGATGACTCTTACTTGTGAGAGTATCACTTTTAAGACAAGGTAAAAAGGTATAACAAATACTAATATAGCAGTAGAAACACCAAATATGTAATATGTCCATTCCAAAATTATTTGTATAAAATTTTGCAAATCACCAACAGTAATACAAATACTGTTGAACTGAATCACTATTAACTGCATGTTTCTAATGTAACCCTCATAAACTTCACTAATTGTAGACAGGATTAGTCCATGCATTATTGTTTCTGTCTATGAATTCCTCAATTCATTTTTTAACTGCTTCAAATAGGCAAGAATTGTAAGTGTACAAATCTGATCCCCAGAATATATAAATAATACATGAAGTATAGATGGTACTCGCTATATTTAGACCAAGAATAAGTGTGGAAACAAAATGCAGATCAGTTTAATTAGAAAGCAGCCTGTCAGATCAGAAGACAGCTTAAACTGGGTCCAAGATTATTTCTCTGAATCTAATGTTATTTAAGTTGTTGTTGTTAAATATTTATATGCAGTGTAATGTTGAAAATATCCCCAGAAGATTACAGAATGCACTTACACTTCCCCAGGCTCCTGTGGACTAATCACTTTTCTTCTTCCATCTGACTGAAGAAATGTGTCAAGTATAGGGTTTTGCAGAGTTTCAGCATAATCAGAATGGTCTGAAACTGTGTGACTTAGGCCCCTGAATGCACAAGAGAGTAGAAAAGAGTTTCTTTCCTTTCCTTTCTGTTTCCTATATAATACTTAGCGAACACAGTTTACCTTCTAGTACAAAACATCATCCCCTTTTAAGCATAAATGAGAAAAGCACAAGCCCTTGCAATTTAAATACTTTGAGGATGGCTCTTCCCTCCTTTTATTCTTGAATAAAGGAAAAAGTACTTTTGTGTTTTATAATTAATAGTCCTTTCTATGTTCTACTTCTATACTGGCACAACATCTTTTTGCTATTAGATTTATTCTCATGATAAGATCTAGATATCTAAACAGAAATTGAAGAAATAAGGAATAAAATAAAAGAAATTCTAAAAATAATATATAGGTTTTCCGACAGTTTAATGACTATAAAATATCCTATCCATGCAATTCAGCTCCTTTACAGTTGACCACAGTACATTATATAGTCAAATGGACAACATCTCTCAAATGGATAGAGGATTTTTTTTAGAGGTAACAAGTTAATGAAAATGAATTTTATTACTCAGCTAAAGGAAACCCTAAAAATTATAGCAAGTAGCGTTCTCATGACGGAAAGAAAAAGAGGAGAGCTTTGTTGTAGAATTGCATTCACATCAAATGAAAGAGGGGATGCCAGGCCTTTTCATCTATGCTTTTTTTTCCCTGAGATTTCTTAACCACTTTAATGAAGTCTTTTGTTCCTGTTTTAGAAGGAGAAGAAAAATGATGGCTTTGTTCTCCTCTTAAACATTACACAAGTCTTAACGTAGAAGCACTTCTAACTGATGTGATTTACTCTCTAAAAAGAAAAGAAAAGCTTTCACCATTGCCATTATTAATTTATTAATGTAGATTTTAAAATACTCATTGAAAAACCCCTATGCACTATGTAAAGAAAAAATGAGCAGATAACATACACAGATATGACACCACCCTTTGAACTGCTCCTTGAAATACTGAAATGCTCAAAAGCTCCAAAATTATCGTGTCATTTTAAAATACTGAATTATGAGAAAGAAGTACATCAAAATATGAGAGTTTTACATCCCTGTTATCCAAACACACTTAACTTATGTTTCTGAATGCAATTGCTACCTGGTACTGTTAATAATTGTGTGCATGTTTGAAAGGTGTCATAAGTGCCTGACAATCTTTTGTATAGAGATTTCTGTGGCTTGGTCCTGACGCATCATTTGTTGTTTTATCTTTCAAAAAAATAATAGGATAAAATGTTCATTAAATATCAGACCTTGGATTAGCTTTAGGGTAACAAGCTACAGGCTATAGATTTCAGTATATTAGACAACATCCACTGCAACATAATTAAAAGCTGATTGAAAAAAAAAAATTGAAAGAATAAGACTGTTTGGCTGGATATACTAGTTGGGCACAAAGGTGTTCTGAGACATGGAATTAAATGTGATAGGAATTGTTGCATCAAGTTGCCTGGTTTACCAGCAACACCAGCTGGATCAAGTTGTGTGTGCACATGGGGGTTTGTATTTATGTGATCAGTGTGACCATGTTGAGAAGTAAATGGCTTTTTGATTAACGTTAGGCTTGTTAGGGATATAGTTTTTCATGTGGCATTATATTACATTTTATTCTTCTCAGAAATAACTAACATTTTATATAATATGTTCCATGCAATATGTCTTCCCTATGGTCTTTTTTAGGTTCTCCGTACAGAGACAAGATCACTATAGCAATCCTTCAGCTGCAAGAGGAGGGCAAGCTCCATATGATGAAAGAGAAATGGTGGAGAGGCAATGGCTGCCCAGAGGAAGAAAGTAAAGAGGCCAGTGCTTTGGGAGTTCAAAATATTGGAGGAATCTTCATCGTGCTGGCAGCAGGATTGGTGCTTTCTGTCTTTGTGGCAGTGGGGGAGTTTTTGTATAAATCAAAAAAAAATGCCCAATTGGAAAAGGTAAATATTGTCATTTACTATTTTATTTTATATTGATGGTCTATTTAAATAATACTTTAAACATCTGGTAGTGAAATGTAGGTGATGCATTCTTATTGTTTATTGTTTTAGTACAGTAATTATATAACAAAGGATGACAGCAAAATGTCCAAAGCTTTACATTTACAGCTTTTAATTTGTCTTCAATGTGTTTAATTGTAGCCAGATTTCAGGACAAGTGACTATTTCTCCTCTTATTCAAGCCTGAAAAAAGACAGCTTTTTACTCCTGGAAGTTCACTGCAGTTAATTTTATGGATGAAGAAGAAATCTGAAAACTGTAATGGGAAACAAATTAATCTTCTACAGATAATTCTGATTTTCAAAAGACAAACTGTCTATAGCTGAAAGTTAAAATCTAAAAATGTCTCTATAAAAATGTTTTTAACAGGAGTTTATACTTGCAAAATTGTCCTGGTAGCATCTGGAAAGATTGCATCAGCATGATTCTTTTTTTGGTGGGTTTACTACTGATATGATGTCCTGTAAATTCAAACTGACCCAGTTTTGAAAATTTTATTGTTAACTTGTTCTGTACTTGCAATTTATACTGTAATTGTGTGAATACTAGTAATATATTGAGAAATTCTTAGTTGAAATTATAATTTTTTGCATAATAATTAAATAAATCTTTCTATATGTATGTGCCCATGTTTAAACCTAAACTAAAAATGTGTATTTTACTGCTATGGCAAATTCTGAATTTTAAAAATTGAGAGAAACTCTTGGATTTTACTAAGGTTTTTTTGTTGTTGTTTTTGTTTGCTTTTATTTTGGTTTTCTTTTGGTTCTGCTTTTGAGGTGCTTGTGAATGCAAGCACTGTGTCAATTTCTAAATTTATGATTAGAAATTTAATTTAATAAAATCAGTAGTAAATCCAAAGCTATATTTATACTGGTATTTTTCCAGGTGCTACTGGTGAGTTTTTGTAGCTTGAATCCTTAGTCAGAAAATTCACTATTTGTTTTCACTTCTTTTGAGGAAACCTTTCGGTATTCAAGTGTCCTGTTATGAAGATACTGTTAAAGAATTTTTTTTTTTTTCTAATACACACTAAGGCAGTGTGAGCTTTCAAGGTCCTAAACACTGTTTGAACATGGGTACATTTATTTAATTGTTAAGGACCACTTTAGGTCCTCATCTCTGTGATACTACAAGCTAATTCCTTCTGTTAGAATTCTATTGGAATGTTATGTTTCTGAAATGAATTTGTGAGGAAAACATAGTGGTTACTTAAGAAACCCATGTCAGTCTCAATAATTTTTATCCATTCCTAACATGAATATCAATATATATCAATATAGCTTTTCTGGATTTTTAACGAGCTCTCACTTAGAAAAATTGGACAGTTTTGATAATAATTCTGTTACATGAGTTCAGTGTTTTACAGGGTGTAAATGCATATCTTATGTGACAATAACAGAATCTGGAAGTTTTGAGAGAAAGCAAACAGAAATTTTTAAGTTAAGGATTTGATTCTTTAAACCCTATAGTTTTGTGTTTTCTTTATATGGTGGGGTTTTTTTTTGTGTTTGCTTTTTTTCCTCTTTGGTTGTTTACTGGTGATGGATAGAGATAGAAGGAATCTGACCTTACAACAGTATTTGTACCAGAAAGGTCTCATCACCAGATATTTAGATACTTTAAAAAGTTAGGAATAAATCTGAAGCAGTTGAAAAAGTCAGGTCTCTCTCCTCTCTTTCCTCCTTGCCTCCAATCACTTACCTTCCCTCTCCTCCCTGCTACACCAGTATACCCTGATATCAGGAGACCATTAAAATTTCAGTGCAATTTTACTTATGGAATGAAGATAATATGAAAGTGATGCCTGCATCCCTAAACGTACCCTACCCCAGCATCCCCTCACCCACTCTTCTCGCAGCAGCCAGAGACCTTCAGAAAATTCTTCTTTCAACCTTTCCAAATGTAGCAGATCCCATTTGCCTAGGAGAGGTGAGATGAGATGTCCTGCCATTTGTCTCCTCTCTTTACATATGTGATGGGATAAGTAAATCGTGCAAGTAATACTGCCTTGTCTATCCTATGGGGAGAGAGGAGACACCCAATTTTGGTAACATTTATAGTTTCATCCCTTTGGAATGAGAGTAACCTTCTGGCATTTGTATAATGCATGTCAATATCTGGAACAGGGAAGATCACAGGTCATGTTAACAACCAAGAAAACAAAACAGATAACTTCAGCTGCTGAGTATATGGAGTATTGTGAGATATAAGTGGGCATGTGTATTTGCTTTTTAAGGTATACAAAATATTCACTTATATTTCCAGCAGGGAGGCAAAACAGGTTTGAAAGTGTATAATACAGATTTTTTTTAGCATTTTCTATGTCACCCTGTTCCTGGAGTGCACACATAAACAGAGACATTGGCTGGTGTGAACCTATTTGGAGGAGTGAAATCTTGAAAGGAATTGAGCTCAGAAAAGCTGTAGACAAAAAGGTGTTATTTGCTAAATTAAAACATGTCGCGTCTTGTAAGCAAAGTGGTTCAGAACATCCATGCCCCTGACATGCTCAGAAATCTGAAGGAAACATATGACACTCCAATAGCCTTTCTGGGAAACAGGTGATTTTATGCCACTGCAATGCTTTATGGACACAGAGAAATTCTTTTATTGACACATTTCAGAAGGAAAGATAAGCTTGGATGTTATCACAGTTACACTGCCAGTCACTGACACTTTTTAAAGCTACTTTGCTTGAAAAAGGAGTATCCTAAATTACTAAGTATTTTCCAGAAGATCCAGAAATTATGGATGTGAAAAGAACAGTACATGGATTAAATTATGCTATCATTTGTAGCCATTCAAAACTCATTGAACCTTCAGCAGGTCTGAACTACATATGCATGTATAAAAATAGCATATGCGCATTTTATTAATTTTGAACTCCTAAGTACTTCAAATAACATGAAAGGAAACACATACTTAATTGTTTGTTTTACTACGGCAGATAAGGTCATACACTTCCTACAATATAAAATTCTGGATTAAATCTGAATGTATCATGAAACAGTAATACCAACAAAGTATTTCTGGAGTTATACAATCACATCATAACATAAACATCAATTAAATTAATAAAATAGCTATTTATTTATAATTTATCATAAAATCAATAAAAGCTATAACTAAATTAATACTGGTTTATATTTCACATACATATCCAAAGGAACAAAAAAAAAACTATTGAACTTTCCCATGGCAAATAATTCACTCTTCAGCTGCGCAACTGAGTTGAAAAAGATCAGTGTGGATAATTTATCTCACAAGGCACAATGAATAAGCACTTAGCAGGACTGGGCCCAAAGTAGTAGCTGGGAGTATACACGAATTACATACAGACCTATTTTATTTACAACTACAGATTCTATTGATCAAGAAATTCTGAATGCTGAGCTGTGACCTGTATATGAGGCTAAACATGTCTTTGAAGACGGTATAAATTTATCTGATTGACTCTTTCCCAAAATGAATTGAGTACAAAAATTTAAAAAAACCTTCTGCAAAATGCTCAAAACATGTTTCTGTAATGTGGGGATAACAAGAATAGAAGTTTCTGATCCTAGCTGGTTCAAAAATTCATACAGCTTTAATGAGCTGCAGAGAATTTAGGTTATGGTAGTATTTGATCTTAAACTTATGAGAAATTGTGTAGTTTTGCTATGATTGCTAGTAATTCTGAATTTTCTACCTCACACATGTTTTAATAATGTGATAACCTGGAGTGCATTTTGAACTAGATAACCCTGCTAGTCTTGCCTAGTACACAGTCTCACTGTTTCCTTCAGAGGAAATACTGGGAATGACAAAGCACTGTCCTTGTCTATGGCACAATTTTGCCATTCTAATTGGCACGGTGGGAAGCGATAGGAGGAGATGGCAGGTCAGAGGCTGTCCTGACTGCATTCTTGTAGAGCAACCACAAGATGGTGCCTTCTAATTTCTGAGAGGGAAATTTAATTGTTACTTTTTAATAGAATTTATGTCACAATGTTCACCTATTGTTTAATTGCAGCCTTTCTAAAAATGCTAAAGGCTTGTATTATTTCCCATTGTTTATGATACAAACATCTAATTATGTCATCTGCTTGGAAACATGTTATTATCAGACCTTTTTTATCTAGCCAATCTTGACAATAAATGCTCAGTCATTTGCATTTTATAATTGCTTTTGCTGGTGAATGACCTGCTCTTTGATTTTAACAGGCACTCAGAGGGCAGTGAATAAGCAAGGTTAGAAAAAGAAGCCATTTAAAACAATTACTATGTCTTTTTTTTTTTTTTCTTTTTGATGTGCTTCAATGCATTATGGGTTTATGTCCCTTTCAAACATTTAATTTTATATAGCTCATATTATTAGCATAAAGGCCAGGGAAAACATTGACCTTGAAGACCATTAATATCTAGTACAATATATTGATGATTCTCAGTTTGAGAATGTATTGACCTTTGTTTTTGTGGGTTTTTTTTTAAGTCGTCTCTGAGATTATTTCCATTTTCACACCACCTTCACACAGTGCTAAGATACTGCTGTGTCAGCCTTGTGGTAGACATGTGCAGTGCTGAAAACTTTAGGATGAAATCCACAGTGTTTCTGAGGGCAGTGTCAAGAATATATAGAGCACTGCTTGTTGTCAGCCTCGTAAATGGTTGTCTTTGTACCTATCCTGGTAAAGATTTCTTTGGAAAAGGTGCCAGTGTTTTGACGAGTTACCTGGAAACCCGGTATTCTTAATGCAGTGGTCCACACAATTCCCAAGAGGCAGTGAGGGACGAAGGGCTGATAGGCTGAAAAAGCTGTTGTGCTGCAGCCATGTGCAGTTGACACCTCATCCTAATTTTGCTTCTGTCAAAATGCAATTTAACTGTTCTCAATTTATTTACATGAAATTAGTGTAACGTGCTAACATGAGTTTATTTTCCAAGGTCCTTCTACGATCTGTTTGCACTTGGTTAAGTTTAATTCACTATGCCTTACAATGCTTCTTTTTAAAATGGGTGTGATCAAATTGCATACATATAACTTGTTCTACATGGAAAGGGCTCACAGGAAGAAGTTATATAAGTACTGAAATATTGTGATGCTTTTTTGTTAGCAAGATAGGTAGAAAGTCAGTATTTCAATCTTTGTTTTAATTGTTATCTTACCAACAGTGCAAACCAAAATTTTCATAGTTTCATGTAAAAAAAAAAAAAAAAAGCAGCTATTGAAGTTTTGTTGGAGTTCAAAAATATTCTTAATAGTTTAAAATCTAAAAGCCTTTGAATCTGAGACAGTAATTTATAATAGTTTTGGGACAATCCCAAAGTAAATCCCAGCTTAGTGATTTTTTTTCCAGGAGGAGGCAAGTTCAAAAGATTTTAAAGTTGAAAAGCCTTTTCCTCAGGCTATAAGAAACAAAAGAATGTCGACATTCTTGGTAAATCAAAGTAAAAGCTTTGGGGTTTATATCCCAACTAACTTTTATGCAATGTACAGTCAGTTATATAGTTTACTTTTGTGTCACATTTTGTAATGGACTAAGCTCAAACATTTTAATTTTGGCTGGGAAAAACAGCAGCTGCAACAGCTCATGAAACAAAATGTTTTTCCAACTTTAGCACATTGCATTCTGCAGATATGCAGTCAGAGAATTGGGAACTTCTATCATCCTGTACTCCCTTGAGCACTGTAGGTGGATGTATAAACTTGTATGGTTAATTTATGTGTGGGTAAGTGTACAGATTACTTGAAGTTGAGGTATTAATTTTAATTAAATGCCCTCTTGGAAACCACATAAGTATATATTAGAGGATATTTTCTAAGGGAAAGAACTGTTACAAAATCCAACAAAACAAAACCCCCAGAAACCAAAATCAAATCCACAGCCCCCACCCCTCCAACCATCTTTAAAAGAAGGTAAAAAAAAGAAGGACAAACACAGAAAAAGTGGAAGAAAGCAATTTACTAAATGCAGCATTTTAAAAGTAATTGAAGTAATTTACAAACAATAAAACCCTAAAAAAAGAACCCAACTCTATTTTGATTTTTGATTACAGCTTAACAAATGTCTGTTTGGTAATGGATCCTTCTTTTCTGAGGTGTTTTTAACATGTTAATTTGTGCCATTCAAGAAACAAAGAACAGAAAATTTAGAAATATACTTAAAGCTGACCATTACATAAGTACACAAGTACAGGAGGTTCACTACAGCTCCATAGATATTAAAAAATCAGAACTTAAATTACAGATCTGAGTTAAGGTATATTTTATGTTTGACAAGAATTTTAAGTTATATAAAAAAATTCTGGAAAACCCTAAATGTGGTTTATTTTATAGAAAATATAGTTCATTTTTCTTTATCAGTAGAAAGAAGAAACATTAGCATTAAATAGTTATTTGCTTCTCTGATAAAAATATCTTCTTCATTCTCAGGGAAAAATGTCAGATTACAGAACATTCATGTCTTTCTAATAGTTTTTCATTGTTTTCCCCTAAATATTATCCTATCATGTCATATTTTATTATAAAAATATTGATCTTTCTGTTTTAAGTCAAGCAGTTATGCTTTAGTTAAGTGTAGCAGTAAACACAGTTTAGTTCAGCTGATTTAGTTACTTTGACTTTTGTATGTCAACAAAGTAACAACAAGCACTTTCTGCTGCCTTTTAGATTGAGAAACTACCCTAGACTGACAGATAAAGCCATGTAATTATAGACAAATGAATGCTAAACCATCTGATATTGTGTGGTGCAATACGACTATAATAGTGTGTCCAAAACACTGGAAACCCTTGACATTAAATTAATACTAATAGTCTCTCTCTGTTCAATATGATTTGAGGCCATGCCAAATTTTTTACTAAATTCATACTATCACACTGAACTACATAAAATCTTACAGTGAGTAATTTTCAGTGGACTTAAACTGAGAAAAAAAAAATCTGTTTAGAATTCAGGTAAGAAAGGTTATATTAATTTTTCTAAAATGTTGCTGTAAAAATAACTATTTATTTTCAAATGATGGTATATAAAGTATTTTTATCCAGACAGATCCTTACTCCAAAGGATTCATTCGTATCATCATCCTTCCATCATGCCTGATGATCAACAGACCTGACATTCCTTGGGAAAACAGAATTAATTTAGATGTAGGATCAAAAATGATTCAACAGGTGAATGAACTCTCATATCCAGTGCCTGAGGGTGCAAGATGTCAGGGGATTGATTTCAGTGCAACCAGGATCTTCTCTGCTGAAAGACAGAGAAATACCCTGCATGGCTGTGATCACAAAATACGAAACATTAACAGTGCAGTGGATATCATTCTAAATCATATAGGCAGGACCACATATTGTTATTTTCTCAGCTGCATCTACATGGCTGAAGTACTATTAATTGCTCTCTGTCCTTCTTAAATGCCTGCTAGTCATGTGTAGCCACTGCCCAAGGACACTAGACTGCTGTACTATGTTCTGGAAGAAGATCTGGACCGGAGTGACAAGGTTTACACCAGCAGAATCATTGCCACTGACTGAAACACTAATGACAAATAATACTTACTGCCACTGATTCATTTTGAAATCCCAGACCCTAACCTGGAGAAATCCAGGACTGTAAACCTATCCCAGAAGAGGTGGAACTGAACAACGAGGGTAGATAATATCTTCTGAGTGCTTGCCTTTACCTGTCCAACACAGCACCTGTCTCCCTGGGATTAAGTTGCCATCATCCCCCTATTTCAGCCAGGCACTGGAAGCTCTGAATGATTGCACCATCCTGGTCTGACAGTAGAGTAGGACTGTGTATCATCTGTGTGTCGATGACACCACAGCCCAAATTATTTCATTATTTCCTCAGTGGCCTCATATACATGTTGAAAGGAGAGATGACAGGATGAAACCTTGTGGAATCCTGCATGACAGAGAGCTCTCGGGGCTGATGAGCAATTGCCCTATGCCATCCTCTGGGATTTCTCTGAGAGGAAAGAGTGGAACCACACAAGTGCAATCCCTTCTGCCCCAGCCTAGGTCCACAGGTGAGTCAGAAAAACATCATGGGCAGTGTTATGGCCGGAAAGGCTGCTGACAGAGCTAAACAAAACCACTTGGAAAAAACTTTCTGCACTAACAGGAGTTCCCCATCTGCTACAGGAAATAGTGTAGCTGTCAGGATACACTCAGTCTGGAAACCAGGTTAAATAGTTCTAGGAGACTTTAAATGAATGGAGAATTGCTTTACCAGAAGTCTCTGTCATGCACCAGAGTGCATTTTGTTCTGTCACGAAATAAATTTTAGGGCTTGAGAGTGGCTAAATTGTTTTTTGGTAGAGTTTTTTTTGTTTGGTTGATTGGTTACGGTATTTTTTAAAGCCAATTGATAATTTATTTAAGGCAAGCTGGAATTTTATTGTCCCACTGGGAGACACAATAAAAACTAGAAGTGGCCTGCAGTGAGGTCCTGTATGTCATCTAAGGATGACATATTCATCACATAATTCTGAAACTCAGTGAGTACTTCAGCCTATGGAAAATTGTTTCAGTGTTGTTTTGTTATAGGGAAGGTCAGTCCCATCAGACTTTTGTTGATCCTCTCCATCAAACAGAAAAGTTCTTGAAACAACCATTCAGTTACAGAGTAAAGCATCTCATGCTTCATCAAGCCAACTGGAACTACTCTACTGGTCTTGACTTTCTAGATACTATGGTGAAAGCACAGTTTGATTTGTGGAATTAAAATTTTCCTTTTGTTTGATGTTATTGTCTTAATTTGAGTAGGCAATGAAAGCTCACATACATTTTGGTCTAAAATTGCTCATTCTACTTCTACCGAAAAAACCAGTAATTGCTAAGTCTAAAATTGAGAATATATTGGTGATGTCTTCAGGTGATGGGTGTGAACTTGGTCTGCAGCGTACTTGTGCATTATACTTGCTGTGGATTGAAAATGTACTACATCAGAAAAGTCAGTGGCAAAGTATTTTTAATGTAACCATATTATGTCTATAAAGATCTGTATAGTATGTACATATATGTGTACACCCTTGGATCTAAAATCATGTCTAAAAATAGGTATATAAATAAGCAACCTGAAAAACTGATCATTACTAGTACACTTCAACTTCTTTGAAATGCTTATGCTTCAACTACTTTCAGCTATTTTCTGTCCTTTAATGGTTCATTTGTTTGTCATCCTAAGTTCGTATTTTGATAGGGTTTGTTTTTCTGCCTAGAGGTTTTAAGATTGACAGATTTTCCATATATATACATTCAAAATCCCTGAAGGAGTTGCATAGGAGTCAGGAAATGGTTAGGAGGGAGGGGGACAGTAGGCCTGACCCAGGTGCATTCATTCTCAGCTAACTTCAAGACAAGAAGCAGTCTGATGGATATGTCCTGCTAGATGCTAGAACAGTGGCCCATAACAAGACCATGCAGGATTACTGCTTTTACTGCTTTGAGGTAATTGAACAAAGCTTCAAATGATATCTGACACACAAGACTGGAAGTGATGAACTACTGAGTAAATTTTAAAGCTTTTTAATGAATGTTGTCAGTTAACTTTATATTATCTGCATCAAAGAAGGGAAAATATAAATCAGCAAATGATTGGAGAGCTTTATATTTTAAACGTATGGACTATTAATCAGAATGTTTAGTGTGGGGCAGGCATGCTGTTCCTGTCTTTCTTTTGCTCTTTAGGCTGTTAAAAGTAAAATCTATGGTGGTAGTCTCATAATTCTATGTCTAACAGATGCTAATATGATTTCTGATTACCTTTCTAAAACCCTATAAAGCAAAATAATGAAAACTGTGTATTATCTACCTTTTGTATTAATACATATATGAAAAGATAGATTTTCTTCTCTCTGACAGTAAAGCCACGCACAAGCTGTCTAAGTAGACTGCAAGCAGTGGTAACATGTCACAAAATTATCATCTTGATTCTACATGACTTGTGAGCTGTCACCTGTGGCAAAGAACTTCAGAAGTGTCAGTTACTTCTTTACTCACATTAAGGAGATGAACTTCTTCAAAACTGTTTTGTGTTAGGAGGCTAAGAACTACAGTTCTGACTAAAATTTTCTTCTGTACACTTTTTTGTAATGTTTTATCATGATTTGCTGTAACAAAACACATGCACTTAACTGCACTGTTGTTTAGAGAGCTGTATGCTGTCCTTAAGCTCTTCTACCATTTGATTATATCTAAGATGACTTGGAGGCAGCATTTACTTTCTGGTAGAAGTTAAGAAGACAACTTATGATTTTGTAAGGGTTAGTGAAAAATCAATAATAACTGATGTTCTTGTAACATGCCTGCAGTGTGGAAGGTAAGTTGGGGGCAAAAGGTTATTTTCTTTGAATTAAGTGGAGAACGGCTTGTAATATATACTAAAAGTGCTCAATTTCATGATAGACAACAGTTTTGAAATGTAGCCTGTAAGTTCTATAAACGCTTTGCTATTTTCCCCTAGCAATCTGACTGGTCAATTGGATCCAGGATCAAGACACTGGATAACATTTTCTAAACTCATATCTGAAAATGTCTTTTATTTGTCACAAGAAAAAAAAGTTTTCTGGAGCTGCTTCTTGTTTTCATACCTTATTGTGCCAAAAGTTGTATCCTAGCAGTGAAAGAACGCAAGGTTTAACTGTACAGAAAATGAAGACTACATAGATTGGAATTGAAACGAGATAACCATTAATAATTTCAATTAAAAAAGTAAAACATAAAGTAATCCTTTCTAACATTTTTTGAATATGATTTTTTTGTATGCGTGAAAGCCCTTCCTTGTATTTCTCAGAGAGAACCCAAAGACTAAAGATTCCATTCAGGAACACTTACATAGCCTTGAAATTATCTCTGTTTATGATACATGACTATTTCAGTGAATGAAACTTGAAACAAAGGAAAAAGAGAAGATATGTAACAATTCTCTTAATCAGTAACAATATTTTTATTACAGTATGTACAGATAAGTTCCCATAAGCTTAACTTATGTCAAATATTTTGAAAACACAGAATGGGAGAATTTTCTATATAAAATAACTCTCAGAATTGGGTTATCTGCTTTTTAAAAACTGTCAGTCATTCCAACATTTCTCATTTAATGAGTTTTCATTAATCCAGATAAAATTTTCAGATAAAATGTGTTGTCAAGTTTCTTGAGATCTCATTTTCAGCATATTTCAGAATGCTAACATGTGTCTTCTCATGTCTTAGATACTGATTGAAATTCTTTTCCTACTGATGTTACCTAAAAATTTATACCCTTTACAGACCTTTGCAAAGGTTTTGGTGGATTGATGCATGTTAAAAAGCATTTATTCTAATTTGGCACTCTTGTTAGACATATTGGCAAAAAAAGACATGGGATGAAGTCTTGAAAGTGTTCAGTGTTAATGCATCATTTTAAAATTAGATGGATTTTGGTCCTCAGAATGTTTCAGTATTTAATTCCAGAGGTGAGAGCCATATAATGGCTGGAAGTGGTATAGTGTTGCGTTGCACCATTTACTTCCTAATGGATTCCCTACAAAATTCCCGAATTATACACTAGGTTCATCACAGAGTGGAAATGCCAAGATCTTAAAGCCTTAGCAATTTAGCCTGGGAATACTAAATACTAATACACAGAGAATACTAAAGTAAATCTTGCCCTTTTGAAAGATTTTGAGGTTAACTTTGGTTTCATAATCATAATTGCAGTTTGATGTTGAGCAACAAGAATTTCTTAAAAAAAAAAAAGGAGAAAATCTAAGAGAATTGAATATTTTCTTTCAAAGTGTAGCTGAATAAGGAGCTACAGTTTCCTTCTTTCTTCACAATGCTCAACAAAGGTACCTTATGCATGGAGATCTAACATATTTGCCTTTGACAGACTTGTACTTCACTCTGGACCAAAGAGATATGCTTTTCTCTCCTTTGGACTCATAACCTATACTATTCTTAGTTGCAGATGGCTAAACCCTTTCTATTGTAAGTTAAGTAGGTATCATTCCTTTAATTCAAACTCAGTAGGAGAAAGGAATGTGTCAAAGGAAGAGGATCATAGCCAGAGTAAGATTGCCCTTTCCTTCCTACATGCCTGTTCCCTTTTTCATGCAAAGGTTTAAGGAAGAGGGCATTTTTTTGAGATTTGACGAATTAAGATAGAGTTCTAACCCATGACTGAGACAACTCATGTTTGCATTCTTCTGCGCAAATCAGAATTTTATGTAAAAGTCCTCACTGAAACAGGAACTACGGCTGAAGTTTTTCCCCTGCCGCTCTGTGCTTTCAACCCTAATCTACAGAACAGCCCATTTTTTCCTTCTCTTCCTTTTCCTCACTTTGCCTCTGTTAACTGCTTCCATGCAAAGTGGAACAGGATCAGTAGGCAGAAACTGCAAGCAGTTTTACCTTGGAATGGGCTAATGCCTGTATGTTACAGCTGTTTGCTGAGACACTGAAGCTTTAAATCTCCTCTGGCAGACATTATTAAATTGACACTCTCAAATGTCTTTCACATTCAGCTCTAATGCTCCAGCTGATGACTGGCTGCACAGAACAGTGTAATATTTGCCACATGTCCTTCTTCAGCTGTTGACATATTTTTTAAGGAATGTGATTTGTTAGGTCCTTTCAGAGCATACCTATTGGATTGATGACCATGCATGGAGAACTGGAGTGTGAATTCTGATAGGATCCAGGATTAAGCAAAGGACTAATGTGTTTAGCAGAATTTCTACTATTGCCAAATGTCAAAGCTATAAAGTTTATTGTGGAAAACTGAATGCCTTACTGCTCAGAGGGCTCCCAGCCCTGGAGGTTGGAAGCTAAATGTAGACTTTTATAAACACAGCTTCAATTTAGGTTCCCAAAGAACCAGGTGGGCTGAGATGCTTAAATATTTTCTGGATCTAATCTACAAACTACAGGTTTGTATGAATAATGGTGATATAATAATTCAGAAATGAAACAAAATTCTTATTTGAGAGATAAATCAGACAATTTTATATTTACTACCACTAATCACACAAAATCAAACAATGGTCAAGAGATAGTTACAGTGATTCTAGGTGCTTTTTCTTTTTGTTGTTGTTGTTTTATTGGGTTTTTTTATTTGTTTGTCTGGTTTGTGTTTGTTCATTTGTCTTTTTTTTCCAGATCATCTGCCTGGCATGGAGATTTGATATTAACACAGAAAAATGCAAAGTGCTAGATTATACCTCAAATTTGCTTTGGATGAGAGCAATTATCAGAGGCTTGGCATAACATCTCAGCTTCTGAGATGTGTTATTTAGTTACTGTATTTCTTCATTAGCTAAAAAACATTTAAACAAAAGTATACGGTACAAGTGATTAATTCACAGACCTCAAAAATAGACTTCTCTTTCTTACTTCCATATTTCATCCATGCTCCAATTTTCACAGTAAGGCAAGGTTCATTGCTCAGCACACTATTAGCAGTTGAGAATTTGGTCAGACTGAGGGAACAGGGAGGGTTTATTTTATTTTTCAAATTTCTTGCACTGTAAAATGGAAAAAGGGCTTTTAGGATCTAGTTTTTGATGGAAAAATTAATAAACTGTTTTTATAACAATATGCTTTTCATAAAGGTCAATGACTATTTTTTTTTGCTAACACATACCCCACAATGATAAACAGTAGTGGGAAAGTGTTTATATACAGAAGATATTAAAAATAATGGTGTAGATATTAGTTTCCAGTAATGGATATGAATTTTAACAGTATTTAAACAAGAATTTAGGTAAACATCTTATACTAAAGCTTGTTGTTTTGTTGAGGAACACTTACTTAAATCATATAGAAATGAAACCATTATTTTGAAACACGGCTAAGAAGATTTTACTGAATACCTTATATATACATTACATTCAGATGTTGTACTGTAAGGTTAACCTATGTTGACAGAAAATCTGCTTGAAATACTTCTATGTATCGTATGCATCCATAGTCAGTAGCTGCCAGATAAATAATTGTCGAGACATCACAGCTTTATAAGTAATTTTAATTATTATGTGATACATATTTTAAAGACAACAATTTGCTTTGAGCTTCAGGCTGAGACAAAGGAAACTTACAGGCCTGAAGAGACTGTGCCAATACAGTGAATCTGCTGCTAGACATTACAGTCAGACATTTCTTACAGCTGGTTTTTTTGTTTTTGTTTTTTTTCTTGTTCCTCTATTTCCCTCTGTAGAGGTCCTTCTGTAGTGCCATGGTAGAGGAGCTAAGGATGTCTCTGAAGTGTCAGCGTCGATTAAAACACAAGCCACAGGCCCCTGTTATTGTGAAAACAGAAGAAGTTATCAACATGCACACGTTTAACGATAGAAGGTTGCCAGGTAAAGAAACCATGGCATAGAGCTGGGAAGCCAAATACCCCAAGCACAAACTGTCGTCTTTTTTCCAAACAACCTTGCGAGAATGTTTCCTGTGGAAATATGCAACAAGTGCAAAATAAAATGAGTTACCTCATGCCGCTGTGTCTATGAACTAGAGACTCTGTGATCTCAGCAGTTGCAATGGCCAGACTCGAATCACAAGCATCATGGATCAACCAATTTATGCAGGGTTACACTGTTTGTCATGGGTTTCCACCATTCTGAATGAATGAATGTTCCATGTGAGTTTTGTGGCTGGTTTCAAATGCAGTCTAAGTGAGAAGTTACAGGTTCCTTTTGAAGTTCAACAGTTGCCAGGAGATGGAGAATAAATGTCCAAGATCATACAAACCACAGAAGGAGTCTAGTCAAAGTAATATCTCAGAACTGTAGTGGAACAAGAAACCATATGGTCTTCTGAACTTTCCAGCATAGAAGAGTTGGTAACTGCTGGTATACTGAAACTACCATCTGGACAGGCGATATGAGCTTCCTGGATGGAAGAAATGTTAAAAGTGAAGAAACATGAATCCCATGAATAAAAGGAAAAATATGAGGATGCTCACCTGCTTTTTCCGGACTGTTTGTGACACTGAACTAAGTAAATAAAAATAATAAAAAAAAAAAAAGTAACTTAAATTTAACTGGGTTGGAACTTTGATCTAAAAAATCAACAAAAATATTTCCACAATTTTGACCCAATTTTTAGATGAATGAAAATTTCCTTAGTACAAAGGAATGTATCTTACAACCTTTAGATATAAGCAATTAATATTTTTTTCTATAATTGTGAAAAGAGGGAAGGGGGTGGGAAGCAGTATATTTCATACATAGAGGGCTTGCATTTTAGCCTGAATGGGTTTTGAAACCCTTGTTCCTGCTACTAATTGAACTCAATGGAGCCTGTGCAATTCTCACTAATGTTGGGAGTGGAATGGGTCACCTAAAAGAAGTGAATGCCGAGAACTTTAAGGAGGACTGCATTTTTCAATACAGTCACAGTACTAAATGAACAAAATTCTTGAGCAGTTTTTTTTTCCAAAAAAAAAAAAATGTTCAGGTTTATTTGTGGAAATGCAAGATTTCTATGAAAATAGTTTTTGTATGGAAATTTTTGTAATACTTTTTATCAACAAAATAAGAACATGTGTTTCTGTCGGGGGTGTGATGCCAAGCATGAGTGGTAGTGTGTGTGCACCACCAACGTTTGGTGAAAACTATTTTTATCATGAAAAAGGAATCTTAGAAGAGACATATTTTCAAGTTATATAATATTAAAAAATAGGTGCACTACCACCACTGCTTACCATGCTACACCCTTGGTTTCCACTAAGCTGATAACATGCTGTCATGAACAATTGTGTGTAAATGGTAAAAGACACAGACCTCTTGACCACATTGTGATAAAAATTAAAGTGCACTCAGTTTGCTGTTTGAATCCAATGCACAAAATTAAAAAAAAAAAAAGGAAAAAAAAGAAAAAAGAAAAGAAAGCAGTTTTATGTCAGTTTTAGTTGTTTTGGTTTTGCTGTGTGATTTGAGCAATGTATGTTCAGTACTTTGTGTCAGTACTGGTACTTAGCTTCAGCTTAGTGCCCTATCCTGACAATTCTTGCCACTAAATGTGTGGCAAGAGAGTTTGGTGGGATTTCCGAGACAAGCCTTTACAGCATATTGTGCTACAATTTGCAGGATCTGGCTCTTAGCTGCTTCAAAGCTAATTTATATGTCCTGACTGTGGTGAGTTCCTGGACATAACATTTTGAAATACTGCCCTACAGATGCTGAATCTTGCACCTCTTTCTATTGTAAATTTATTTGCATTTCAGCTAGAAATGCATAGGATGGAATATGTAGGAATGGAAAAAGATTATGAAGGTGGTCTTTACATGGAAAATAATTAATTTGACTAACTAAAAAAACCCACAACAAAACATTGAAGTTATCATAAATAATCACTCACTCACTGGTGAGTAATAAGATGGTTTGTTTACTGGCACCTAATTTAATCTTATCATCATCTTTATAGCACAGGAGTATGAGATATATAATTCAAATTGTAGAAATTATATAATGAAATTTGGGGGGAAATGGGAGGTTTGTGTCTACTACCCAGTTATCATAAATCTTCATAGAGATTGAGCTGGCCATTTCCATTGTGAGCAGGGACTGAGAAAGCAAATTCTCTTATATTTGTGAGTTTCATCCCCATTTATGTGATAATAGAGAACAGGTTATCTTTGTCTGAAGTATAAACAAGATAAAAACACCATTAACAATTATTCTGGAAATGAGTATACTTACATAATTTATATTTAAGTTAATTCTTTAAAACACAAAGGGGAAAAAGTAACTGTCATACAACACAATGAAAACTCCTAATTATGATGGCTTGGAATGGAAAAAAAATTGGCTATTGCATTTGATTGATGATTTACAATAAAATTTGTAAAATCATGTAATAAAATGCTGTATTATATTCAAACAAACCTTTCTTTTTTCCATTGAGGGTGTTGAAATAAGCAAGATTTTATTCTCAACCTGACACACATGACTAATTTTCATTAAGCTTCATGTTAGCCAAAGTAAGTGTGAATGCAGAATATGTCCCAAATATTTTATTGGGTCAAAGTCCCCCAAGGTAAAAAAAATACTATCACAAAAGGAGTGTGGCTTAATTAAGATTTTAGTGAGAATTTCAGCATTCCATTACTAAAGGAAATATGCAAAGTAACTGGAGATTTGTAGTAAAGAAAGACTAGAAATGCATGGCTCTACATAGTAGGATAATGTTTGGGGTTTTTTTAAAAGTCAAACATTAATTCATGTTGTTACTTTGTTGTGCATTAGTAATTATTTCTCTATTAAGACATTTACAGAAAATTGACTAACAAAGACCTGACCCCTAAAACAGTAGAAAATACTACTGGTAGTTTTGTACTCAATAGTTCATTTTCCTTTCACTGTTGGGAACAAAGTCCTTAGTTCTGAAAAAACCTTCCTCATTTTGAAAGGCCTCTGAAAGGCTAGTTTCAAATTCCCAAATTGTCATGTAGTATAAATTTCTATACTGTCATTAAAATTGATGGAACTACACCAGTTAAAATCAAGTGAGTATCTGGCCCATGAAGATTCAGAATCTGTATATAACTGCTTTATGTGATTTCGTGTAACTGCTTAACTAGTCTGCTGATTTCCCAGGACAGGAAGATGGGTACTTCTCTGTTTGACCTTGAAAGTCACTCTAGAGAAAGACTTTTAAAGCAGTTATAGCCCAGTTGTATGGTCCTACCTGGTGGATGACAATTGGAGGTAAAAACTGAACAGGACTTTTTTTTTCCCCTGTGTCTGCTTCAATGAAAATAGAGAGCTATAATCTTTAAGAATTCTCAAGACACACAATTTAGACCTTCGGGTTGGCTCAGCATGGTTGTATAGCAATAGATAACTATGTGGATATTACAGAAAAAATTACAATACCCCTTTTATCTTATTGATAAGGCAAATGTCATTTGTGAAGGACTGATAGCAAAAATTGTGAACCAAGTAGTTGGATAAAATCAAGAGATCTGTGGTGCTTTATAGTGAATGAGGATTTGTCCAATTATAGACATCAGCAGGCCATTTCATAGTATTCTCGTTTCCCATAAACATAAGTACAGACATATCCAGGGAGTATCTGGCAGGTTTTATCTCAATTTTTATCTCAATTTCTATCACAATTTTCAGTTGAAGAATTCAATATAGGCTTGAAATAACCTTTTCTTTCATTTTAATATCACTTAAGGCTCTGTGCATTAATCCTTCCTGGTTACATCTGTAGAGTGTTTCCAAAAGCCAAAATAACAATAACTGTTTAGTCCTAGTACACTAACTAATTAATATTTCAGAATGAAAAAAACATAATTTATGAAAGAAAAAAATCCCACACAAAAATCCAAAGCCTCAAATAAAAGTAGGAGAAATGCCCTGACACTCTTCAAAATCAAAATGTTTTCAGGGAAAAGTAGTCATGAGCAGACGTAATGGCATAAAAAGAGGTAAAAGACAATGTTACCAAATAATTTTTGTATTTTTATTAAAGATATTAGAAAAATATGTACAGTATACTTGAGACACAACTTCACTGTCTCCAAATACATCAGTCTCCAAATATATCAATAAACACAAAATATGATGACTGAAATACTGACTACTTTGAAAGAAGTGTCAAAACTCCTCCTTCAGAGAAATCAAATTTTTTTCTGGTACAGCCCTGAATATATACTGACATAATATTTAAGGCAAAATGAGGTGTACAGAAGGGATTGTTTTCTGGCATAACTTCAAGGATGTATGGGAAAAGAAAGGGCCGCTGAGGTTGGCTTGTCAGACTTACAAGACCATTGCTTTTCAAGCTCAAATATGGTAGTGTCCTGTTCCCTTCCTTTCCAGTCTTGCCTCTCTGCCTCCCTACAAGCATCTCTGGCATTATCAAATTTATTTTCAAACCCCTTTTCTTCTAGTCCTTTAAATATAATTCTAATTTAAAACAAAATTACTCAAACACCTCATCTCCCCAGTTTGTATCCACCAAGATAAATACATTAGCTTTTCATGTGACTGTAATCTAGTTGTCTTTCTTTTTATTTACTACCCCTCTCTGTCCCCTGCCTGTGTTATCTTCTCCTGTTGTTCTTGTACTTGCCTAGACTGTAAGCTCTTAGGGGGCAGGGAATCTGTCTTTGGTTTGTTCTATGTAGCACCATGAACTATGGAGCTATATAAATAATAAAAAATGTAGATCTTCTTAAATGATGTTTGAAGTGATAGTGATCTGATCGACTGCCAGTCTAGTAATATATTGTTTTAGTTCATTGCCTGAAATCCTAATCACTGCAGCAATAGAATAATCAAAAAATAAAAATAATAAAACCAACCCAAAGGAGCTATTACACTGACTCATCTTACTGGAATTTTCCCTACATGGTTGGGGTATAGGAATAGAAAATCATGTTCACATACTTTCTATAAAGATTATAATAATAAATCAGCTACATGAAAAATGAAAAAAAAGTAGGTTAACATAGATATACAGGATGAGTTTTGGAAAAAGAATTTTTAATTGGTTTAAGCTTTGAAAAGTTATGATTAAGAGATTTGTTAAGTTGAAATCTATAGCAATCCTGCATTATTAATTATTTTATGGAATCATTAAAAATTTTCTATGAAATATATTTCTAATCAAAATTAAATAAATACTTCCTCTTGTTTCTATTCAAGAACACTAGCTTGGACTGGAATGACAGAAATGTGGGAATTGAAGAAAAATTCTGACTATGTAAATGAAAGGAAATGATGCATCTGATTTTGAGGACAAACATGTCAGCTTTCTCTTTTACCTTTTTCTTCTTCAAGGAATGATGTTCTGTGTCATTGAACTTAGTTTTTCCAAATGTTGAAACGTACACTGGCAATTACACATAGATCTGTCTTTCGAGAGTTCTCAGAGCCAAGGGAATACCTTTCTTTCCTAATCACACAATTTATAGTTTTTCCAGCTATTTAGGAAATCTAGTCCAAGCTAAAAATAATAGAAAAATCTTAGAGTTCCCTTCTTTGCAATGATTGTAGGAGTCCTACGTTAAAATTACCTGATTTGTATGAAAACTTTGAAGATCGGTAAATATTTGAGCTATTGTTAATATTCCTTGGGCAACATTGTCCACCACAAACCACATTTGTAGTGATTTGGTTTGAAAGGTACAAGTTCAAACCTTATGACGGATTTATACCAAAGGTTGTCTCTTGGCAGTTTTGCATGAGAAGACTGCTGGCTGTTAAGCCCAGGGAGTGGAAAGCAGACTGACACAGCTGTAACCATGTCATTCTCTTTCTGCTTTAACCACCTGAACTGTCTGGGCTATTTAGACTCATGTACATCAACAGAAAATTCTGATATGTACATCCGCTAAGTCATTTTATACATTAATGTCTATGTTAAAAATGCCAATTTGTAGTAAGTAAAATTGGGCTGTGGACTTATCGTAGAAGAATTGTATCACAGAATTATTTTGATTTTTAATTGAGTCCAATGTCTTCTCCAGATGGACGAGCCTCCTGGAGACTGTTAAGTACGATGACCCCGTTCGAAGCAGGATCAACTAGAGAAGTTTTTCAAGGATGTTGTCCACTCAGGTTTTAAATATTTTCAAGGATGGAGACCAACCTCTCTGTTTCCAGTGTACAATTATGTTTCAGTGAAGAATATATTTTTTCTCACATTTATAAGTAATGTATTGCTTTTCAATTTGTGTTCATGGCCCCTTATCCCTTCACTGGCCATCACTGAGAGTCTGGTTCCATCTTCCCCCTGTCAGATTTTGCTGAGCTTTCTCTTCTCCAGGCTAAGGAGGCCTGGGTGTCTCAGCCTCTCCCTCTGTGACAGATGCTCAATCCCTTAATCGCCTTTGTGGCTGTTCACTAGGGACCATATTCTGTTAAGTACCTGTCTCTCTTCTGCTGAGAGCCCAGAACTGGATCCAGCACTCTAGATGCGCCTCATCAGAAGGGGAAAGATACACCCTTTGACCAGTTGGCAGTGTTCTTCCTAATGCAACCAAGGGGTTTGTTGTTTTTCTTACCTGAAAGGACACATTGCTGGCTTACGTTCAGTTTGCTTTCCACCAGGACCCCCAGGTCCGCCTCTGCAAAGCTGCTCTCCAGTTCGTTGACTCCCAGCCTGGGCTGTTATATGGACTTATTCTTCCCCCAGTGCATTTCCCTTAGTTCAGATTTATGCTCTTCCTGTTAGTCTGTCTCTCCAGCCTGAAGAGGTCCTTCTGAATGGCAGCACAAACTTCTACTTTATCAAACACTCCTCCTCTATGCAGTGTGCATAATTGCTGAGGACACACTCTGTCCCATCATACAGAAAATTAATAAAGATATTAAACAATATGAGACCCAGTATGGACCCTTTGGATACACCTCTAGTTACTGGCCTGTGGCTTGACTTTCTAGCACTGCTTACAACCCTTTCACCATGACAGGTGAGCCAGTTTTTAATAGACCTTATTTTTCGCTGATCTAGTTCATACTTAATCACTTTGTCAGTGAGGCTGTTACAGGGGATAATGCTGAGAATACTGTTAAAATAAAAACAAGCAACATTCACTTTTCTTCCCTCTTCCATGAAGCTAGTCTTCTCATTAGAGAAGGCTATTAGGTTGGCCAAAGATGATTTTCCTTCTGTAAATCCTTGCTGACTACTTTAAAGCACTTGCTTGACCTCAGTATGTTTGGAAAAGATTTCAGCGATTTTCTCCATCATCTTCACAGGGATGAAGGTGAGGCTAATGAACCTGTAGTTTTCCACATCCTCCTTATTGCCCTTCATGAAGGGAGGAGTGACATTTGCTTTCTTCCAGTCCTCTGGCATCTTTGTAAGCCACCATGAGCTTTCAAAGATTATCAAGAGTGACCTCACAGTGGCGTAAGTCAGCTTCTTTATCCTTGGCAGGTGCACCTCATCAAGTATCATCAACTTATGTATATCCAGTTTATTTAAACATTCCTTGACACAATCCTTGGCCACCAAAGGTAAGTCTTCTTTTCTCCAGACTTCCACGAGTCTGAGAAACCTGATTTTTCTGAGGGCAAGCCTTGCAGATAAAGACCCAAACTGAAGAAGATACAGAGTACTCTTCAGCAGATACCGGGGTGCTTCAAGTCCATGTGAGGACTCCAAGAGTTTGTGAACATGAGGCTTCTTCCAGTTGCCTGAAGATATAACCTGTTTGAAATTTGCAACATGCAAGACAAATTACATACTTTACATCAGGCCATAAATTTCCTTTCATCTTCATTTGTAATATAATTTCATTTTCATTCTCTTGGAACTCTTTATTCAATAATAATTTAAAAATCATCTCTAATTAGAAAAAAAATGAGGATTTTTTTACATATTTGTTGCCATGTTCTGAATATTGTTATTATTTCTGAATATTTCTGAACATTGCTAAGGGAACTGTGACTGAACATCTCTTTAGCTGGACTTCAAATTTTAGTGAGTTGTCTGATTAGGTGTAAAAAAAATTTCATCTCTGCAAATGTGATGAACTACATTCACTGCCTTGGAGTGAATAGCAAAGTAACTGAAAACAGCTTTTGGTGTTCTGTTTTGTAACATTTCAGACCATTCAGTTGCTTAAAAATGGGGACACATTTTCAGCATACCTTATTAACTGTTATGTTTCCATCTTTCTTTTCAAAGTTTTGGAACAAAGTTGCCTAATGAGGGTGAAACCCTCCCCCCAAAAAAACCCCACAAAAAAACCACTAAAACCAACATCAAAACTATCCCCCCTGAACAAAACAAAACCCCCAAATAAAACAAAAAGAAACCCCCATGTATTTGTGTTCAAGGTTTATAAGATCCAGCAGCTTTTTTTAGTCCAGAATACTATCATATGACTCAATACGTTTTTGGGATAGACTCAACTCAATTTGGTAACTGCAGAAGCACACGTGTAGCTTTCAAATTCCCAGAAGAAGAAAGAGCTGCCATTATCTGAATCAGTCCTACTTTCAGAAGAAAGCGTCCAAGAAACATGATTGCAGTACAGCTAAATATGTCGCTCTGTTTGGTAAAGCTTATCAGGCTTTTTCATTTTAGCTTTCACCTTTAAATCAAATCTCCTACTAACGACTTGTTTTGGACTCTTGCTTCTCTTTGTATATCTTAAGATCAGTACAGTGTTCTAAGAGACAGATGATCTTTGGACAGAATTTTGCCTAGGGAAAAGCACATGGCCCTTAAAATCAAAATAACCCAATTATAACCAGGCTATTGTTGTTATCAGTTGTCCACATCTCATCTCAAAGCTTTCTTATCTGGTGATAAGATTGCTAGACTTATTTTCTTTTTCATTTTCTTTATTCCAGCTATTCCTGGGTTCACATTATAGGAATAACTAACGTAACATCATGTTCAAGAAATTATCTATGAAGCTAAAAATCATTTTAGTTTCTACAAGGCTATGAATGAATTCTCAGATTCACATGTGAAAATGTGGTAGCTGGTTTTAGCAGACTGAGTTTCATGACAATAACTTAGTTTCTATTGTAATTTTGTTGCCTTTTCTCTAACTTTTAATTTTTATCCTGGTAACTGTATTTGGTTGGTTGGTTTCGGTTTTAACCTTTGTGTTCATGTAGTCACTCATGCAGGGTGACTGCAAAACCAGAATGCTATCAAAATGCAAACATTATGTAGTAGCAATAGAACAAAAAAGGTGAGTGGTTTCTCAGACCGGTACACATGGGACTCTTGGGGATGGCCGGTACAGGGCTAAGGGTTGGACTTGATGATCCTTGTGGGTCCCTTCTAACTCAGCATATTCTGTGATTCTGTCTCACCCACAAGATATTGTGGTTCAAGAAGTTTATATGATGACATGACATTTACTTAATGACCCACTTCCAGAATATCAGTTGTTCAAATCTTCTTAATGTGTTTGGAGCCTCTGTAATATAAAAATTCTGTATTACTAGCATTGTTTTGACAAGACAAAGTTCAATCATGCTGCACATCAGCAATACATCTGCTATGTCTTATTCTAATTATGGAACAAAATTAATGTGATAAGACTTCAAAGATGATGGAACTTCAGTTTATCTACACACATAGCCTATAGGCCTGCCAGGATTTCTTTGGAAGCTGGTAAAAACCCACAAAAAATATTATAAATCAAACATTCATTCTTAAACAGTGACTACGGAAAAACACCTCAAGATGCCTTTATATTTTAAATGGAAGATTCAATGAAGTATGGTCTTTGTAACAAGCCATCCATGGATGAATACATGCTAGATGAACTACACAGAGTCTTGTTCTAGAATATAATTGAATGACCCAGTTTTCCACCTGTTTATTAGGATGTCAAGCTCTTATCACATTATAATTAATATTGACATCTCTGACACTAAAAATTAAACAGCATGAGCTTTGTTTCAATGTCCTAAATTCTACAGACTTTGAATTTAACCAGGTTTATGTGTCTTACTTGTTATGAGAAGTATATAATTGATCCTGAGCCCAGTGATTTCAGCACCCCATTGGTGACACAGATTAATTTTTAATATGAATGCTGTCCCAGGTCAGTCATTTTTCATAACAACTCATTATGAAGGTGAGTATGCTATAATCATGACCCTTTTCTAACACCTTGCCCATCATAAATGGAATTCATGGTAAGTTTTACAGGAAATTTAGACTGGTAAATTACAGGAATTGATATGTATTAGTCCATAATTGCCAGTGTCCCAGTGTATATGATATGGTGGGCTTTTTTCATGAACTCTATTTATTGATGCACTGATTGCTACATGAAGCTTACTTTCTTGGCCTCCTGGTCAGATCAATGTTATATGTTTCTAAGGTAACATTAATCTGACCAGATCAATGCCTCTTTTTAAGGTGACAAATGGCCTTCTGAAGACAAACAGAATAAGCAAATGTAGCCTAGGTTATTTATTTTAAAACATGTCTGGAGATGGATCTAAAAATTATAAATGTGGCATGAAAATGATTAATTGAATTAAATATTGATTAATCTATTGAAGAGTTGGCATTCTTTAAAATTCAGTATATAAAAAGGCAGATAAGATTGCCTATTCTTGAGTGAAACTTCTTTTTTGCTTCTCATTAGCACTCTTGAATCCGATTTCTAAACTTGTATGAGTCTCTCTTTAAACCTGTCAGATAACCAGCAAGTGACTGATAAGAGATTTCATCATTTAATGTTCTTAAATTTTCTTTTCAATAATCTAGATGATTCATAATTGCAATTGACTCCATTTTTGTCTGCTAGCCTAATTATGAAATTCTTGCAGTGTGTCAGTTTCTTTAAAGACTTTCAGATAACTAAATTATAGATAATTTTTGTTATAATTCTGAAATAATTACTCAAAATTAAGGATATTTTTAAAATTTCTCAAAGATGTATCCAATGTCCTTTTTTTTTCTTTTTTTTTCATATTGTGAGACTGTTAAAACAGCTTGTGGGTTAAATTTACTCATATATTTATATATCCATCTGTTCGAGATACAGATACTTTCTTTGTGTTCCTCAATGCATATAAACAAAATTTTTAGTTTATCTGTCTTGTTTTGTTTAGTATATATGTCCAGTAGGGATCTTCATTACAATGTTTGATTTCCTAAAAGGCATCAATATTTACGTCCTCATAATGACCTCATAATGAGTATTGCTTTCCAACTTATCAAATGGCATAAGTGACAGAATGAAGATTGAGTTGCCTAAAGCTGGATGAAGGTCTGTATCTGCCGTTTCCTGGCCGTTTGAATAAATCCAGGTTGCTGCCAAGATGAGAGATTATTTTCTTTCTCCATTTTCTAGTTTTTTAACTCCATTCCCTCCTTTGTGACGTCACTGTTTATTTATTTTCACCATATAATGGGAAGGATCTCTACTCCTGCAGAAAACTAACTGTAGACCATTTTACCATCTAGTCTTCCCTTATATAAGAATTAATTTTTCCCCCATGTTGAGAAAGAAATAGTTCAGTAGCCCATTGCCGTACTTGAAAGGAATTGTAAAACTATGCTTGGTTCTGTCTTCAGCAACTGGCCTGGCCTTGGCATCACAGATTGGGGTGCCTGTTTAATTTGGATGCTGGACAGCCATCCCATGCACAGCTGTTTTGGGAAGGGGGGTTCTGCAGCACTGTGTGACCCCCCCAGCATCTCTGCTAGTGAGCACCCAGAGTTGCTCTGCACACTTTCCCTGCCTGGATGGATATCAAGTCAACCAAGTCCTAGTTTCCAGATCCATTCAGTGTGAGGACTCAGTTCTCCCTCTGACCTGTTTGCAGCTGGAGCACTGCAAATGGACTGAGAAGACTGCAGCATAACCTGAAGAAACCTGCTATACTTGGTTCAGAGAAGAAAAAATTCTGATTCAAAGCATTTCAAAGTAGTGATGTTTTAAGTGGGTTTATTTTTCTGTCTCAAAACCATCTCAAATGTAACGCTATTTTCCAAAACAGTCTTCAGCTTTTAGTAACTTAATTCCCATTTTGCATAGTGGAACATGGATATCCACAAGTACCAACAAAGAACATTCATGGGGAAAAGAAAAGAGTCAGTGCCAAAAAAAGGTGTGTTGTTAAATTGCTTGTTTTGTTAAATTGCTTGGAGGGCCATTTTTTCAGACTTTGCTTTACTTTTCATTGCTTTGACTTTATCTCTCTTTTACCCTGGTATTCTTTTTATTTTATCACTTTAAGAGAGAACTATGAACTGTGGAAAGTTTAATTTTATTCCATATCCTTTGTTTCTTAGTACCTTCAGATTCTGATATTAACACTCTCTCTGGGACAGAAATGTAGCAATATTTGTTTTTCTTCAGTGCAGATCAGATGCCTCTCTTGAGTTTATGCTGCTTTGCCTGCTATTATTCTCCTAGCTGGAAGGCTGCTTTTGGATGTGAATTTGGATAACCTTAGTTTTTCAAAAGCTTTATCTGAGTTAATGCATGACAGTACTAAAACACATAATATTACTTCATTTTCCAGACAGAAAGAGAAAAATTGTCTCATTTCTGCAAAAAAAGAAGAGACAGAATAATGATAAATTCTGCAGGAACAGAAATATAAGGTGAAAATCATTCTGCAGTTGTCTTTATGAGAAAGTGAGAGTCTTACTCTGTAGTTCAGCTTCTGTGCACAGAGAAAACGAAACCAATAATAATCAGGATATATCTCGAGGAAACACATAATCTGCCAAACCAATTATGCTTACATTACAAGTGTGTCAGATCCTGACCAAAACTGTGTTCGCTTCACCCAAATCAGCCTGATGGTATGACCAACCACGTACCTTCCCATTACAAAATGTCGATTCAGTTTGCACCAAAGTCTGATTTAATACGTTATGTTCTCAAGGCTCCTATTTCATAAATCAAGTTTTGTTGTAAACACAATTTGTCTGTAATCAAGATTCAGAAACATGATCTTTTTTTTATTCAAACTGTTGCTGAGCATCTTCATCTCCCAAAAGGATATTAGTCCTTTTTCAGCCCTGCTATAGGTATTGTGGAGTGTGAAAAGAGAGCCCTACCACCCTCTTTTCACAGAACGCTAGATAGATCACTGACTACAAACAGTGTGTAGCTAGACATCTGCATAAACTCTGTGTTTGCAAAATAAGCCAAAGGTGTCTGGTGTGGCTGACACAGCATGGGATGCCTCTACTACAGAACAGTCAGAGCCTTGGCTCAACTGTGAGCTTGTGGAAGCACTTGATGGTGCATTTGGACCTTCATACTCTTTTTTATTATTCCTCCAGCTGGGAAACATACAGGAGTTTCACCCTATATTGGAAATCAGCCTTGAGTCCTTCCCTACCTGTCTTTCCTATTTTTCTCTTTCATTTTTTGTTTTGTCTTTCTTGTTTTCTTTTTTTTTTTTTCTTATTTTCCTTTTTCTTTTCCATCTTCTTTTTTTCCTTCCTCCATCTTTTTGCTTTTTGGTTTATGTGTGGGGGTTTTTTGTGTGTGTGGTTGTTTTTTAAAAATTTTTATTGTATTTTGGTTTTGGTTGTGGTTTTTGTTTGTTTTGTTGGTTTTTTTAACAGAAAAATTATTTAGAACAGCAGAACTGTGTAATTCTCGATGGTATGTCATTCTGTCTGTATTGATATCTGTTTGCAAGCTGCATTTTGTCATTTGTAGCTTTTCCCCTTTAGTCTGGGCTGCTTGTGCTTCCTCTACTGTGAAGAACATTACATTCATGGAACATTTATTTGGAACTGTGAAGAGAGATTTGTGTAGCTGCAGTGAAGGGAGGGAGGTAGAAAATGAAAACTAGAATCACTGTCTAATAGTCTGTCTCTGTCTTATGTTAGCTCAGTTCTGTGTAAGTACTGCCTGGGGAAGGTTATAAGTGAGAAAACATGCCATTAAGGGATTTCCTGCAAGAGGGCTTATTACATGATCAAAGGCCCATTAGTGAATAAAGCTGGCTTGGTGTTATTTTCATGCTTACGCTCTAAAACTCTGTTTCAGTGGCAGGGCAATGAAAGCACTGAACTGCATCTGGTATTTTTAGAGGAGTCTGACTTACACTTAAGGTAGAGCTTCATATTTTCATTTGGCTCAGGAAGGCAGGAAAGGATATAGTGGATCCTCTTACAAGAATTTCAGGCTGCATACGTGGTCCTCCTACTCAATGGTCCTGAGGATCCTTTTAGATGCAAACTGAAGGGATGATCTCAAAGAGCAGATGAAGCTGATGTTGGACACAGGATGGCAGCATGGGGAGTTCTGTTTTAACTTGGATCATAGTGGATAACACTGCCCTTTGTGAGAGAATTACCACAGGAATATGTGCTGAAAGCATTTAAGCTCTGACTTGAATGATATGAAATGCATTTGAACACTTATTCCTAACAGTCATTCCACAAATGTAAAGCAGTAAAGATCAAGAAGGCTCTTTTCAACAGGTTGTTCAAAACGGAGAGTATTTCTCAACCCCATTTTTAATCTTCTGTTGTTTGAACTGTAGGCAATTCTCAAGACTGAAACCTTCTTTTGCTTTTGTTTTAGTCTTTAACAATATCATCTGTGTAGCGTTACAAAAGGAGTATTTTGCATGTTATACTCCTGGCATTTTGTAAGTTCAAATTATCTGTGGTTGACCTTGTAATTGACACTTTTAGCTCTCTGAAATATTTTTAGCATATTCCTTTTAAAAACAAAGGGTAGGCAATTCTGTTTATGGTGCTTGTCCTGAGAAGGCACTGTTTTCTTATGTGAAATTTGTATTGTTCCAAAGAAACAGGAAAAAGCTAATGAAATTATTGCACTGTAGCTGCAGAACAGATACCTTTTCTTGGGAATGATGCTGCACCATAATGCAGTCAGATAATAACTGTGCTAATATTTCAGTGAAGAACATTTTTGTAGCATGAGGAAATTCAGCAACCAAATCTATAAGAACACAGGAAAATAAAAGCGAAAGGAAGGGTACAGAATTAGAATAGTAATCTCTGCTAATTCACTTTATGATATTCTTTAACCTTCTAGAATAAACACTGCGTAGCAATGGCTCTATCCCTTGAACACATGGGATTATGGCTGACTGGCCGTAATCTTGCCCTTCTTCCAGACTGGTAAGAATTATCTCACTCTTTATATAGAGTGCTGCCTTTGCAAGCTAACTACTGTAACCAGCACACAGAAGTCTTGTGTTCTTCCACTCAGTAATTCTCTTTGTTTCTTTGAAGAATTCAGGGGTAAAATGAGTTGTGTTCTTTACCCTGCTAGGTTCTGTTATGGTCTCTGTTCATCCAAGATAGGAAAGTGACAGTCTCACCTTAATCATTGCCCTGACAAATGTATCTTAAGAGAAGCTGAATAAATGTGGCACAAATGAGTGGTGTTCATATTTAAAGCTGTAGCAAAACATCAATTTTATTTTTCCTTATTTTTTTACGCAAATTCAAGTGAAAAAAATGACTCAACTTTTCTGGTATTTTAGTCTACTTGGAATTTACAAACTGAGCTTTGTAAAAAGACTGAGAAGGTCCCTGACAAAGGGTCACCTCTTAGAACTGAAGAATCTGAGAAGCTGGGTTTATAAGGTTTGTTATCAAGATTGCAGTTACAGCACTGAATCAACCTAGAAGCAGTTTAACAGGAAAAGAAGAGGGAATACAGGTTTTGTGAGTTTTTGTGAGTGTTTGAGATTATTACAGCTTTAAAGATACTTTTTAGGCTATGAAAACCCTGTCAACACTGCAGTAAACCTAAATATTATCTATGTTAGTGAAGATGTAAATTGAAAATTAAATTGGCAGCAATGATATAAAGAGTTTTGGGATTAAATATTTATGTTGTTTATGGAATCCTACCTCTTGCAATGTATTTTAGAGAATATATAACAGACACGACATTTTTCCTTTCTGCATCCATTTCCCCTCCATTTTCCTTGCCTATCATTGTTACCAGAACCTTAGACAAGGAAGATGTGACAGAACCTACTGAATTATTTGTCTATCATAGTATTCCAGTGTGTATTCCATTGTTTGTAAAAGTATCACTGAAAGGATAATTAAACAGTCAGAGCAAGACACAAGTTTGCTAAAAGGTTTTATTTACCTTTGTGTGCAGCATATAAATGCACATGTGTTTAGACCATAGATATTTGAAGGAGCTATTTTCTAATTATTCCACTTACATTCAATTATGCCTTTCCTGGACTTCCCCAAAACAATTACTATCACCCAGAGAGCAGCCGTTTAGGTGGCTACACAAAAGAGCATGTTATTATCATTCACTGTTAACAGAGGCAAGCTGAGAAAACTGCTACAAAAATAGCAGCAACCTGCTCTTGTGACTTTGTGTATGCAGGTACTGCTTAAAGGCTCCCTTCTGCGAAGGTTATTTGCTGACAAAGTTCCAGATCATGAGGAAAGTAAGGGAAAAAATTACTCAGCTAATGGTTAAACTTGGATATTCTGAAAGGTCAGACAGACGTACATGCAAAATAAGATGGAAGGTGCCACGAGGCAGGCTGAAGTCTTGTGAGGTTTTGTTTCGTTGGACCATGAACTAGTCAGTGACTTCACATGACACACACAGCTCACTGAACCCATGAAACTGTGAAACTTCAGCCTCATTAATTATGGGTCTAAAGCTGCAATGTCTTGAACAAGAAACAGACAACATGACATACAATGTGATATCCCCTTTATTCCAGTTTCCTTTCACTTTGAAATAAAGAAAAGACAGACTGTGTGAATGGCATATAACACGTGTGGTAGTTAAGACTGCTCTAAGATGTATCCTCTGTGAGGATGAATAATATGTACTGATGTTTACAGACTTCTGACAATAGCTGTACCATAACACACACAACTTTTTTTTTGCTTGTACTTCTCTAGCTTCTCTGTACAGACTTGAAGCACTAACCTACTGACCACTCTGATTCTCCACATACTTCTCTATGATATAAATGCAACAAGGTAACTAAAACATGTTGATATTTGAGCATTTGATATTCTGCAAGAAACAGTGAAAACTGATACCTGTAGCAAGTTGTTAATTAGAACATTTGGTTCTTTGGAAATGCACATTTTCACTCTGAGGATCAAGCATTGGGTCCAATGACCCAATTGGGAGTGTTGCATTTTGCTTCAGTTGTTGTAACTCTCAATGAGGCAGCAGAGGAAGGTAAACAGAAAGGATAGATTTTAACTCTTCCTTTAACAGGAAAAAGACACAGTATATCTCTGTCTATTGCTTAGATAGTTGTAGAAAGACAATTTCATCTACACACTCTCAGTAATGGCATACTAAACAACAGAAATATTCTTATGGCTTGGAGTGAGGGTTTTTTGTGATTTTGTTTATTTGATAGTGGTTTTTTGTTTGTTTGTTTGGGTTTTTTTGTGGGTTTTGTTGTTGTTGTTGTTAATAAAATGCTTTATTCTAAAGCATAAAACAGAGTGAAAGATGGTCTCTTAACGGCTTTTTTCATAACACCTTTGCCTGTGGATAATCATGCTGTCCTATACTAAAAATCACTGTCAGGTGGTATAGACTCTCCTACTTTGTTTCAGTTGGGGGTCACACATCCTGTCCCCTACAGAGTGTATCCTTCCCAGGGCCTCTGCATTCCTGAGATGTGAGCCAGCCAGAGAAGGGCCCTGTTTCTGCAATAATTCCAGCTCTGCTTTCTGGAACAAGAATAACTAAGGTACTCATGTTATGCAGATATATTTCTGGGGCTATAGGAGCTCTGTTAGCCTTCTGGTGACACTGATGGGAGAATCCCTATCTGTGGACAGTCTGCAATCTCAGATCTCATCTGTGTCTGCTCTTTGATTAGAGGAGAAACAGAGGTGAGGTCTAGCAGGAGATTAAGGAAGAGGGAAGTCTATTTACAAAGGTCTCCTTTTACCTACAGTCAGAGTTACTTTTTATGGAAGGTTTACAGAACTCTTGGGATGAAGAAAAAATAAATTACCTTTTCTATTTCATGTATCTGGACTCATAATTTGAAATGTTCTGAAAAATCTTTGAAGCACAAATGAAAGTCTAAATCTTAATATTGGAAATTAGTCTCTGGCAGAGAACTTTAGGAAGTTCTACACATTCTTCACATTCCACATCTGTTACATGTAACTGTAACATGTTAATTTGTGCTAATGCTGGAACAAAGAACTGGTCATGTTTATAAACCTCATATATAATCTTGACATAATTGAAATTATCTGTCACTTATGTGAGAGTTTTCCTCCGTACATATAAAAGGGTTGAAGGTCTACAGACATCAGAAACATTGACTACCTTCTTTCTAGTTGTATATTAAATAGAATATAAGTAATTTTCTGTGAGAAAAGGGAAAATCAAACAAACAAGTAAAAGACTAATGAAGGTATAATAAGACTACTGCTCCACAGCACAGGAGAAAAGGTAACCATGAAAACTGTAATGCAATCTCTTTTAGTTTATGTCTAGAACTGAACTGAGACCTAAGGACACTGAATTTCAGCAGAAAAAATTTTGGAAGTATGCAAGAAATGATGTGCAAAATTGAATGATTTTGAGTAATGGAGAGAAAATTGAAGTGTTTAAAGATAAATTGCTTAGTCACTGAGATTATGCATGCCACCTAGTCATAAGTATAGTCAGATGAGGGTATTATTCCGTGCTTTTTTGGTTTTGTTTTTTTTGGAGGGGCTAGGGGGAGGTGTTGATGGTTTTGTTTTGTTTTAGGCCAATATAGATGAACAGGGAAATGAAAAAATGACCAGCAGTAAGAAAAATGCACACAGTATGGTAAAGAAAATAAAGGAAACTCTTCAAACACTGGGAAATTGCTTCACAAAAGAATAGCGGATAGGACAGATATTGAACCAAAACTGAGAGTTTTATATATTTGAATTGCCTTAGTATAGCATTCACACAATTTTACCTGAATATGAACTCTCCAGTGAATAATTGCTACTGTGTTGCAAAAAATACTGCAATAGACTATGTTACCATTCTGGGGCTTTCTAGGCATTGAAATCAGAATGATTTCACTTAGTTGGTAAAGATCTGATTTCAGTACCTTCAAGGCTGTTGGTAAACAGTCCTGGTAAACAGTGCTATTTTACACTCCCAAGAGATAATACAAGTCCTGAATTTCTCAGTGCACAGACACAAGGCTATATAATCATTCTTTCCCTTGTTCTTCTTCTTTCATTTGAAAAATCTGGATTTTTAATTTTTTTTTCCCCTTTGGAGCTTCAGATGAGTGAAAAGGGATGAGACAGAAGAGGCTTAAAGGTGCTGCCTTCAAGTTGCACTGGTTTTGCTATCTAAACTGTCCTGCATTCAGGGATTAAGTGTGTCTTCTTTGTCTTACATCTTTAGATCAGAAATTTAGAAACAGAATTCAGTAAGTAAAAGAGTGTGTTAAATCCAGAGTTTTCATTTGGGACATTTATATTAAGTGCCTATAATCATAGTCTGTTTTATATGTAACCCTTTAGCTATGATGGGGTCATGTTCTCTGATTCTTTTCCTGGGACCAAAGAATATTCTTCTACTTAGTTCATTTAGATGATTTCTATTTCCATTTCCCCCTCTATTCATTTTTGTATTGATATATAGATGGTTTTGGCTTGTTCATTGGAACATGATTCAATTTACTTGTAAAAGAACTTTTTCCTGATTCACCACTGAAACTTAGCTGCTGAAGTATTATCTCACAAGATCAGTGGTGCTACTGATGCTGTGTATTTCCTTAGGAAGGATTTCTTTTCAACTAAATTACATTACAGCACTAATGATAGCCACTCCTGAACTAGTCACCCGATCCTCTTATGGAATCAATTTTTCCATAGAAGTACCAGGGCTTTAAAGGGAAACTAAGTTGACTGGTTCACACAAAGCTCTCTACACACTGCCAATGACAACAGCTGAGCACCGGGTGCCTCTCATAGTGATCCTTCACTTTTCTTGATGATGCAAGCTAAGAGCACATGAACCATGCTATGGAACAAAGAGCAAGACATTAAAAAAGCAAAGAAAAAAAAATTATTCTCAAATTAATTTAACAGATATAGTAAATGACAGAGTAAGAAAATGTAATACATGCAGAAAGAAGTATGATACAGGATGATACCTAACACTTAAAAAACCCCCCAAACCAAATATAGTTTGATTAAAAAGTTAATTTCTCAGGTTGTGTGCAAAAGTTACAGAAAAATAAGTTCACAATTGTTGAAGAATTGTACTGAGACAATGAATTGTATTATTTTGGAGCTATTATATGTCTCTTTTCTGAGACATTTACATAAAGGACAGCTTTAGATTTTAAGGATTTTCATTTTATTCACTGCCTTGTGAACAAGTGTGATGTCACCAGCTACAGTAACTGCTCAAGAACACTGGAAATTCTGGTACCTGGTAATAGTTTAGCACATTTCAAAACCTGTCATGAGGTGTGTTTGATAACTTTTCTACCAAATAGGTTACCAGTATTTTTTTTAAGGATCTTGATGGTTGCTTATATGACTGACATGTCCAGAGCTAAGTTTTACTTCACTATGCAAAATATTAAAAAATGAATAAACTGTTCAAATAATATTTTGCACAGTGTAATGAATTTAATTTTAGGCATCTAGATTAAATAATTAACACTTCAAGTCCCTGAGGAATTTTGTTCCTTTTTTATTTTGTTAGAGTGTATTGTCAGCTTTATAGATAGAGGTTTTGTTTCCAGATATTTCAAGATAGTTGTGTAAAATTAAATCCTTTGGCTTGGTTCACACCAATAGGTTAAACAGGTGATTTCTGGACAAACTGGAACATGAAGCTCCCTGGCTCCTTGTAGTGTTTCAAGTGGGTTTTTAACACTTTCCTCCACTGCCCAAATCCTGGTCTTGGTTGAGGACTGTGGACAAGTTGGTTCTGGCGCAAGATGGTTTGGATGGGCTATCATTCTTTAATGGGAAAGGGCTTTCTGGGATCGATGGTTTTCGTGTCATGACCTGTCTCATCACATGCTTAATTTACCAGTATACAAAGAGATTTGGGGACTACTCAGATTAATTAAAGTGATGTGCAGTTTTGCATTACACAATATTATTTACTGTGGAACGAGCATGCAGGTTAGTGTTGTAATACAGCCATCTAAACCTTGAAACACTGATAGGTTTAGAATAAAATCTGAAAAAATGTTAATATTCCTAATATATTCATTTCATCCTGTTCTGTTACTTAACATGGATATTCTTACACAGAAAGAAAAAGCACAGGCCAGACAAGCAGCTCACTTCCATGGTTTTCCCTTAATCTAAGAAGCAATGCAGATTCTCCTTCTCACTGAGGATTTGAGTTGTCCTAGAAAAGTATAGCCCTGAGGTATAGGTAACTTGAGGTTGGGTTCGCTAAGATTATTGAGATTTTTCAGTTCAAGCTAACATAAGAGCAGTAACCAGAACCACACTGAATGCCCTACTTACTGACTCCCACTTCAGAATGCTAACTGTCTGATGAGGCAGGAGGAATGACAGAAGTAAAAGAGATAAAGGGACAATGTCTGCCATAATTAAGTGGTACTTTCAATGGATAAAGTGATGCAGAAAAGATGATGTGGGTTTGTACAACTATTTTTGAAATTACCTGTCAAATATCTAGACCTATAAACAAAAAAATATTAAGTCCAAGTTTTCTAGAGCTGTTGTTGTTGAAGATATTGGATAGAAAGAATATGAACATAGATTGTGTTGTAAATTGATAAAGGTTGAAGCTAAAGCTGAACAACAGCTGCTGGATTTGTCTGTCTAGGTGACTCTGCACTGTTATTAATGCAACTCTTACTAGCTGAAGCTTCACTAAAAGTCAGGGGAACATAGGATGCTAGGGAAATCTTTCTAATGGATATAGGGTGACAAAATTTATAAGAGAGAAAGTCACACATCAGAAAGAATGTAGCCAGGCTCAAGTTGTTATTTGAAATGTCTATGCTGTTTTATAGTTATGTTGGAGATATATGTTATTATGGCATGTTCTGACACACAATGCTTTCAAGAGATGATGTGGTACCCTTTTATTATTCTTTACTCTAGCTAGATGATATAATAAAGTCCTAAAAGTTAAAGGAAAAACTGTAATAATTCATATTTTGAATAAAGTCAACCTCTGTCTTTATTTTTCTATAGTTATTATTTTAAGGAAGACATGTAGCCTGAAAAGAAAGGACACTTTAGTTTTTTAGCATTCACATTATTATTACAAGTGTAATTATTTCTATTTATGTAATATAAGCATTAACTTAGACAATTAAATTTCAAAATAGTAACATTAACATTAGAATTACATAATGTCAGTATTAGAGTCAGTATTGAAGTCAGTGTTGATATCGTTAATAAAATTTTATTTTAAAAGATTCCTTTCTAAGAATTCTTACTGTACTTTTATATCCCATATTACTTCCCTAGATTTTATGCTGAAACTCATACTGCACTGAGTATCCTTACAATGGGTGTATTTCAGTGTAGTCACTATGATATTTATTTGCAATTCTTGTAAAATTTGCCTTTCTTGTTTACAGTTCACTTGTAAAATGTACAGTTCCTTCATAAGATTACTGTGTATTTTCCATAGATGTAAATGTCTTCATAACCATGAAATAAATTTATGTACAAGATCTACTTATTGGTTTTTTTTATAGACTTTGATCATGGAGGATAAGAAAAAGTGTTAAGAAGTATTTATTAAATTTTCATTATTCTAAAAGTTTTTTGGTTACCTATGGCCAGATATACACACAAAAAACTTTTTGGAGAACAAATAATTAAAACTGTAAAAGTATTGCAACAGTGTGACATCCTAAGGTTATAAAAAACCAAGGAAGTTATCTTCTGCTAGACCAAACTTTCTTAGATATTGAAGTAAAGCTTTTATTTTTGAAAAGTGGTCTGTTTTCTTCAGCTATATTCCCACTCATTGGTGTAGACATGAAGACGTGCACAAGAGCTATATTTTCCAAGTAACTGGCATGTAAAATAAACCTTTTGCTTCGACACTTCTATGAAAATGTCATAACTTTTTGGTCACTTGTGTTTACTGGCCATGAAAGTCCCATTTTTTAAACAGTACAACTTTTTCTCTTTGCAACCACAAACTTATTGTCTTTACCTTCTCTTACCTTTAGCAGATTCCTGAATGGAACAAAATAAACAAACAAACAAACAATGGAAACCCCCAAACAGCCCTGTTTCTTGAGTCAGCTAAAAACCTAACCAAACAACAACAAAAACCCACAAACAAATGAAATTAAGCAAAACAAAACAAAACCAAACAAAAATCCCTCAAAAACCAAACAAAACAACAAAAAAAAGAAAACATGGGAACCATCCACTAAAATACAAATTCAAATCTCTTTAAAAACAAATATTTAGGAGTTCTGAAATTCAGTGACTGATGAGGGATTTTTATAAAATCACTGGGAGTAAAAAATGTATAAGATGTATATAACCTTTAGTTCACCTCTTAGTTCACCTTCTAATCTCAATGAGAATCAAGTAGACCCAGAGATTTTCATTCCAGGAGTTATGTCACATGTTCACACACATACAAATTTGTGCTAACTGTTCAGTTTTTCTACACGACATATTCCAGTATTAAATAATGCTTCCTATTTGAAAATTTTTATAGGTATTTGTAGATCTAAACCATATTTTGTGTGCTGTTTCAAGAAATTTGTTACTGTTCACCCCACAAAAACCAGAGGACTTTTTTATATTTTAGTGCAAAAAAATATCAAGTTTGTTAATTTAAAAATATTCTCTGACTTGTCTGAGGTCAAGGAAAAACAGTTTTGTTGGTTTGTATACACCATTTGCATCAAAAACTCCCACTTAATGCCAATCAAACGTAGTATTCACTTATTTTTGTAACTCTGATCTTTATGGCACTTAATGCCTTTTGGTTCCACCTACAACAAATTTAATTTCTGACTGTCAATATAGTAGAAAACAAAAAGAAAGTTCTAAAAAACCAGTAAAACCACAAAAATATTTAGCCACTATTTCTGTAAGGTTTATCTAAGTATAAATTAAACAACTATGATAAGCTCAAATGTGGCAGATTATAAAAAGCCAGAGAATTAGAATTCTCAGTAAAACTTTCTTATCCTTTTAAGACAAAATATTCTTCAAATAATTTTTACCAGCATTAAATTTTATTTCTCAAGCATAACAAGTTGGGCAAGACATAAGAGAAGTTTCAACTTTGCTCTTCTTCAATGCAAAAGTTTTTAATTGTAATTGAAAGATAAAAGTAAAAAAAATCCATATTAAATGCACATCAACAACAGTAAATGGTACAGATGTAACAAATCCAAATAAAGGACTTGTCAGGCAAACTTTTAAAATGTTCTAAAACTACTGAGAATTAAAAATTTAGGTTATGATTTAGAAGATTGCAGGTTGTGTAGCCTATTTTTGTAGCCTTATTGAGAAGGCTGCTCATCCGTTTAACTCCAGAAGTACAAACCCACACTTTTGCTAAATGCCTTGTGATACTGAAAACTGAAAACCACTGACAATGCAAAGAAAAAACAAAGTAGAATACACTCTTATGCAAATAGATTAAAAAGTATTTAATCTGCTTAATCTTAATCTAATCTCTATTGAGCGCCATAAGAAACACACTTCGGGACAAAATTTTACACATTCTTAATGCTGCATGAAAAGATGGATTTATGGCAGTGGTAAAGTATTTAATATTTATGCCATAACCACAAGACCTTTCATATCATAAAACATTTAAAAGCATAGTCACATTCTCAGATGCATTTGTGGAACTGATTGTCACTGAAATGACAAGAGGATTTTGGATTTCATAATTAGCTTATATTGCCTTTAGAGAGAGAGATCCTCAGGAATACATGGACTTTTAACTACCCTTTTGCCCCAGAGTCTTCTGTTGCTATTTTTTATTTTATGTTTAACCACCCATACACACACGTGTACATGCCCCTATATAAACAATTAAGTAATATATTGCCTAAACTAGAAAAACTCTGTCACTTGCTATTACTATTGAAGCCATAAAAAGTGGGAATATTACCTCTTGAAAAAGTAGAAATGGCTCAGAACAATTTAGCTCTTCTCACACTTTATATGTGGAGTTCCATAAGTATTTGGTAGTTAAAGCATATAGGCAACAAAGTAGTGCTAGCTGACTTGTTTGTATTCACCTTAGAGAATAACACAGACACATACAATTTATTCCCAATATTTCTGTGTAAGAGACTATATTATCCAACAGAAGATTCCAGGGTTTTTTTAGTAGATGATTTTTAGCAATATGCCATGTTAAAAAAAAAAAAAAAGAAGTAATAATTTGAAGAATCTTTTTGTGGAAAACTTAAATAATGGAGAGCAATGTAATCATTCGAGTTAGGATATGACATAAAAAATCAAGATGTAAATTACATACATAAAAAGAATGACTGGATTCTCCTAGATTTAGAATTTGCTGCATGCAACACTAGTAAGCCTAATAAGAGTCCCTCTCAGTTTGAGAGAGAATTGTTACGTTCATTGGGCCAGTATATCCAGTGCAGTTATTATGCAGGGATTCCAGAATTACATGTACCCTGACAAAATAGCATGAGAAATCTTCATCATCTTTCTGGGAAGGAGCTAAGTAAACACTAAAACACTATTGTTTTTAACATTTCATTAAGTTTGCTGAAAAGGCTCAAAATGTAAAGAAAAAAGGATTTATAAAGCAAGTGGTAAGCTGGCATTATGTTGTTAATCACCAAATGATTCCTGAATCTAATTTCCCTCAATATAGGAAGTTCAATTAATAGTGGTTTTTTTCCTCCAATAAATGTATATGTATTCTCTGAAGTCATGCTGAATTCAATATTTTGAAAATAATAAATTATCAGATAGTGGTTTACTGTGAAACTGCACTGTAGTACACATACTATGTACTTATAGTGACAGATGAGACCAGTGCTGTGACTGCAAAGGGAATATTTTGGTTTATCCACTTAGCCATATAAGTGATTAAACAGAGACAGAATGACTGAAATTATGCAGTATAATTCTGACTGAGATTAATGAGCCTGTAAAATATACTGTACTTTTAAATCAGAAGCAAACACTGAGACTTTGAAATTAGAAATTTTGATTTCTGTATCAAGCTTTGTAGGTGTCCAGATTCTTAAATATTCTCTGATTAATAATACAGTAAAACCTATATCTCTGGCAAGTGCAGACAAGAAGAACAGTATGCCAGTTGGAAGAAAACCACTTTATGAAAATATACTCTTAAACTCTGTTTCTCATTTATTATATATTTTACCTTTTAGTTAAAGTGTATTTCCTGAGCACCCTGTGGTACTTTATACCTGGCAGGGTTTCAATAGACATGACAGTGTTTTTGGACAAGTTTGAAACTTGTATGTCTAAAATATTTGTCTACTTGTAATTTAACTGCTCATTTGAAAAAGTACATGATCATAGATTATTTCTTTAATTAAAATTACCTGTGATTTATTGACTATGGATTGAGTGATTGATTTCAGGAATTGATTAAACAGTTTGTTTCAAAGAAAAAAGAAAGGTTTTAACTGAAACAAAATTCAGCATTTTAAACATGAAAAATAAGCGAATGCAGGAGAATGTAATTTTCAATAATATTGAGCAAAGTGTCGATCACTAAAATGTTTATGAGTAGGCATTTTTTATGATGTATAAATCAAATTCTTAAATGAATGGATTTAAACGTGATCAGAATTAAAGTGAAGTGTTTCACTGAAGAAACATTTCTCTCCTCTGCTCTTGGAATTGGAGAACATATTCAGAATTCATTGTGCATTGTGAAGTGGGAAGATTTTGAAGGAAATGACAGCAAGAAAATAGAATTCTTTGAACATTTTCCTGTATCAAATGATATAGTACATTTTTGTGTATTGTCCATTACATGTTAACACCTCCATTTTTATATATTCAGTTGAGGTAATAACATAATTTGCCCATGTCTTGCTACAAAGCAAAATAATTCTTCTTGAAACTAGTATAAAATAAGATCTGCCACTCTGTGCTTGCTCATATTCTAAAACAAAGCACAGTTTCAAAAGCCAGAATAAATTCTAGTTTCAAATACAATATGCTTATTGTATAGTTAGAAATTATTAAAATTGTTAAATTTTAACAATTGTTAAATTACTGTTAGAAGCGTTAACTCAAGACTTTATAATACTGAAAACTTTTTAGGTGTTACTGTCTATAGACTAGCTCTGTCATGAACAGTAAAATACACATGGAAATATGTATTTTTGGAAAATAACAGAAGTTTTCAAAATGAAGCCTTCAGATAAACTGATGTGGACTCTATACACAATATGCTTTCAAGTTTGAATGGATATGTCTCTAGAAATAGGAACACTCCTGTAGCATTCCAGAATCTGTGATTTAGGGACAACTGTAGCAGCAAGAAACCACAAAAAATGTCTGATCCAATCAAGCAAACAGCAAAACACCAATAATTTAACAGCTTTCTCAAAAGATTAGTTTTCCTTTATTTTGGTGGGACACCACTGAGATTTAAATTAATTTAAGAATCTTCATATTTTGTATGTGTGCACTATAATGTGCAGACTTCTTGCAAGATACTAATATGACTGAAAGAAATGGTTAAACAGATCAAAAATTCTTTTTATGCATCAGGGAGCAGTCCTGAGATAATTCCCTTAGCTTTCATAACACTTGACCTTCTCCTTAGAACTGCAAAGAAATATGGATCATGCCTGTAATATTGTCTTCCTCACTGTGCTAACAAGTCTATCCACTGTCTTTGCTGCTATTCCTGGCTTTTCTAATTTTCAGTTGGCTAAACACTGGATAAATTTATCCGTATTTTGTCACAGTGATTGGAAACAACAGATTGAAAAATGGCTCATTTCAGAACATAACCATCAACATAAAACATCAAAATTCTCGTAAGACGTAGTACTTTTCTCAACCTGAACATGCTGTTTGTGACTAGACTTTTCCAGATATGAAATGGAAGTAACATTTCCAAATCTATTTCTTTTTTGAAAAAAGTGAAATTGTTTTAAGTTGGGCTTGCAGCTTCAAGGGTTATGCTCATAATTTTGAGTATGAGTTTCACAGTACTAAAAGAATTAGACATACTGAGCTCTGATGCTAGAAAAAGCCATAGGCAACAGCAAGAGCAAACTGAAGAGCTTTTCATAAGGAGACATATCAGGCAACAAAATTTAATATATGTTACGTAATAGCCAGGAAGAACTGGATGGGAACAGAGAGTATAAGAACTTTTTTTTTTTTTCATTTGTAGAATGAATTTCAGGGGAAAGGAGCAGAGAGGATATGTTAAGGTTTCGTTCACACTTGTATTACGTGCTCCCAAGGGTAGTAATGCCAAGCAGAATACAGTGCCAGATAAGATACTTGGATAGTTACTTCTAGAACAGAGCAACTTTTAAAAATTAAATAATAAAATATTTTTGGGGACAAATAGCCATGGCTTTCCTTAGCATATGGTGAAAGGCCATGATTCTCTTATTTAACAGCACTGGACAGAAAATACAGAATGTGTCACTATACTTCTGAAACAACATTTTCTGTCCCCTTGCAGGATGTACAGAGATGGAAGAGAGTGCTGAAAAAAAAGCTGCTTTTGATTCCAGGGGACTATTGTCTATTGTCAGTTTGAAAAGTAAAACTTAAAACTAAGTTACAGATGGGAGAAGGGAAGGGAACATTCAGTTGAATAGAATGAATCTGAGGATTAAGGCTTACTGGAATTTTTTTCTCTGTTGGATTAAATCTCATTGTATCAGTAAGAACACTGCTATCAAAGACACATATGTGAAGTGTGAGTGAAATACGCTCATAAGTGTGTATAAAATACACATGTATTATATATAATTACCTTATTCTAATGTTAGCAAAATCTTTCACCTCCTTAAATACATAAATAAATAAATAAATGAAAGAGATGGAATGATCTTACTGTTCCTACAGGGCTTTCCAGACATGTTTTTGCCTCTGGAAAGAGAAACAAGCCATTTTGAGTATTTCTGGATACATTATTCTCTGTTCTTTTCCTTTTTTTATCCTAATACACTTGACTAACAACTCAACACACTGTGACATCTGTGTAGTGGTCTTTCAAATTTGTTTTCATTTGAAATCATAAGGTCTTCTGTAGTAAACTATGCTTTCACTCGTGATAAACTGAAAATCTAAAATAAAGACTCTGTAACTTATTATTTTATAATGACCTTCAACTATTCTGCTTAGTAATGTTTAATTCATTTAGCAACCTTGTTTAGTTTCAATCAAGCATGACTTCTGTTGCTTTCAAATCAAATTATATGTTTAGCTTCTGTATGAACTCCTCCAAAGGAGATTTTCAATTTCTTATCCAAATAATTACACACTTGATCAAAAATTTACCTCTGGGTCATCTGTATTATTTATTTGTGTTTCAGAAATAGTTTGAGGGCCTACTGAACATCTGTCTTTACAACTAGGAAAGCTTCATCAATTTTCGTCATAGTTTCCCTGCTGCTATTAAGACAATATCTTCAAGAGATCCTGTTTCATGACTCATTACATTTGTAAGGGATCTCTCAGTGACAATTTTTTATATACGCATAAGTTGGTAAGAATTACTAACAGTGAAGATGCATTTTTGGCAGCTGAGTAAGAAGAGTTTTATAATGGGTTTCTATGAACTAGACTTTTGCTGGCTTTATCTCTGAATGAATTATCTCTGAATGAATCTCTCTCTCAGACCACTTAGACAACAGCAATTAGGAGTAGGTATTTAAACATGGATCATCCTCTTTGTTCTCAGTTAATTTCATAGATATATTTTTCAAAGAAAAAGCCAAACATCCATAGCCATGTCCCAAAGGTAAGAGAGCTGTATGTGAAATGTCACGTATACATGTGCAACATCTGGAGAACTGCTATGTGCATTAACACATTGTTCATAACAATTAGTCTTATAACTGTTATGCATTTCATAACTAGATAGATCTTCAGCAAACTGCTTAGTCTATTTTTATGACTCAGCCCCTCTGAAACTGTTATATTAATTCTATTAGTTTTGAAAATATTTTCTTTGGGAAGAATTTGTGATATGGCAAAATAAAATTACTTTTTTTTTTTTTTTTTGGTGACAGCTGCTATGAGTACCTTGAAGTCTGTCAGCAAAGAAAGTAAAATTTAGGTGCTTAAAATAGCCAGAGATTTCAATCTGGACTTAGTTACAGCTCATACTCTTGTTATTTAACTTTGAAATGCCTTAGACTGGAGTCAGGAATAATTGTGTTGTATCAAAAGTAGAGATGCTATTTTAAAGGGATTTTAGTTACTTCTCTGAAGTAGTCTAGGTGTAAAATGAAAGATGTGATTGTTCTAAAACTGGACTGGTATTGAAGATACATTTATTCTTTCTCACTAACTTTTTGGCTTTGACATTTTACATCATTGAGGGAAATGGTCCTTATATATAAACCAAAGAACAACTTTGGAAGTAGTGGAATCTGTCAAATAGAGGAAACAGAGTCTCTAAAGCCTGCTGAAAAAGGACTGCCTTATCCCTGTTAGTTTCTTCCCATTTTCATGAAAAATAGCTGAAAGCTGTGAACAGATTTTGATTTCAATTCAGATAAAACCAAGTAAAAGCTGGATTGCAGAAGTAACTTGTTACTGAGTTTGCATTTCCAGTCTTGTGCCTCTAACAGGCATACTAATAATTTATTAGAGCACTTAATAGCAAGACTATTTTCCAGTTGGGAAGGCAGGCAAACAGGTGTCTCTGCAGCTGATGTTATTGCCTCTTCTATGCTGGAGAGGCTTTTATCCAAGGTGGCTGTCTTAGTCGACTCTTTAGTTGAAAGCATCTTTTCCATAACCCTCAGGCTTTCTGTCAGCTCACATGCTTCATCATTTAGGTGTTCTCCAAATGCAGTTTTCCTCCTCACCCCAACAATTATAATTTTTGCTTTGTCATGAAAGATATTTATGTCTGTGCACTAGTCTTATTGCTTGTTTTCTGCTGTAATAAAGCAAAATTTTTCTGGATTATGATCTCAAGTCTCAACATCTCTGGTCTCACTGAGTACTGCCCTCTTTACAGATCAATGTAAATACAGTGCCTTTCAAAAAGAAGTTAAAATCCTAAAATACATAAATTCATGAAATGAAATGAAACAACAACGATATAAATATGCAACTGATTCTGTTGGCTTCTTTTGGATTTTTTTTTTTGAAGTGCTTAAACATTTAATATGAAATAATGTTGTTTCTAGAGACTGGTTTTTGCTTCTGATATCATGAACTGAGGAATCTCTGATGAAGACTACTTTAATATCACTGATGTTTTTGCATGCATACTCACTATGGGAAGTACTTTCTCATCCTGGAACAAGACTGGAGAATAGACAGAGTTCTTCTTATACAATATAAGGGTCTTCAGAATTCAAGAGTTTGACTAAATATTTTGGAGTAACATAAAAAAAAAAAAGCTTAATTGATAACTTGTTCATCTTAAATTTATTCTTGCCGTTCAGATGGGAAAACAGACAAACAAAAGTGAAATATAAGTCAAATTACTGTGATGAGGGCATTTCATACAGGGATTAATAAGTATAATCACAGGTTAAGATTATTCAATGCAAATTATGTTTCTAAAGTAGATTCTTCAGCTTCCTCATGTGTTAGACATTTGAGTTACTGCATAGCCACTTTACTGATTCTGCCTGTCTTAAATTATAATCTCAGAAAGTTAAAAATATAATACAAGTTACAACTCCAGAAAATATATCTGACATGTCCTAGTATCACTGCAAGTAAATTTAGTGCTGAAAAAAAGAGATACCCTATTTCTTGCCTTAGGCTTAGTCTCTATCATGAAGATAGTGTACCAAGAAATTTTTGGTTATTGCAAAATATAATAGTTTCAGTTTCATTTTTATCTCCCTTGATCCTTAAAGCAAAGAGCTAGTAGGCACAATAAGCTGTTTTCGTAGCTGAGTAACCTTCAATTCTACCGAAAGCAGTCTTTGGGCATTTTAGCAAAAATATTACTAACTCCTACAAATGACTGATTCACTAACTTTAATACCGAAGTTGTTATCCTAAGCTTACCTTCAAGATATAGAGCTTTAATTGTGACAACCACGACACTTTGTCCTGTCAGTTAACACTTTCTTTCTATATACCATAATAACAGCAAATTCCAGTTCCCCAGTTTTTATTAAAGAGCTTTAAGGCAATTTTCTGCAACAGGTCTTCAATAATCTCATGACATGGCCCTTCAGCAGCTGAAAGCAATGAAAATGTTGTCAAGATGGAAAAGCTGTAGATTGACTAACAAAGCCCCACCAACAGCCATGCTAAGATCTCATATATTAAAAATGTATACAAGAACTGAGATCAAACTAGCAGAGGTCAGACTTATAAATTTTCTTGAGTCATTACATTTCTAAGGTTAATAGAAATATGTAATATAAAAGGCTGTGGGATTGTACAGGTAAAGCTGTGAAAAAGTAATTTACCTGAAACCTGAAACCTCAATGTCCTTAAGGGCTTAGAATAGGAAGTATTTCTGATGGTGGAATAACATTTATTAAATCCTGATATAAGTGGTTGCCACTCTATGCAGTCACAGTTATGTTAAAAAGATGGCTGTATTTGAACATTGTCTTCTGAAAAATTATTTCAAAATGTTCACATAAATATAATTTTTTGCAAGTTTCACAGTTTTATTTTTAAATAAAAATATTCAAAAATTGAGAATAATTGATTTCTGCTGTTTTCTTTTTTTCATGTAAAACCTGCACATATTAGACGTCCATGTAAAATCTGTGGATTATAGATCAATAACCCAGTATTTCAAGCTTATTTTTGCGTTACTTAAGTACACTATACATTTTCTTGTAACACATCTCTGTTGCTAATCCTTTATCAATTTTGAAATAAATAATTTCAAGGACATTTTCTAATCTTAATTGCTCACTGTTCATGATTCAGTGCAACAAGAGCTTTGTTGCTGTGTAGTTGGGTAGACTGAAAATATGCAACGACTCAGGAAAGGGTGCTAAAGCTTTCTTTCCAACATTTAAGAGTCTACAAATTCTGAATCAAGTTCTTAAAAATCCCTTTCCAATCATTAAAAGTTACAGACCAGCAGTAAAGGTAATGAATGAACCCAAACCATATCTCATATCTCACTGGCTGTTTAGAAGATATACGTAAGACATAACATATTTAACATATGTAATTGCTGCTGCAGACTCGCTTAAACAATAAAACAAATAAATGAAATTCTCATAAATAGGTGTTCAACCTGAAAGTAACTTGTACCAAAAACTTACAAATAATGCATGTACTTTCAGTTTGTCATCCACATCAATGATGTAGCAAATTATTACACTCAGCTATCATAGAATTTCAAGTAAGTGCCTGTAAAGCTGAGACCTTACACTAATTCAATATTCAGTTAGAAATTTAGATTTTTTATTCAATATTTTTTTGTGCTTAAAGTAACTTTTCTATCTTTTGGATATGTGCATTTTTCCTCTGTATTTAATGTCCTAACAATTTCACATACATTTGATGTAAAAGAAATAATAAAATTTAGTGAGGAATGATAGGCTTACTTACAAAAGAGGGCAAACATTCTGATTTTCTTATTTGAGTGTCTTTACTTAGGCAGATAGCATTTTCTGGGCATTTTTAAAGGTAAAGGTCTTAATTTTGATCCTGCTTTTATATGCAAATGACTTCAGCAAATTCAAACTCTAAAATTATTATGCAATTTAGAGTTGGATTCAGTGCATTAGAAACTTGTCTATTCCATAGCCAGGTTGACCTATTAATGGTTTACTACTTATCTAGTAACTTGAGAATAGCAGTATTTATTTAATCATGCTGCTTTTCATTAAGTTATACAGACCAAAGCATTGAAATTTGCATATTCCTGTTTACAAAGAAAAAGAATTAGTAGCTGAATCATTAGAAAATGCTGACAATTGTTGAAAGTATTTGAAAAATATACTCTGAAAAAAAGTTAAGTTTGTGATTTATTAATTGGTTTTGTTTGGTTGTTTGTTTGGGTTTTTTGTTACTTTTATAATAAAGGAAATAATTACTTTCCTTTGCTGATGAACCCTTTTTGATAGCAGCAGGCAGTCCAAACTTCTGGACTTCATTAATGAGAAGAGCTCCTGGCACTACTGACTTTATTAAAAACAAAAATAAGAATAAAGCAATATATGTACTAACACTTTCCCATTTCTTGTTTGCTTTTGAAAGGCGTTCTTTAATTTATGATTTCACATCTTCAAAGGAATTTGGATATTAAAGCATATTTGAAAATTAGGACCTCATCTCCTGGAGCTTTTTCCGAAACTCACTTTTATGAGTGGCAGAACTCAAGTTAACTTTACAGATGATAAACTGACAAACAGGGAGGTGAAATGACTTATCATGAGCTGCCTGGGCATGCACTGAGCTACCCTGCAGCAAAGCTAGATATAGAAATACAAATGTGTGTGGAGGGATTTGTATTCTTTCCCACCTAATGTTGCCTGTGCACTACTCTGTATTCTCCCAATTATGCCATTATTCCTAAACTCTTGAATCATAGTGACATTATCTATTTTTCAAGACAAATTTCCATTTGCTGGACTTCAAAACCTTTTTTATTCCTCTCCTTTCTCTTGTAACAGCATTACATCTCTGTCACAGTGAGAATGAAAACTTCTTCCTTAGTTCATATTTGGGTTGCCTAAATATAGTCTGCTTACACTACGGTAAAGTTTCCCAATGAACATGCACTATTCCATTTTCAAATGACATATCACTCCATAATGACACAAACCCCAAGGAAGAGTCTTCATTACTTTGGCTCCCCATCCAGATCACTTCTTTATACAGTAAATTAATATGTGGAATAATGTGTTTCATATCCGTTATTTAATAGATGGGATACTTAAAAAATAAATTAATACTGAAATTGTATTTGTTGTCCCTTTGCCCATGTGTTAGCTGTTATCAGTGAGGGACATTATTCTTTTCCATAAGAACATTTCTGAATATAGGAGTAGGAAAACATTGCGATATGAAAGAACTTTCTCTATGAATTAAAGCCTACCAAGATCTACCAAGCTTTATGTTCAGTGAATGTGACCTTGACAAACAGAAACAATCTATGTTCTGGTGTCTCTCAAAAGTGTAGATTTCTTTACTCCCATTAAAAACCGCAACCATAGCTTGCCCTTTCTCTGGAGCAGTCTGCAGCTCAGTACAGGGCTCAGGCTTCCCTATTTCTCTACTCCTTTGTATTTCCCTAAACTAGCAAGCTGCAAAATGAAGAGGACCAGAAGTCTCACACTTGTGAAAATTCACAGGGGAGAGCACGTAGGAAGAAGACAGTTTTGTCTCACCCTTATATTGAATGTCAATTATTTCAAGTGTGTATGTGATTTTTTTCCATGGAAGGTGGTGATGGATATTATACCCTTCCTGAAGTTAAATGGTGATCAGACGGCAAACTTAAAGAATGTCAGAGTTCAATCTTTAGAACTGTCGTGGAGCAGCAGAACGGTTTTATGTTTCCAAAGAAAGATGTTAATCCAGTTTTTCCTTTATGCACTTACCTGATTTCACCAAATATATATATGTATGAGGTTTTCTCTTCGATGTTTTGGTTGACTGGGAGAGCTGATCCATTCAAAAGTAAACAGACCAACATATTTTTCTGCACTGAAATAGGAAGAACTATAATCCAGAGAGAGAGCTTGGCAGAAAAGCATTTACAAAGTCTGTAACCCCCCCTTTTTTCAGTAATATTAACACTCTAACCAGCACAGTGAAGATAAATAGAATAGAGTTAAAAAATTAAAAGAAAATCAATTTTCTTAAAACAGAATAAAACCTCTTAAAATATTCTGGCCAAGTAAACTATTATAGATAAGATATGAAGAACCTTATCAACTCAGTGAGTTGAAACATATTAATAAATGATATATAGACTCCTAAAGCCGAAGTTGATTAAGGCCATTTCATCCATTAAATAATTTTCTCATATTAATAGGATTTTTTTTTTAAATGAGCAGTTAAATTATGTGCTTTTGTCATTATTGGTAATTATAGTGCTGAGAAGTTATTCATATAATAATTTTGAGATAAAACAGTTCATTAGTTCACATAAAGTTAGCATCCAATAATGTGTCCCACTGAGCAATTCACAGACATTTTCACCCTTACAAATTCTCTTTCTGGGGAAAACTGTTTGAGAGATTTATTCTTTTAAACATTTCAGAACAATTTAGTTTTGTGCCATAAGCACAGTATTTGGAATAAAACCACTGCTCTTCTAAAAGAAGCCACAAAAATCAGTTTTACGGTGAATTATTTTATTTTTAAATTAATTTCTTTACAAATATTTTAAATAGTTGTTTACCTCTCTGCCTTTTAGTTCTCTGAAAGGTCATGAAATTATTAATAAGAAACGGATAAAATATTGCACATATTTCCTAATAAAAAGGCTTATAGAACTTGCAACAATGACAATTCCACCACATTCTGCTACTCATTTTCAATTGTCTTATTCCAGAGCCATTTTGTTCAACATCTAGAGAGGGAATACTTGTGAGTTTTGCTTTTAAATACAATGTTGTAGTAGCCTTCATCTATTTTCTAGATACTAAAGTAATTCAAACATTTTCCCCTATTTACTCGTCCAAGTAATAGCCGAGTAACATATATAATGTGAAATACAGTGCCCTTCTGAGTGCAAACCCAGAGCAATTACAATTCTGCAGACATAGCTTTGAACAAAGAATACCTTTTGAATCTTATTAAATTTGTTAAGAAAACCAGACATTGTTAATCTGAGCTTTGGACAATCCAAATAGCTTTAATTTTGAGAGGATAGTGTTCCAGACTTCCCAATTTAAATTTATCAGAGACTGTTTTTCTGCTTGCTTTTAATAGTTTTACTCATGAATGTTCAGTTTAACATTTTGCTTTCTTTGACCGCTGTTGATGATGAAGACAAATGATTTTATAAAAAAATGTGGAAAGAGAAAATATTTTTTCCAAGAATTATAGTTTTATACTTTTTCAGAGCTTAAAGTCATTGCTATACATTACTTTGGGGTTTTTTTGATGCCCCAGCAAAAACAACAGAACTATTATAAGATCATTAATTATGTCTTAAAAGAGAACTGTGAAGGAATAAATGTTTCCCATGTCGCTGACAAATAACCACAACTGACACAAAGAGGCCTTGTGATATTATTTATTTCTATGAAGAGTCTTTCAGAACACAGTCGCTAATATATTTTTATGTTTTACTTCAGTTCTGTGACATGTCTCACTTTCTCTATTTTTATACAAAGGGATTTTTTTAAGTGGCATCAGATCAAAATGTAATAATGGCCAGATTAAATCACTGAGGAGATATAATAGTTTTATAGGCTACCAGGCTGACTGGTCTAAGATTTGTTTTATTGACTGCTATTCATGAATAACATGGGTAGAAAAGCATATATTTCATATCTAGAAACAGCATGTCTTATTCTTCACTCACAGGGGAAATTTTTTCATGTAGCTGCAGACCAAGTTTCATGACAACATCTTATCCATTCTTTCTTTCCATGAAAATAATCAAACTCTGATATTCATTGTGAAATGTATGTTCATTCTGTTACTGCATTTATAAAATATATACTAGGTTTAAAGGAGTAAAGCTCTGAGACAGTGGTTTCTGAGACAGCTGTCAATATTCCATTAGGAAATATCTCTTCAGAAAGTTCTGTAGCCATTAAATCACCAAAACAGTATATGATGTACAATGAGTAAATGTACTGTAGACTTTAGAATTCAGAACTGAAATTGGTTTTGCAATTCCTGGGACTCTCTTTCTGTTTGTTTGTTCAGCTGGTATGTAGGAGTGGAATAAACGGTCCATCAATATATGATTCGTTTGGAGTCATATCAATGATAAAGAGTAAAACATTTCACTATGATGAAGCTATTGACAGCATCCCAGCACGACTCACAGTTGGAAATATCTGTCTGGAACTACATGAATTGGTAAACTTGTACATTGTTAGATTTTGTAAAGAAGTATGCAAGTGTCCTGTTCTAGAGGAAAATGTAGTGTTTCCAGCTCATGACAGAACCTCCATTTTTATTTATTTTTAAGCCTCCCCACCCCGGCTGCTAGAAGATAGGTGATTGGGATCTTTACTGGAATGCATTTTTTAAAAAGGTAGTTCAAGGCTGTACTTAAAGAAATTTGAAGAGGGAATACATGACTAATAATGCTTACTATAATTGTCCACTCTACAAAAAAAAATAAATAAAAGTCACACATCAAAATACAGTGTCTACTGATGGGCCAATTTCCTAAGATTTTAAGCCTGACCAAGCATTTAAAAATCATTTATCTTGGTTGAGAAATTCTATATATAAGAAGTTACATTTTTGTGTGGTCTTACACTGAGAATGGGCTGTAAAGCATAGCATATTTTTGATGTCTCTGATTTCTTACTAACTTCATCAGATTTATTGGTTGTAGAAAACAAGCATCATTCTATTCCTAAGTTTGTTCATTATTTTGTGTATCTTCAGTATATACCTTGGTATATGCTCTGTTTCATGACACCACATGCCAAAGAGGACTAGTAGCCCTAAACCAAAATTAGTTGGTAAGGGGGTTGGAGGTGTGACAAGATGACATATGATATTCAACATATGCGTCTTAAGGATTGTCATGTTCCTTTGCATCATGAGGAGCCTGGTAGTGAATATGTAGAACCTGTTTTATGACGGGTTTGTTCACTTAATGTTCTCTTTATAGTCCAGGCATATAGCCCTGGTTGTTATGATGCATGATTGCTTATAAGAAAAGAAAAAAAGAATTGACCAACCCATCTTATTGTGACCAATATCATCATTAATAATACTAGATAATGCTAAAGTATGTTCTAAGACTCCTAGCAATGATGTACGAATTACTAGAAATAAAAAGACAGAAAACAAAGGTTTTTAGATCTTTCTTCTTCAAAATCTTTTGCTACTGACACAGAAGATTTTGGACAAATCTTTTTAAAATTGACTACGAATTGGAAAAATAAACTAAGAAAAAGAAATAACCCAGTTGCAGTATTGAATTCTGTCATCTCTAACATTTGATAAAAATACAGGCTTGTATGGTGAGGAAGGGAAATGAACATTTATCTCATAATTCTTTAATGCACCTTCCTGTGTGTTTCTGTGCATGTGTGTTTGTATAAAATAGATTTGAATACAATAGTCTCTGTGATCAGTATAGAGATCGTGTTTTATTTCTGAATGTAAAATAGGTTTAACTGACTCTCACAAGTATTAAAAAAACATTAATTTCAAATTCATGACATACATGAGAAGGTTAAGAATCTGCTCACATAAGAATCTTAAAATTTCTCCAGCTTCTTTGAATTTTTTATATGTAATATGAAATATTAAAATTATATTTGCTTTAAATAATCTAAAATGAGAACTTGAACACATACCACACATTATCCTCCTGGATGTAAAAGGCAGATGAGACCATTATTATTACTTTTTGGATCTATATAAAATAACCATCAGTTTTTGCCCCATAACTAGTTGATAAATAGAAGTATAACTGTGAAAAGAAGACATTGGTCTTCAGTTAAACATGCTGGTTCCACCTACGTGCAGCCAACATTCAGAATTTGGGAAAATGGTAACATCATGACTACAGCTATCTCAAATATGTGGGGACTGCACAGAGATAGACAAGACATATGTCAAATGCAAGCAAGGAGACATCCTGTATAGAGGAACTCTCTGTGTTCTTCAATCTGTTATTCTTGGTCCATCCTCAGTGCATCTCTACAACTGACTCTACCACCTCTCAGCAAGAGGGAAGGATGGTGGCTGTCATTAGATTTATGATTTGAGACAATTTTTCCAGATGGTGCACAAAGCTGAACAAAAATTCTTGCAGTACAGCTGAATAGCTGAATGGGAGAACCACACAGACATGCTGAGATGGCTCCAAAGGAGCAAGCTTCAGAACTAGTACAGCCAGAGTGATAATCATGATAAATTAGCTGCATGTGATTTTGGCTATTCCTCTTAGGACCAATTATGTCATGGTATTACAGTTCAGGACAAAGAACACCTCACAGCAATAAGAAAAATTAGAGAGAGTCAGAAGATACAAAAGAGCATGAAAGTTTTCTTTGATACTTTTAAATTTTAGACCATGACTCTTAAATTTCTATGACTCTTTAGTTTTGTACTTTTTAGATGGACTCTCTGGGGTGGGGTTTTTTGTTTGTTTTTATTTCTTTATTTATTTCTGAAAAAATTAATTTAGAATTCTAGATGTTCTACAATGTTACGATTAACTCCAGTATTTTCTCTGCCTTTCTTATGAATAATTATAATTTGCAATTTCTTTGTTGTCTGATGTAATTTAGATAGATTTACATAAATATACATGCACTTTCTCTGTGAGAAACGTATAATTTTATTTTGTGTATTCATTTAAAGCCTGAGAAGACAAAGTTGCTTCATTTTGAGGTACATACATGTGTGTTTTACAGTAGCATGAGGCAAAAGAGGTACCTTTTGAAGCCGATTTCCTGCATTCTTCACCTTGTCATCTTAGTGACACTATGCTGAATATTTGCATTACTCAGCAACACCACTGCATGCAGAAATAGCTATCAATGCTGCCAAAAAATATAAGGGAAAAATGAGACAAAACAGCTATCCTACTTCCCTGAGAACATTGAAGAAGGAAGTAGTAAAGAGGTGGAATATTTCAGAGGTAGCATAATCCAGAAAGCAAGAAATTGCTTTTGTGTAATAGCTTGTCAAAATTCTGTAGAGATTTTCTAAAGTAAATCTCATGGAATGAGGGGAATATGGATTCCAAATATTATTAGAAACCTGATCAGTCTGGTTGCTGAAGAACTGTTGTCAATGTGGCAGGAAACTAATCAATTTTATTTGCATTTTGAAAGCTATTTAGATTTTGGAGAGTAAGCAAATTGAAGTGAGTATCTATATGTGAAAACCATGGACTAAATCCAGTCACAGGTATTTTTCCAGCCTTTTTTCTCAGGAAGGACTAATGGATTATTAGTTTTGTGTGGCTCAGTTTGCTTGGAAAGAAGAATGCATTTCTTCTCCATTTTAATTATTTAAGGTTTTAAAGCTTTATTTTTTCAGGTTGATATGTTTTTTAATAATTTGAGAATGGTGTATAAAACTTAAAAGAAAAAAATCAAACCCCAAAGAACTCCAAAACAAGCAACCAAAGAAAAGACCCTTCTTCAGTGAATTGAATGTATAAGATGAAGTGCTATGTAGCTATTTTACTTTAAAACACAAAAAGAAAAAAGTACTTTCCTTTTTTACTAACCCCAGCTTTTGTGTTTTTCAGTTGTTCAAATACTACTTCAATTATCACTGAACGCTAATAGATAACAATAGGGTTATTCCTTGACAACAGTGATGACTTTTCATTCTTCACGCTGTTGACTACACTTTCAGCAGAATTTTCAGAGAATTAAATGGTAAAAAGCCAGTTACAGGATAAAAAAAATCAGTGATAATCCTGAAGGCAAAATCACATATTAACCAATGATAATTTGAATGAGAAAATCTATAATAAGTTCATTTACGCATATTTTCTAGTAATGAGATTTAACTGACCTGAGTATTAAAAATTACCAAACTACTCCAAAAGTCCTTACACTGTCCATAACTGCTTCTACTAACATTTCCAGTATGGCAGTAAAAATCATTAAATTAAATGCTGTCAAATATATAATGAGAGTTAATTTTTGTTTCACCCCCTTTCCCCTAAGTCTTAACTGAAATTATAAGAATCTGAAAAAAGAACCCAAATATTTGTAACTTGTTGTTGATAAGACATGGGTAATTCACCGAAATTCAATTCAAATTGTACAAAATTCTACAGATAAGCTTTAGTAAAGAGCTAGATTTAAACCCATCCCTATGCACCTCCTTCTAGTTCCTTACAAGTTTCTGAGTTGGAGATGGTGTCCTTAAAATTATGCATGTCTACTCCAAGATGTAGAAATATGGCTTTTCCATATTTGTAAGTTAGGTACCATATATTTTTTATAGTAACTTTTGTTCCAGAGGAATAAATCAATCAATTCTGAATTTTCAGGTAATGAGATATCTTTTTTTGTGTTTGTGTGTTACCCAAGGTCTAAAGATATAAGAAACTAAATAAACAAAGCAACAGATAAAACTAGATAAACAAAATCACAGAATGATAGAATAATTGAAGTTGGAAGGCAACTTCCAACTCTGGAGGTAATTTGGTACAAATCCCCTGATCAAACAGGGTAATCCAGGGTCAGTTGCCCAGAACCATGTCCAGACAGCTTCTGAATAGCTTCAAAGATAGAGTCACGAGAAAAATCTCTGGGCAACCTGTGCCAGTGCTCAGTCACTTTGACAGTAAAACAGTGTTTCCTGATGTTCAGATCGAACTCTTGTGTTTCAGCTTGTGACCACTGCCTCTGGTCCTGTCATCGAGCACCCCTGGAAAGAATCTGACTGTTTTGCACCATTCATTTAAGTATGTATATACACTGAGAAGACCTCCCATGAGACTTCCCTTCTCCAGGTTGAACAGTCCCAGCTCCCTCAACCTTTCTGCATAGAAGAGATGCTCCAGTCTCTTAATTATCTTCAGGGCCATTAGCTGGAATCTCTACACCATTCCTATTTCTGCCTGGCACTTGAGAACCAAGAGCTGGACCCTGAAGTCCAGATGTGGTTCTTACCAGTGCTAGGTAGAACAAAAGGTTCATCTCCTTCAACCTTCTGCCAACACTCCTAGCTGATGCAGCCCAGGATACCATCCTTCTTTGCTGCAAAAGTACATTGCTGACTGTTTAACTTGATATCCACCAGGAGCCCCAGACCCTTTCCTGCAAAGATACTTTCCAGCCAGTCAGACTTCAGAATATACTGGTGCATGGGGGCATGGGATTGTTCCTCACCAGGTGTAGGAATCTGCATTTCCCATTGCTCAATTTCAGGAATTTTCTGCCATCCAATTGGTATCATTAAATCAAGTGCACGCATAATGGCAAAATATGAAATCAGAAAAGGGACATGCATGTTCAGAAGCTTATTTGTTTCCAACTACTCCACAAATAAACTATTAGTATCTAAACCTGTGTGGTTTTCCAGATGCCTTGAAAACTAGTTCCATACTAAAACAAACCTGAGACCTCCCTGTTTAAACACTGTTACGACCTTTTCAATTTTCATTTATTTTGCTCTCCTAAACCAAGATTACAGGTTTGTTCATATGGCCCCTGCTACTGTTTCCATGCCATCTTCATTGCCTCCATGTGACCCTTTAAAGAACAGCTTTTGACCAAGGCAAGCTGTGTTTGAATGTACGGCTGTTTAAATAATATATGTCTCCCAGCCTAGTTCAAAGATACAAGCCTTCTCTCGCTTGGAATTTTCTGCTGAATTTTGATCTTAAACTCAAATGTAAATCCAGCACTTTATTGCTAGCATTTCAGCACTTCCTGTCAGAATAAATGTATCTAATGGAACAAGCCATGTAGAAAATAACTTCTAGCATTTTTTTTTTATTATTGAAACAAATATAAATCATTCTGGTGCTCAGCCCCAAGCAGAGATGATATCTGCCTTTAAAAATAGATACTTCAAAGAAGTTCAGAACAAATTTGCATAAGCCAGTTGTCAGATTGTTTATGTTTAGTTCAGGGAGATAAAAATTATTTGTAAAATGCCATGTGGGGAATTTGTTCATACGATGTCCATAGGGATGAACAACTTCATAACTTGAATTTTACATAGAATGGTTCAAAGGACAAACTTAAAAATAATATTTCCCCTCCTGTTAAGGTTAAGTACATAGGCACATCTCAGTGGACTATAAATGGTTTTTGTTTGTTTAAATTCTGTTGATAAGACTTATTTAGTGTGATTAGATAGTTGGCTCCTGTGGTGGTAAATGGAACATACAGCAGAGGAAAAGGCTGTGTTTCACAGTGTTGAGTTAGAGGCACATATAAGATATGCATACAGTGAGGTTCATTGAAAATAAGAATAGCACGTTCCTCAGCTATTTTTTAAGCATCAGAATCTAGTAGCCTATTTTGTCAAATTGCCTTTATTTGACAGAAAATGCTTATTGCCCCAGGACAATGCAGACATCCTGACTAAGAGGTTAGAGAGCTTCTTAATATATGGATAAGTCCATGGCATTTCTTGCCAGTTGTCCTTAACATTGAAAAGCAGACATAGTTACATTTAGGATCAGAAATATGGATCAGTCATACTTATTGCAGGTTTGCCTTGACCTTTTAATCTTATCTACTGCCAAGGCATAAGCCACCCAATGGATTTTAGCCAAAATCTGTTCCTCAGATGATCCAACACTATGCCGCAATGATAAATCAGTTGAAAATTAGAGCAGCATGACATAAAAGAAGGGAAGTCAAATAAGGGCATAATGTATTTGCACCATTATATCTAGTATTTTAATAACAAGTGTTCACTTATTAATAAAATTGAGTATTTAATTTTATATTGCAGTAAGCAAATGTTTTCTTTGGTAATACAGATCAACAGAAAACTCTCAGGGTTCCTCATTTGCTTGTTCTGTGTTTTTTGTTTGGGTTTTGTTTCCCCCTGGGTGAATTAAGATGGAAAGATTAGCAAGTCAGTTACACTATTGAGCAGGCTGTTGATCTAAATGGATTTCCAAAATATTTTCCTGAACATTTCAATTTCAAAGCTATTTTCTTACAGGATTTTGAGTATTTTTAGATTTGTTTTAGCTGTTTTCCTACCCTTTTATCAAAAACTTTATTTCTTCCTTTCCCATAACTTCTTCCACTTGTTCCATAGTCTGGGAGCTTACATTTGAACATGATGAGATTTGATATTTTTCAAAAGTTAATTTCTTGACAAGCCACTGTTGCTGAATAGGTTCTATTCTGTATCATTTTGGGGAGGGGAGGGGAGGGGAGAGGAGGGGAGAGGAGGGGAGGTTTGGGAAGGGTTGGGAGGGTTTGGGAAGGTTTGGGAAGGGAAGGTTTGGGAAGGGAAGGGTTGGGAAGGGAAGGTTTGGGAAGGTTTGGGAAGGTTTGGGAAGGTTTGGGAAGGTTTGGGAAGGTTTGGGAAGGGAAGG
>JAWMRA010000113.1:73591161-73625492 GCA_035584735.1 Pseudotriccus pelzelni | reverse complement strand
CTGATACAAAGGGGGGAGGGATGTTTCTGTAAATACATAGTGCTTTTGCTTAATTAGAATTGTTATAGATGTAGTTGTTTAGTTTCTATTTTGCTAGTAATAAATCCTAATGTTATTTTCTCCACAATTAGATTCCTTTTGTCTGCATAAACCTTCTTTCACCTTAGAACAATTTGGGGGGTGTGGTAAAAATTGTCCCTAGACAAACCCACGACAGATGTATAGTAACTTCTGGTGAACTGGTGAACTGGGTTCTCTTCTGGCTACCAATTTCATTCTGCTCTGCAGCAGAACTGTATTGCTCCTATAATTTGGGGAAGAGGACTAGTACTAGTTTAATTGAATTTACAGTTGAATAGAGTGGATGAAGGCAACGGCCTTGAAACTGTAACAGACCTATGCTACCAGTTCTGTTTCTTTCTGTTTCCATACACTTACAAATCTTGGTCTTAATATCATTTTTATTTCCTAGTGTTGTCATAAAAAAGTCAATTAATTTGCATCAACTGAAGATTCTCCTTTAAGAATCCTCTTTGAAATTAATAGGATATGATTGCTCACACTTCTACATGCAAGTTAGTATGATCCAACAGGCATTGCTTCTGAACATAAACAAACAGTGTGAAATTATAATTACAAGTAGTAAGTAGAGCAAGAAAGCAAATTCATCTAATTTTCATTCAAGATTTATGTCTACTTTTGTTTTTAAATTCTTATTTTATTTTAAATGCACACTTCTTTCTGCTCTGGGAGCACTACAAGCATGAGGGAGAAATGAATAATACCAAATATGACTTGGCACACATCAATGTTCCATACAGTCATGTTCTGTAAAGACAATTTTAAGCAAGTCTTAATAAAACTGGATGTTAATTAACCTAGCCTGGTTCTTGTACCTAGACTGATTTATTGATAGGCAGCACTACAGTGTAGGAAATGGGAAAAGTTTTGTAGTTTTAAACCACTATTTCTAAACTTTTTTTTTCAGCCAAATATGTACAGATAACAAAATTTTGGGTTTGGTGAGTGTGATAGATATTTTTTCTTCATTGCTCATTTATGTAAATAGCAGCAATGAAGAATCTGTAATTTGCTTTGCTGTTGTTGCATACCAGGTCTGGCAGAACTGTGTAGGAGACAAGAAACTGCATTTGATGAAAGAACATCCTTAGCTGGGGGATTTTTGTATAGTGCAGTGGGACAGGCACTTTTTCAGTCTAGGAAAATGGGTTGTTAGAATAGTGAAAACTTGGACTGGAATTGGTGGGGCTTTACTAAAATGAGCTTCTAGCAGACACAGCAGGCCTTGGAAATTATACAAAGAAACTTTTCCTAAGTCTCATGAAGGACTTTATAGAACTTGTTGGAAACCACACAATCTGGTAAGTGGCAGCTGGGTGGCAACTTGGAAAAGTAAACATCTACACAGCAAGGACAAAGGAAGTAGGCAGGTGATACTCTTGTACTCTAATAGTAGGCATTGGTTTCTAAGTCTACTCTATCTCTTCTAGAGGCTGGGATTTTTTGGGTTTTTGATTGATTGATTTTTTTCCTATCTAAAGGTCTTATTTTTGATTGTGTGATTTTTTTAGATTTGAAAATTTTTAAGCTTTCAGAATGTGTGATTAATGGAAAGGTGCTGGCAAATCCACTGCAAAGGGTTGTTTCTCAGGGTCTCAGTAAAAAACTTTGGTGTCAATACTCAACATTTAGACACAGTTTATCCATGCATATCTGCTCCACAAATTAAATAAAATTTACTCTATTTCCTGAGCTTGGCCCTAACAATTCATCAAACACATATATACAAAGTAACAGCCACTGTACTGTTCCTTAACATTGAGACAAGCTGTGATAGATTGATTTTACACTCACTAATTCAGTTTTTTAAATTGAAGCATTGTCTTAGATCACAGATTATTTAAATTACAGGAAGCAAAGAGCTGTATTAGACCAAACAGATCTTTTCTTTCAGGTTGTTACTAAGTATTTTCCAAAGAACCATTGTGAAACTCTTCTGCAAGGTTTTTTGCAGACAATTTTTCTCAATAATGACAGTATAACAAAATGATTTGTTCAGTGTTGATGTTTCATTCATTTATAGAAGACGTAATTTGATTCAAGATGATCAGTGTGGTGTACTAAACAGACTTTGATACATTGCAACTTCTTGTGATCATTTCCAGGGAAAAAGCTAACTTTTAAAAATGACCTCTTCATACCACATGAGCACGCTCCCTGGGTCCCAGTTCCTCAAGCTTTTCCCTGCCTTCTTAAGGGACTGGAAAAAGGAAAAATAGTTAAGTTGGCTGTCATTCTCAAAGTTCTTGAATGTAGAAAGGAGGCCAGAAAAGTAGAGATTTGCACTGGCTGATTACATGGATTTACGTTATGTCTCCAGATCTGAGTGAATAAAAATCGGTATGCGCAGGATGTTGCAAGTTCAGAACAAAGAACAGCCTTCATTGAGGAAAAAAAGAAAAAGAAAGAAAAAGAAGTTGCTCAGCACTACAATCAGGGAAGATTGCTAAAGTTACTGTTCTGCAAGGGAGGTTATTCTTCTGTGATGCATCAGTGATAAGAGTTTGGAGAAACAAAGGGAGCTCTGCTTCAGAAAGAGCAGTCTTCCTGTGGCTCCAGGTAGACTCCAGAGTGATGACAAAAGACTTAAGTAAAATCATGCCTTGCTTGCAGAGTAAAAAGAAAGAAAAAACAAAGAAACAAACTAGGAAAACTGTGTCAGCAGTTTATAATTTCATCTTTAATCCTTGGTCATAATTATCATTCTTTCCATAAGGAGAAGAGTAGAGGAAAGTGGAATTAGGAGGAAATGGTAAGGGTTAAGTGGTGGTGGTAGTTTAATTAATTGTCCAAAATGGCTATTTGTAGCCTCTAAGTATATTGAACGCCATGAATCAATGGAAAAGAATTTCACGGATGCCTATCCAGGATCCAACCTACACAAGGAAAATTGGGGGGAGAGGGGAGGGGAGGAGGGGAAGTGTTATATGAATATTTTATTCTACCACATTCCTGGAAAAATATGGTAGTGGGTTTCAGTCATAACTCAAGAGAAGGCCTGCAGTAGTAAACTAATTAAAGGTGTCAAAGTTTCAATGAACTTCCAGAATGAAAATATTTTGTGAGTGAATTTTTAAATATATATTTATTGTTGTGTGCAAATCTTTTGAGTAGCATGGAGATTATTGGTGCCCAAATACTGTGATTTGATTATTTTGATGGCCTATTTTTTTTTTGGTGAGGTGTGGCAAAACACTGGAACAAGTTGCCCATAAAAGTGTTAGATGCGTCATCCCTGGAAGTGTTCAAGGTCAGGTTGGACGGGGCTCCGAGCAACAGGATCTAATTGAAGATGTCTCTGGTCATTGTAAGGGGGGTGAACTAGATGGCCTTTAAAGGTCCCTTCCAACACAAACCATTCTATGATTCTATACTTTCATAGAAGCAGTTAAGTGGCTTACAATTACAGTATGTGAACCCATTATATGTGAAGAAAATAAAAAGAAACAAATTCTGTAATTTAAGAAGTTGTGCTTGGTTCTGCTCTCTTTTCTGTAGATGAAGTGTGGATTAGGCAGTACAAAGATGAAATAGGAGGTTTTAAAAAGTGAAAGTGTAGAAAGACAGAACAAAAAGAAACAAAAAAATAATTAAAAGTCCATTTTCTTTAAACAGTAGAAACACAGGGTAGCCATGTTGGCATCACTGGAGTAATTCCTAAATCTTTTGGTAAAAACTTAAAACTTTGGTGTTATAAACCGTGTAAATACCCAAGTAATTCTTTACCTTCAAGAGATTGTAAATTTATACCAAATGTGTTTGAAATTTGAAAACTACCAACAAAAATAATTAGTACCTTGTTAATGTTACCCATTGGATAAGTAATTTTCAAAATAGTAATTTACCATCTAACTACACCTGATGGTCAGTGTCTGTTGTTATACTGAAATGAAAGCCTTATATGTATCACAATGAAATTTTTTTTAGAGGAGTGGGATATAGCAAAAGAAGTGAAAGCAGATTTCTTGTTCCCAAAAATTTCTGAGGTTTAAATTGCTGACAGCCACTTTAAAGAGAAAAAAAGAAAACTACCAGACTTAAAAAAATATGAGTCTTAGGTTTCAGACCTACATTAGATGGAAGAATACACTTAATATATTTTGAATGGTGTTATTTCCCTTTTGATTCCAGCGAAAGTGTGAAAAGGCATTAATTTTAAAGTCAATTGCACCCAACGTTAGTCACATGATTTGTGGTAGGTATTTTCATTGATTGTATGAACCAAAACTGAATGTATGTGTAATTTAGTGTCTTTCCCCCTGGGGAATACCAAGGAAGAACATTTTGTTCTGAAGTGCCTTTTTTTAGTTTGCAGCAAAAACCACTGTGACTGTTATTAAACATCCACTGGCAGGATGGAGGAGAAGCAGAGGGCACAGAATCAGCTTGAGAGAATGTGAATGCCCAGGTTGCAGATGCTTACCTTGATACTGTAAAGATTTATATCAGATCTTAACTTTGTGCTTTGTGGGCAGTGCTGGTAAATTTAGCTGAATTATTCAGAGACCTTGAAATTAGGTGAATATGCAATTTTTTGCAGAATAATGAGTTTGGTTGCATTTTTATTTTTTCCTTGGAAATTGCAGCAGAACATTAGAGTGTATGTCTGATTGAAAAGACAAGGGACCAGACTGAAAGCATAGCTTTGTGGTTTTTTTTTTCAAATTTGCACTTTTCCTCATTAGTTACACAATGTATTTTTGTGGTTTTCAAACTAGCTTTTTTCTTGGTTAAACTCTGTCAGTATTTGTTGCTTTGGAGTTTTTAATACAGAAGTACAATTTTATAATTTTAGAGTATTTCAGACTATTTTAATATTAACCAGAAGTAGTATTAATATATTTTTTAAACATTTCTTTCAATCTTGATGCCAGTGATAAAAATAATGAAGCAATTTATGTCTCTTCCTAAACTAGAAATCTAAAACTTGACCTAGGATTGCTTGATTTCTTCTTACATTTATATAAATGATAAATAGCTGAGATCCATATGCCTACAAGGTAGGACTTGTGAGTCTTAATCAGTCAGACAGAGACACACATAAATTGATAGGAGTTCCTGCACACTCAGTTTGAAACAAATCCTACTATAAAAAGAAATATGGAAGAATAGATACCAGGCTTGTGGAAAGTGCCATCTTTATACTCTGTCATGCATTAGGTCACTGAGATGCTTATATTCAATGCTTTTTAAACAGGGATTCAGTTGCTTTCTTTCATGGGCAATTCTGAGAACTCCAGCTCTTGGTTGTTATACTTTATCCATTGTTCCTGCTTTAATTTCCTCTGGGAATCTTATCAGAAAAGAATGTAGTGTAACAAGTGCAAAGAAAATGTCCTGATCAGCTTGAATAAGGAAAAAAGTTGCAATATGGCAGATTCTGATATGAGAATTTGTTGATAGAAATCTCTGCACCGAAGTCTTGCTGGGGTCAGTCTGCCTGGAAAGGTGACAGATTGCAAGGACAGCAAACTTTTCTTTTCTTAAGAAGTTGAAAACATTTAGAAGTAAAAAAATGAATATTCAAGTGAAAAATAAGATACACCAGTTTAAAAAAACAATTACCAATCTAACTGTGTGTCATACATGTGACAAAAGAAATAATATTTAATATTTCATTTTATGAAATGGGAGCCAAGAAATTATGATAAAACCCAGACAAGAGACACCAATACCTGCATAGGTTAAGAAGGAGAATAATTGTTTTGATTAAGTTAGGGAGATTTGGGGAAAAAAATTTTTGTTGGTAAAGAAGACATAATGCAAAAATAATAGTTTAGGAAAGAGAACCAAAAACTGAGCAGAACACAGGAAAGACTTACTGTAAAACTGGACTGAGAAGCACTTTGGTGTAATGAATATTTTTAGGGTGAGAATGCTGAGTTCATAAATAAGACAAGAGGAATAAACTCTCTGGGGAACTGAATGAAATCAAAAAGAAGGAATCTGGTTAACCAGTGGAAAATAGGGGCAAAGATGAACTGGGTGAGGAAAAAAGTTCAAGCAACAAATTTTTCCCTCTAAAGGAGTAAACAGTGAATAATTTGAGTATAAATCATACAGTCATTGAATCATTTAGGTTGGAAAATAACTTTAAGATCATCAAGTCCAGCCGTTAACTCAACACTGCCAAGTCCACAAATAAATGATCTCCCCACTGCCACATCTACATCGCTTTTAAATTCCCCCAGGGATGGTGACTCCATTGCTTCCCTGGGCATCCTGTTTCAAAGCTTGGTAACCCTTTCCATGAAGACATTTTTCTTAATATACAACCTAAACCTACCCCAGAACAACTTGAGGCCATTTCATCTCATTTTATTGCTTGTTACTAGGAGAAGAGGTTGACTGCCACTTGCCTACAATCACAGAGTTGGAGGGGATCCATAAGGATCATGGAGTCCAACTACTGGCCCTGTGCAGGACATCCTAAGAATCACACCATGTGCCTGAGAGCACTGTCCAAATGCTTCTTGAACTCAGAACAGGCTTGGTGCTGTGACCACTTGCCTGGGGAGCCTGTTCCAGTGCTCAAACCATTGAAAAACATGTTTCCTGATATCTAACCTCCTTTCAGGTAGCTGTACAGAGCAATAAGGTCTCCTCTGGGCCTCCTTTTCTCCAGGCTAAACAACCCCAGCTTTCTCAGCTGCTCCTCATAAGACTTGTGCTCTAGACCCTTCATCAGTCTGGTTGCCCTTCTCTGGAAATACTCCAGCATCTCTTGCACTGAAGGGCCCAAAAGTGAACACAGAATTCAAAGTGCAGCCTCACCAGTGCCAAGTACAGAGGGACAACCACCTCCCTAGTTCTGCTGGCCATAATGTTTCTAATACAGGCCAGATTGCCATTGGCCTTCTGGGCCCCCTGGGCACACTGCTAACTCATGTTCAGCTGACTGTTGACCAACGCTCCCAGGTCCTATTCTGCTGGGCAGCTTCCCATCCACTCTTCCCCAAGCCTGTTGTGTTGCATGGGGTTCTTGTGACCCAAATACAGGACCTATCCATTTGCCTTTGTTGAACCTCACTCAGTTGGCCTTGGTCCATTGATCCAGTTTGTCCAGACTCCTCTACAGGGCCTTCCTGTCCTCCAGCAGATCAACACTCCCATCCAACTTGGTATTGTCTGCAAACCTACTGAGGGTGAACTTCATGTCCTCATCCATATAATTGATAAAGATACCAGGACTGCTGATACAATCATTGAAAGTGGCTCAGTAAGCACTTCCTCCAGCTCCCTCACTACCATTTGTTGGAATTCTTCTGGTCCATAGACAGTTTGTCTGTGGATCTGGGTTTTGTGTCTAAATGCTGTAGGAGGACCACTAATTATTTACCCCTGGACTACGGGAGCTTTATTCTGCTCTGTCACTGTCTTCTAGCTAGGGGGCTTATATGTGGAGAACAGCTGATCTTAAAGACCGAGGAAAAGAAGTCATTCAGTACCGCAGTCTTTTCCTTATTCTTTGTCACTACATTTCCCCCACATGCAATAAATGATGCAGATCCTCCTTAGCACTCTCTGTTCAGCCAGGCTGGTCTTCTTCCCCACCATAGTCAGGTGAGCTTATATTTTTCAGAAAAGAACTTGTAAACCCCAAGTTATAATATGTACAGTTTACTGCAAACAAATCAGAGAAGGCCAGGCATAAGCATGTTTTCTATTAAACATTCTGACTGTTGCAACAGCAAAGTTGTGACCGGAAAAGAGGGTCCCATGGAGGTGGGACAGCACTGTTCTAAGACAACTTTCAGCTCTGCATTGAGATTCGTGCTTAGCTCAGTCCCATCCCATCTTGTCCCATCCTGTCCCTGACTAACTTTCTGGAGGAGGGCTTATTACAGCCCTGTCCAGAAGCTCCACAATTTTACTGGGTGTTACACTTTAATTTCAGGCTTCAAGAGATTTTGCCTACACAAACTCTTGCAAAGCCTTTTGATTCTTTGATACCTTGAGTTCACGTCTGGAGAAAAGACTACACACCTTTTCTCTAAGAGATTTCTTTTAAATTGGTGAGAAAATACGCATTTTGGCAAAAGGGCTTTACAAAGATAACATACAAACCAAGGAAAAGCATTTCGCCACAACACTTAGTACAAAGAACCCAATTCACAGAAGCAGTGGATTTAATAGCAAGTTACCAGGCAAACACTAACCCAAATTTAAGTGAAATGCAGAAAATAGGTGTTTAAGTTGCCCACAACAATAAAGGAAGAGAGAGTAAGAGAAGAAAGAATAAAGAGAGAAAGAGAAGAGAGAAACATAGTTACTTACCACTCTGGAGGTCACACGTTGAAAGGGCAGAGGTTGAGCCAAAATCGAGATGATGTGTGTTTCTTTTTATAGACTCTGGCTGTTGTGGCCACTCCCTCTAGGCAGGACCTGTGTCCACTCCCTGTCCCCTTGGCCAAAGTGAGGGGTGACACAGACACTCAAAGGCTACAGGAGGTGTGGTGTGGGCAGGACACCACATGGACCTCAGTGATTGACAGCCCAGCCACATGGCTTTCACTGCCATGTGCTCTGCAGGGACATGGCTGTGTTGCCTGCAGATGTAGGCTTAACCCTTCCTTCCCCACACACAAACAGATAACATGGTTTATTTGACCCAACAGTCAAACAGTCCGGTGAGATATGATTCCAGTCTCTGACAGGGCTCACTAAAAGAAGCTGGCTGCACATATGCCAATGAAATGCACCAGATTATGGATAAAATGAAGTTGATTGGTCCCTCTCTCTCTTTCCTCTCTTTCTCCTCAACTCTTTCTCCTCTTCCTCTTTTACTCTCATTGTTTACCCCAGCTTCTGACTGCCCACATGGTGAACCAACGTGGGATTTAAGGACAGGTGATTTTCTTTGTTGTCTATCTCTTTTTTGTCTTTATTTCTCTCTTCCGCTGCTTTCCCGGGCAAAGCTTTATTGTATTCAACCTCTTACTCTGTACTGAAGTTTGTTGTAGGAGTGGGGAGTTTATGGAACTGTGTTGTTTCTTTTTAATCAGCAGCTTTGAGAAGGGGTGTTGTGACATGTACTAGCACCTTCAAGTGGTATTTTGTGGCTTGTAAGCCAGCACCTTTGAGAAGTTTATTGTGGGAATTGAGAACTTACAGAAGTGTACTGTAAAAATTTAGGGCTAGTAAGCCACCACTTATGGAAGTGTATTGTGAAATTTAAGAGTCTGTTGGCCAACACCTTTTGAATCTAAATCGTTGCCTGAGTTAAGTCAACTATGTAATAAAAGCGTAAGAGTCCCCTGACACGTAGTCTGGTGTCTTTGTTGAGACTAATGAGAATTAACTGTGGATATCGTGCTGCCTACTGGTGAGTTATGACACAATTCCTTTCCATTTCAAACTCTTTAGTACCTCTGTGTGAAGTAAAAGGCTTCTTAACTAATCTGTGGGCTAAGGTGTTTTTCCAGAGAAGAATGTACTGATATTGCTAAAGGCAAACACTTTCTCCTGTTGTCAAGCCCTTCGGCATAATGTGTTCACGATGCCATTTTCTGCTTTGTTCTATGATTCTTTTTCCTCTATAAGGCTTTTATGAGAGTTTATGTTAAACCATAAGGCCACGATACCTGGACCAAGAATTTGTTTGGGAGCAAAGTAGTTTTTTCTGTCAGACTCAATTTTGATAAAATGATTGATGAACTGTACTTAGAAGAATGCAAGTGATAGCCTTGTTTCACTGTGACAGTAAATTTACATTTGAGTAAATCTAAATAAGAAAAATGGTGAGAGAATAATATCTCAAAAGCTCTAGGTTAATAGTATCTCATTCTTTCTCTTGTTTTTGTCAATCAGAGAGTATCTCTGTTCTTTAATTTTTGATATTTTTTTTTTTTGGCTCATTGTCACAAAACAGTTCATATGGTACAGAATTTAAGGAGAACAGGTTTGCAGTAATATGGCATAATGGTGCCAGTTAGCATTTCAGAACTTAGAGCTGACTAGCCATCTGGGAACGGGGGGAATTTAAGGTCAACACATGAATAAGAATAAAAGCTGATATGCACTTTTCTCATCTGCAGCAGCTATGCTGCCAAAAGATTGATATTAAAGTGCAAAAGTCAAGTATTGTATGTTCCAGCAATAATTCATTCATAAGTTTCAGGAGATCTGTCACATTACTTTTGTTCCAAGCGCATGGCTCTAGTGGATTTAAAAGCTCCTCTCAAGCCAGTCATCTAGTTCACAAGTAAAACTGGCATGGCACTATTTAAAACATAATTTGCTGCAAGTTGCAGTTCCCCATGAACAACAGAAAATGAAGCTGATAATGTGATAGAAAAGTAATCTTCTTTCTAGCAGCCTAAAATTGTGCAAATTGTCTGTTCCACAGAGGATAGAAAACATTTGATTCATACAAATTTTGACTAACTTCATCAGTTCAGTGTGGATTTCACTTCAGGGATTGTTACATATATATTTACTTGTTTTTGGCACCCAAACTACTTGAAACTAAGCTACTCTCCTTATTAAAGTACAGTACTTTCTGGAAATTCGCATTCAGTGAACATGCTCAAAGAGATGCACATGTACAAAAATAATGTGTAAAACTGGATTTTTCTATTATTGCTAAACATCCACCATAAACATTGTCTTGATCTGGTTCTTCTATGCCTTTGAAAGTGATAATTTTTGTTTCATTCATTTTCATGAAATCTTGTCAAATAATACACTTAAAAGTATACTTGTGCTTCTTATATAATGGAAAATGAAGTAAGAGCCTTTCTCATCAAAGTCACCATATCCTCTATTATATGTAGAGGAACAATGGTTGAGTTTTTTAATCTCCTGAAAATTACTTGATCAGTTAAAATGAAGAGAGAGGGACACTCGAGTTTATTTTCTCCAAATTAAGTGTCCATGATTCTGAAAGTGAGAAAACCTTGTCTAATAATCTTTTCCCAAACTTTAGGAATAATTTCCTAGTTTTATAGACACATATACAGGTACACAGTCTTCTTTGTGTATACTCCTTATATTATGAAATGTTAAGTTAATGCTTAGAAGAGATCTGAGATAAAGAACTGGGTTCTAATTTCTAATTTCTCCCTTCTAGTGTAACACATTTCCTCTTTAAAAAAAGATGCCAGAAAGAAAACCCAAATGAATTACCCCCCTCCCCCTCAAAAAAAAGAAGAGAAAACCAAACTCTTATTTTTAAGATTTGCTGTAAGATATGGTATATAGTTCAGTTCAGCCAAAGAATGCTGAAGAGTTCTTATAGCACATCAGAATAGGGATCTCTCCAGAGTACGTGACAAAATATGCAGAAACAGTTCACTAGGACCCAAGTCCTGCCAAGGACTTACAGCCTTGCATTTAATGAGACTTTTCAATACACAGCTAATTTAGCTCTTATTCATGTGCAATGAATCCTTTCTCAGCTGGGCACTTTATGAGCTTAGGAAAAAGTCTACTGTGTATTTTCAGTCCACAGTTTTCAAAGGCTTATCATTCTGTCAAATCAAAACGGATTTCCTATAGGACAGTAAAAGACACTGCTCCTTGCTGAAGGGTATTTTGTAAAGCTTTAGCTTTCAAATGAACTTCAATTCTTTTGACTGCGGAACCCATGGAAAATAAATGGATGTGAGATCTATTTATTTTTAATGTAACAATAATTAAAAAAAATTCTTTTCCTACTCATTTCATATTCAAATGGCTAAATAATTACTGCAGGAAAAAAAAGAAAAAAGTTTAAAAAAATCATCACTGTAGACATGATTCTAGTTTTTATGGAGAGTGCTTCTAATAGTTGGGCATGAATTAATACAGGATTAATAAGAAACTTCTTTTTTTAAGGTAGTGGTAGATGTTATGTCTAATAAATAACAAAAAAATCCAAAGATTTCCATACTAAAAAAAAAAAGGAAAGAAATCATTGAAGTTTCCTAGAGTATAGTCTTTTGCTATATGTTGTGTTTGCTGGTGCATATGTGAGGAAAGTAAGTTTTCTTGCAGGATGTTTTCAGGCAGCTATAACACTGAGTTTTATCCTGTAAGTTTTGAAGACTTCTTTTTTTCTGATAGTCCTGGAGAATGTTGCTTCACTCTAAGTCAGAAACCTCTGCCTGATTATACAGATGATGACTAGAATGGAGTAAAATGATAACTCTAGAAAATATGGTTATATGGCAATGAGGATGATTTGGGTTTAAAACAGTCTGCTCACAAGGACAAATAAAAAAGTCAAACTAAACAACTGCATATGCAACATCAGAAATGAAGTGTTAAAAGAATTAGAAGAAGACAAACAAATGCTTGTTATTCAGGCAATATCAGTTTTGTGAACAAAATGAAACAGAAATCACTGGGATAAAATATCTTATGTTCATGTAGCTCATGAAAACATGTGATCACACATTTAAGAACAAATTCCAATTCTGTATATAACAGTGCAGAAAATAAGGGTTATGTATGCAAGTCTAATCTTGCAATTTCTCCTTAGAACTTGACTTTTTATCTTTAATAATGATGATGTGCTAAAAATGTGATTTCCTAGGTTTTTGACAAAGTAAAAAGAAAATGATAATGCCATAGAAGTCAGTAGAAAATGCAGATACATGATGCTGACATTTCGAGACAATAGATACCTCCATCCCTTGAGCCTGAGTGAGCAAATGATGGCATTAATAGATTATCACACTGCATGGAACAAGATTAAGTGTAGAATGACATAAGAAGATTATTTCGTTGTAGAGGTTTGCAAATAGCCACTTTCTTCACTGGTTTCCCAATTTTTTCTGACATCACACTGAGGACTCTAACATTTAGTTTTATCCTATGGGCAGGATGTGCTTAAATAGTCACATTATCATATGCTTTCTCTGTTCCTTGCCTCATTATGTGGAGGGCATAAATATATATGGAGATATATGTCTATCACATTTATGTCCTTGTTTGTTGGTCTCTTTTACCTATCTGTCTCCTTATCATCATGTGATGATTTCCACACTTTTTACTTTACTATGTTCTATTTCTAGTTTTGAGAGATTTTCAAGAGATTTTCTGATGCCACTGCGCTGATTCCCTGTATGTCCCTGTGCCCTCAGGGAATTTGTTTGCAGGGCAGTTATGGCACCAGATCTTGCTTACAGTGCTTGGCACAGACATTCATGAACTGTTTCACCTCTGAATGAATACATGTGCTGTAAAGATTAAACAAACAAACAGTAAAACTACTTTTGAGAATATAACCACCAGTTTTTAATGTCCTTCTACAGGACCTCTTTTGGTGAAACTTCCCAAAAATTCTGTAGCAGACAATTACCTTGCAAAATTTCATGTTGACCTGTTAAAGTCACATACAGTTACATTAGTCCAAGGAAGAAAAAAAAAATTGTCTAATCTTAGACATTTATGGTCCTAAAATAAATTCTTTCTCCTCCAAAGAATTATTAGCTTGTTGGTTTTTGGTTTTGTTCTTGTTCATATTTCTCCCCATCCACTGTGGCTTACACAGGAAATGTGATCTCAGCATTTAATTATGAGTTAAACTTCTGCAGTTGGGCTGTTCAAAGGAATTTCAATTAGTCAAATGAGACAAAATATCTTCACTGACCTTCAAGCCAAACTGGAAATAAAGCAAGATCAGTTTTTCACAGTGTTCCCCTCTGAGGAAAAGTCCTAGACAGCACTGATAGAGGTGAACAGAGATGCTTTTAAGGATGAGGCTTTGTGTTAATTTATATGTTAAGCAGAAACGTTACATATTATGCAAACAGAAAGGGAAATTCTTTTCTTACTGCCAGTCTGCTGTACCATTTTACATTCACTCAGAGAGAAGGAGAACACAGGACTAAAGAAAGCACTCCCTCTGCATGACTCAACCACAAAATGGCACAATCAGGGTTTCTAGCCTTTTCTGAGTTGACACCTTCTCACAGACAAGCAGCAACAGCCCAGTTTAGGTGCTACATACAGAATCAAAATTTGTCTATTGAGCTAAGTCATATGATTTGAATTTTATGTCATCGCTATGAACTTTTTCAAAAGGAAATGCCTAAAGAACACTCAGGGTAATATTACATATTTATTTCCAGGTTTGCACAAATACTTCTACAAATAAGTAGTCATTTTGGGTGTCTATTTTTTTCTGTACTCAAATGAAGTATGACTGAGTGGGAAGTTCTCAGTATGTTCTGAAAATCATAGCTTTTATATCAGCTCAAAATAGAGAAAATAAGTATTTTCACTTTCAAGAATACCTAGATATGAATATGCAGGAAAAAAAGAAATTTTTAATGGCAAAACAAGTATCTCAAATGATTACTAAACAGATGAAGAAAAAAAGTTTTTTGCCATAGGTGACATACATTTGATGGCTTTAATTCTATTTCTAATGTATGCCACACTGGTTAGTGTAGAGCTTTCTAGGCATTAAGGATTGTTAACCTGTTCTGACATTGCAATGCTTGTTGCTGTTAATACATACATGATTTCAACTGGTAAGTTCTTTCATAAAGTAAAACTATGAAGCAAAGAAACTCTGAGTCAAAAATAACCTCTAAAATTATTCTAGTTTTTCTAGTCTGTACATCAAGCTGGGCACAGCAGCGTGAGTAACATAGTTTGATCTATTCAAGCCATGAAAGAATGGTCCCAGCATACACACATAATGAGGAAGTATTTCATTTGAATTTAGAAACACTTGAGGCACATTAGCAACATTCTTTACTGCTAAGTGGAATTCTTGCATGCCAACTGGCATAGCAGGAGTAATATTCTAACTTGCTCACTAGCGCTAACCATTATAATTTTAGACTGTGCCTTTTTGAAGGCTTTAAATTCTATTCACCTTTCCCTTTCCAAAAAAAGATTATTGAATTTCCTCTTCTCAAAACAAGATGCTTTGCAATTTAGAGCTCTGTTCTCCTTTGCTTATCATGTGCATCACACGAATTGTCAATATGCCAAAGAGTAAAAATAGAAAAAAGAAAAAATACTCAGGCCGAGAACTAGCATTGAGCTGACTCTAAACTTTTCAAAGTAATGACTTGACATTTATCACCTTATGCTTGGCATAAAAATAGTAACTAAATGATTAAAATATAATAGTCCTCTCCTTTAGATTTCCTAATAAAATAATAGGAAAAAAATCCTTCTTCCTAATTTTGGCTGTCTTTATTACAAGTCCCTATGGATGTGGGGAAATAAAAAAAAAAGGACAATAAAGACATCCTTCTAGAATAAATAACATATACATATTCTCTAAGTCACCATTAATAACAAATACAAACTTTATAAAAACAAGAAATCCATGAATGGCAGATATCATTTTTGCATTGGATTACAGCCCATTCACCCAAGGAGAGAACTAGAAGAGGATCTGTGAATAATCTTTGTGTGAAGAGTAGATTTCAACCTCACTGAAGCAGGAGGACAGGCAGGAGCCTAAGGCCCTGTGCTTTCTTGGAAATGGGCTACTTGTAGAATTGTTTTCCATATGTTTTATAGGAATCTGCACACTGAAGTAGCTATTGATGGGTGCAAGTAAATTATTTAATAACATTACCCGTCCTGGTTTCAAACTCCTCCTTCAAATGTTACAGGACTATGTGGAAGACCATACTTAAGCACTGGTTCCTTATAAGCCCTTTCCCTGCACTCAGACTGCCCCACTGTGCAAAGTGATTGCAATGCAAAGTGGCTGTAAAAGCATCTGAGAAAACGAGAGACATCTGCAGTAACCACACAGGCTTGACATCACATAGCTTCTCACATTAGAAAGTATGCATAAAACTCTGCTAATCTGCAGCTGGCACCTAAATTAGCTTATTTCAAAACAGTTATTTCCAGACCACTACTGTCATTATTGTGATTTTACACACAGCAATTGCATTATTCCTGTGGACAGTATTAGTGGCTTCTCGAGTCATAGTTGTGAAAAAAATTGTTTGCCTATCCCAAGAGTTTCTTTGTTGATTCATTCTGGTATCAAAATGATTACTGAATCAAAATAACTGAGCAAACATATATTTCCCATTTATGAAATTTGATTTAAAGTGTGACTTCATTTGCTTAAGTCTGATTGGTTCTGCTTTTAACTGGGGAGATAGAAATAAGAACCTATTCCAGCAGCACCCAGCGCTATCTGTAGTTCTTTACAACATTGCAGTGCATAAATTATTATCTTCGGAGGTATGAGAGTGCTTCACCACCAAATGACATGATATTTACTGGTCTGAGTAATGAGGTGAATGTATGATTGCAAGCTGTGGCAGGAATTTTGTTGTTGGGACTATTGAAACGGTGGCTGAGATACCAACGTCACTGTTCAACAACGATGGTTTCCTGACTGAGAGTGACATTTATCTGTTTTACCTACACGTTTTCTATATGTTCCCAGTGGCTTATTTCTCTTCCCATTGTTCACTTTGCATTGTTTTTGTTTGAATTGTCTAAAAACACAGAACATAAAATTTACAAGATATTCTTTAAATTATTGCATTTTGACTTTTGTATTTTTCTCAGTTCATTTTATTTGGTATAGTTATTGTAGATCCTTTTTGTATAATTAAAATTTAATTAATAAAAAATGTTGGCTTAGTTTTATCCTCATGTTCCTGCACACAGATACTTTAATGTTCCTAGATATCTCTCTGTGGAAGGGCAGCTTCACTAACTGCACAGCTTTGGCAAAAGTAACATGCGACTGAGCATCAAAATGTTACTACTTCAGATGCAGCTAGAGATTCTCCTCCTTTCTGATTACAGAGGGAATACAGTGATGCCAGCTTGTCACTTTTAATGCCCAAACCCTTTTCTCATCAGCCTTTGCTTTCAAAGCTATTACACACTTCTATGTGATGACCATTAACATTTTCACAAGAAGAAAAATGTAATATAATTTGATCCTTAAATCACACACTGCTGTTTACTGAGGAGGTCTTGCAGTTGATCTCATATATTTAAGTCTTCAAGATGAATTTGGTGAAAAAGACAGCATTTATTACAAATACATTGTGTCCACGGTGTAGTAGCAAAACAAACATAAGCAAACTCCTAAATGGACTGTAAGGCAATCCGGTGTCTGGTCAAGAAACAAACTGTTCAGAAATGAAACAGATGTATATTAATAAGACTTTGCAAATCAACAGAGTGTACATGATGGTCACTGACCCATAAGTATTGGTTCTTTCAGGAGTGTCTCCTGAAAGGTCAAAACAGGTTATGCTCTCTTCTCTATAAATGTCAGTGCTAAAAGTTCTTGCCCTGGTAAATTGGAGCTGAGAATACCACTGTACAAACAGTCTAGAATTCAGAAGGCAGCATGTGTGAATACAAATAGTTCACCAGAGTCCAAATGTTTCTAAATGCTGTTCAGGATCTTACCCTTTTCATGAATTTAAGCTGATAGGGTGATTTTAGTTCCTCTATAAGGCTAAGCTAATGATAGCAGGTGGGAAACAAAGCTTCTCTGTATTTTCTGATAAAGCCATTTTGCTGACAGTGCTTTTCAGGTTTTGATGGGTTTTTTAAGTGTTTGAGCCAGTGTGCCTCCGGCAAACTAGAAAAAAATTCGTAATCCAAAACTAAGTCAATGATAATAGGAATTTAAGGGGAAATTACTTGCCTGTTATGTGCGTACATATGTGAGTGATGGCAGTTGGGGCTGATCCTGCCAAACACTGCACATTCTGTCTCTTCCAGCAGAGCACTGAAGCACCACACACATGGCTAATGGAGGCTGTGCCTTTCCTGACTGAGACCTTAATGCAGTACTGTTTCATTTCCAGAGGGTTTAGTTTGTACCTGGTCAGATCACATATGCATTTTGTTTGGGGTTCAGCAGTACTCAGCTATTTCTTTTAAACCCCACATTCTCCTTCCCTTCCAAAAAAGAATATAAGACAACATTCAGAAGCCCCTGCAAAGCAGTGAAGAAACTGTTATTGATGTCCGTATACCTTCAAAAATTTTAGCTTTCAAATTACAGTGTTATTTTAATCTTACAATTCCTTTTTACCTTCCATCTCATAAAAAAAGCGCAATTCCTGAACTGCCTAATTATGTTTATCTTGTCTGCATAGTTTTTTCCTTACATGTATTCCTATCTGTTATTGACAAATTACTCTTTAATCTATAAAAAATAGATATTGTTTCTTTAGCATTTTAATAATTATAAAATACCTTGAGGACATTATTCCTCTGAAGCGTGCATATGACTTTCAGTAACCCCTAATGAGTTTCTCTTGCTCATCAAGGTGAAAATATTCCCTATAATGTTGCATCTAATTTTCCTTCTTTGTCCTTTTCCTTAACTAACTGCTTAGTAATCAGATGCTAATGAGGCTATGACAGACTATTTAAATTTTAAAAAAATCAAAAATGGAGTTAGCTTAACATTAAATCAGACTTTGAATATCATCATGCAGCAAGGCAAGATACAGCACACTTACAGCAATACTTCTCACAATATTTAGTGTGATTTTAGAACTTTTCTTCTGTCATGTTCACCATAGGAAGAAAATGATTTCTTCAGTCAGAACGTGTTAGAGTGATCCCAGTATTGTATGTACTGTCTTTAAAAAGGAACACTTGACTTTCATTTTGATAATGTGAAATGTCAAGCTGATTGTTTGTTTCCCAGGTTTTACCCAGGTGAGGTTTTCCCAGTTCACTTTTAACCTTGCTGTCAGCTCACTTTAATGGAATCTTATCAAACAATCTTCATGCTTTCCTGCCCAGCATGTGATCTTCCTTCAGTTTTCCTAAAATGAAAATGGTGAAATCCTCTGTGTTCTTTAGCTGGCACCTGTCTCCTGAGCTGTCAGGAGACCAAAGCCAACTATTATTTTCACCACTGTAGAAAGAAGTAATGAAAGGAAATTTTAGTGTCCAAACTATTAACTTTATGATACTTCTTTACTTTAGATATATTGTCTTCAGATTTGAAGCTGAAATTATAGATAACTGTTTATATGTAGGCTCGGTCTCCTTTGAATTTTGCAATATATTACTGCAAGTCGGGGCTATCTGAACTTTTCTTTCATAAGACCAGATGAGATCAGCTAAGCCATTTGTGTATTTTCATGATCCCATTTCGGTGCATGTGACACTGTGACATTCAGATAGGATAGTAATAGAACGTATGAACACGTGTACTAGTCTACAGATTCCTTTCACCCTTATGTCTGAAGTGCTTTTAGTAATGTGGGTACTTTTCAGCCAGATAGTACTAGTTTAGGGTCACTAAGTCACTTCTCATATTTTTTGAAAGCTCATTTATCAAACTCATCTAAAAGAAGGCAAAATATTTCAATGCAGAGCCAAACTACCTTTGTGCAACTTATCAGAGGATCCACCATTTCTCCCAGCTCTTTCCTCTATCATTATTTTAAATGGGAAATAAATCTTTTTTATTATGTCCTCTCTGTCTGAAGCAAGAAATTCCGCAGTGGTTAAGATGGGTCTTGTATCCCCAGCTTTTTTTTTTCCAAGAAGTTATCCCTCTATCTCACATATGTTCAACCAATGAATTTTTATAACTTCTGGGTAAACTTTGATACCCTTACTTCCCTAACCTACAAGCCCAGAAGGATATCATCCCTACTTTATTTTTTAAGGTTTGTTTTCCTTGCAGTACTTTGCCCTTTGTATTACCCTTACACAACGTTTTCTTGAGACCAACCCTTATGTAAGGCAAGATACGCAGGTATCCCCAGAAATGCCAAGGCAGTGGAAAGAATTCAAAAAGTTTACTTAGAAGGCCAGAGCACGAAAAACTTACAAATACCTCTCAGTGCTGTAGAAGCACAGGGCCTCAGGGAGCAAAGGCAAGACCCTGTCCTCTCCAGGGCTTTTTGTCTTCTCTTTCCTATCCTTCACACCTTGTCTCAGCTGCTGGTGTGCTGTACATGTTTGTGAGGGTTATCTCTCTCTGGCATAGCAGAGAGAGATAACACAGCTCTCTCTCTCCAACTTTCCCTGCAGAAGGAAAAAAACCAACATCTAACCCTTTTGAGAAGGCATTTTGCAGTCTTCCTAAGCAAAATGAGTTGTAGCTTTCTGTTACAAATTCTTCCTAAACCCCAGCTACCCCTACACCTTGAGATGCTAAAGATGCTGTGTTTCTGCCGTTTCCCAAAGAGTGATCTTATACTTGGATTAAATAAAGGGGTTTCAGTTTCTTTGACTTGGTGCCAACTTGCTGAGTAGCCTAATATTAATTAATTAATCTTTTTTACTCTTCTATTATCCATCAGCACAACTTGTTAATACCTAGATCTGTATTTTCCATAAATGCAATAGAATTCTTTATATAAAGATGGTGAAAATACTTCAGAAATGCAGAAATATTTCAGATTTTCTTGTTCATTTAAAGTATTTAAGACTCATTAAATGACATCAATTAACAGAACACAAGCAGTCAGCAGCAACACTCTTTTTTCTGTTTGGTTGTGTTTCAGTTTGGTTTTAATTTCTTTATAATTTTCATTTTAAGCTGTCTTTTTTCAGATACCTAATGTTTAACACTCAATTCTTAGAATTAGTGTCTGACACTTCTTATTGCTTTTGTGAAAAAAAGGAATAAAAGAAGTAGAAACTATAGTGAATACACTTAGAATCCTAACAATACTCGTTTTGTCATTTTGTGCGGGAGTTGTTTGAATAGGTCACATAAAAATCACACATCCAATGTGGAAGTAAACCTTTAGAAATCTGCTTTTCAAGCTATAATATTTTTCTGGGGTTGATATTGGGTGGCATTGTGTGCTAACATTGAAATGAAATACTGACTGGGTGGTTTTCCAAAACTGTTTTACAGTTCACAGTTGGATTCATGCTGATTAAGCTAAATTCAAACATGGAGTGCCGCGGCAAGAGAAAGAAAAGAGATAAGTGACCAAAAACTCAGAGAATTGCTCTTTAAAGTTTGATTTGAAGTTTGACTGCAAGAATAAAATAATCCAAGGGTGAAAAAAACAAAAAGATAATGGGCCTTTAAAACTTATGTAGCTGAGAAAAACAATGAAAGCATACTTCTTAGTCTAGATTTCTTTCTTTACTTTTGTAACATTACTTTTCTTGCAAATAAAGGCATTCTTCATATTGTAGTGTCTCTATTGCTATACAGAAGAGACTACTTGATGGCTTTTACTACATTCATTAGGTGCTTCCATACATGTGACATTTTGTGGAGATTACCCTTTTTAATGGTTTCTTGTCATGGGGTCCCTGGGACTGACTTTCTTCCTGGAATTAAATTCAAACACGCATACAGACAGACATACAGGTATCTTTTTATATATATGCATATGTGTGTGCATATGTACATGTATGTATATGTGTATCTGTGTTTCTATATATAGTCACATATACATGTATATGTAAACATACACATAGCTTTCCATAAAAGATGAATTTCTGAAAGTGCCACATTTGAGTCCAAGACAATAGACAACACTGACTAGAACAATTGACAAGTAACACTTGTTGAGCAGCTCTGGAAGTCTTCAGAAGGCTTCACCATGCAACCAAGATTAAAAGACAGAACGGAAAAGCCCATAAGGGCCTTTAGATCCTGGGTTTTGCATACAGCTTGCAATGTCTAAGAGATCACCTGAGCTCTTCAGAGCTTTTCTGCATTGTGCCTCAGACTCTAGGGAGGCTTTACTAAGACCATCAGCCCCACTGCATAGACTCTCAAGCCACAGGATCTTGGTAATTGTTCAGTTACCAGACAATTCATTCCAGACCTGGAAACACCATACCCAACTGTTTCCAGGGTCAGTAATTCCAGGGCAAATCCATTATGTAGATTGACCCAGAACAAATTAGTTATGTGAACCTATCCCAGCTTTTGACAGTCAAAGCTTTCAGGTTTTCTGTTGTGGAAATATTCTGGTTGATGGGTCCCAGACCTGCCAAACTTGGCAGCAGTAGATTGATTGCTCTGAAGCAGCCTGGCAGGACTGGAGGATTTGCCTTTGATTTGGCAAAATGTAGTCAAACCTGAGAGGAGTCAGTCAAAGCATTCAGACTCAGTGAAATGCTTTTCAGTGAAAATATTTCCAAGGAAATGTCTGGCCATCTGTACTCAAGTTAATAGAGCTGATTCTCACTAAGGTCATAAATATGAATCACATGAATGTTTTCATTAGCATTAGACTGTAATCACAGTGGACTTTTTTGTAAATGTTAAGTCAAGGGTTTTACAATGCACATAGTATTTCTGGTTTAGACTAGCAGTCTTTGTGCTATACTTCTTTTTTTTTTTCTTTCTTTTTCATATATGTTCTGCGTGTATCTTCCTGAAATGGAGCATGCACTGTGTGACTGTTTAGGGTACTGTCTATATAACATTTCCCATGGTACCTAATACTTGCTTTACCCTGGCTGCACCTGAAAAAAAGTAGCTGCCGTACAAACTGGAGTTATTCAGGTTACAAGACAAGCAAAGACAATCCAGTTTGTGACTCCATTTTTATTTGTGGGATGCCCTGTTTGTTCCTGGTCACAGCAGGACCACCATGGCATCAGAGCACAAGATGTATGCACATTTATCCTTTTCCTGCTTGGGTGTGTTCATACATCAGAAGGAATCATCAGATCTGTCTAAAGTGCAGATCAAACTGAAACAGGGAAGACAGATCTTGCTTATACTAATGTAAAGTCATTGAATAAATTAACAAATATAAAATTATGATCACTAGAAAAGAGGTATTAGCACAGAACTATGATCCTAGAAACCTCATCTGCTGCACTGACCTTCTCCCTTTGCATATGACCAAAATTTCTTCTATTTTAACTGGATAACTTTATTCACTTCTCTTGCCCTTGCCTCATGAAGATTCATAAAATCATTTCTCAGATTGTTTCTCATCAAGGCTTTTACTCAAACTCACTTTGAAATTTCTCTTTTGTATTACACTTTTCCTCTGAAATGTGAGAAAGTTGGTTTGTTTTGGTTGTTGATTGGTTGTTTGGGGTTATTTTTCGATCTTCTTTATAGGAAATCAACTTCACATCTATTTCCTACATAAAAGTGAGCGATGTGCCCTCCACCCACCACCTATTCTAGGGAAATAAACTTGCTAGGCTGCAGTGAAAATAAGAGGCAGCACTTCTTCACAGTTGTGTAATAGTAATGCTTTCTCCTGCACTTCATCCTAGGCCATGAAGGTCATACTTATACTAGTAAACTAAATGTTCAGGACACGAAGATGAGGACCTTATGCTCTTTAAACATTTTGGTTCATGACAGCAGGTTGTGCAAAGTAGTCTGAAGAAGAGCAAATAATAAAATTTTAAAAAAAAATCTAAGGGTATTCCTGACAAGCAGTATGGATAAGGCCTTCTGTATGAGGGACAAATGAAAATTTAATCATAGCCATGTTAGTTCTAGTCCATTCTATTTAGCACCATAAACATAACCAAAGCATCTGTAATACAGATGAAAGCCAGTGAATGAAATGTCAAGGTAAATCTTGGAAAATACAGCTTTCAGGCTTTCTCACACCTTTCTTGAATCTTTTATCACAAGATTAAAATCTAGCAGCCTACTCCTTCTGAGTGAGTGATATCTCTTACTCTATGTAAAGTGAAAACATTTTCAATACATGTCTGATATGTTCATCCTGGCATCCAGAAGAGGTGAGACAGAACAGTTCCCTGGGACAGGACAAGTGAGAGTCATAGACTGTATCTTCTCAAAATGGAAAAAGAACTAAATGTGTACATAGATCCCTCTTTAGCATGCACATTTTTTGTGGAGCTTGTTTTAAGATGTCTAACTTCTCTAATGAATTATATAGGGATCTTTATGATCCCATCCTTGGGACCAGTGCTTAAAAATTAGGTATTGAGATGCGTTAGCTCCTAAATTCCCTTTGAATCTAAGCCAATAAGACTTAGCATTTTGAAATCCCCCTTGAATAATAGTGAGATAGAAGAAGAAAAGTAAGTTTTGGTCTGTCTGCCTAAGAATAAATCATAACCCTGAGGATATATTCTTACAATACCTCTAATGGGAATTCGTTGTGACTTTGAAGGGAAAGACAGAGAAGTAGAATGCATCAAAGTATTTGAGAAACCTCCAAGGAAACAAATAGAATTGGAATAAATTAGTGTGATTATATATATCCTAAAACCGTCTAAACAGACTGGTCTTAAAGCATACATTATGGCTCAGTAGGATAACTTGGAAGAAAACAAAGCATCAATAATCATCCTGAACACATAAAATTTGTATTTAAATAACATTAATGAATCAAGTGTCAAAGTCATAAAAAGAATTTAAAAAATCCTTCTTGGTCAAAAAATGTCAGTTACATTTTTTAAAAGGGTGTATATAAATGCCTGGTCAGTTAAAACAGTTGAACTTGCAAATTTCCCAAAGAAAACTATTGAATTTCCTTCTTCACTAGACCCTCCGATTCTTTTGCAAATTCCAGTTCTGATGTGAGTTGGATATTTCAGTTACAGCAAGTTCTTGTTTCAAAGGAACAGGATTTCACAACTGGTGATTTAAACATACAAAATGAAAAGCATTTGTCAATTAATTTCCTTGAATAAGTCTGAATTTCTGTGAAGGGGACCCACTTTTCTGCAGGAAAGAAGACTTGTTTTATTTATCAGGATTGTCCCAGTCAAGCAAAAAAGCATTTACTCTGATCATCTATTATTGTGGAACAGCACTGCATAAGCCCTCAGCCAGAACCCCCATTCATCCCAGTTACACTCCTGTTGTGGGTTTGCAAAAGTCCTCTCTCCTTGGGGATTGGAGGTAGTTTGTCCAGGTGAGTTTCCAGAGTAAAGTTAATCAGAAGTTTTAGTGACGTCTTTGTCAATTACATATTTAAGAAAACGGAAGAGAAGGTTGGTGGCGCAGATGAAATTGGGAGCCATGTAGAAGAAAGGTGTCAAGCCCCACATGGCGGGGCCAGGCCTCTCTGCTCCCCTGGCCCTGGGCCAGAGGCAGGAGCAGCACTGAAGCTCCTGACTAGATGTGTAACAGAGTGAAGAAAAAAAAATTTCAAAGAAGAATTTGCACGAAGCTGCTGCAAAAGGAATTCCAGCCAGAGAGATAGCTGCAGCCTCCATGGTCAGAGCTGGCAGCAGCAGGAGAGAGATGAGAAGCCGCGAAGGGGGGAGATGGCTCCTTCTCCCCCTCTCTCTCTCTCTCTCTCCCTTCAGCAGGGAAAAGACTGAAATCTAAAAATCCCTGCCACCTGTGGGAGGTTGTTGGGGAGCAAAGATGACCCTCTGCAGCTCACGATGGAGCCCACGCTGAAGCAGAGGAATGGATGAAGAAGATGTAACTGTAAGAGGCCTGAGGCGAAACAGAGTCTTGAGGTGATTTGTGGCCCACAGAGAGAGAGACCTACACCGGAGTGAGGCGGCCTGGGTAGGACTTGTGTGATCCCAGAGAGGGATCGATGCTGGTGCAACTGAATTTGTGACCCTGAGGGACAGCAGAGAATGGAAGAACTGTTGCCCTAGGGTTGGACCCACAACGGAGAGGTCTATCAAGGACTAATCCCATGGGAAGGGACCTCACAGGAAACAGGGGTGGACTCAAAGCCATTATCCCCTGTGACCCTGTGGTGAAGACCATGGAAAAACAAGTGTCCCCTTGTAGTCCATGGGAGACCTTACAGGACCTGGGTTACCCCAGCCTTATCCCAGGAGGGAGGTAGGCCCAGCCCTGAGGTCGACATAGAAAAGAGGAAGAGACAGAGAAACAGTTCCAGCTGCAACAAGTCGGAGTTGTTGTCACGGAGATAACAGAGAGGATCTTGCAAGGTGCTGCAGAACTGCTTAGAAGATCTGAAGTTTAAAATTGGAAAAAAACCCCTCCTTCTCCCCCTGGACTGATACAAAGGGGGGAGGGATGTTTCTGTAAATACACAGTACTTCTGTTTAATTAGAATTGTTGTAGATGTAGTTGTTTAGTTTTATTTTTGATAGTAATAAATCCTAATATTATTTTCTTCTCAATCAGATCTCTTTTGTCTGCATAAACCTTCTCTCACCTCAGAGCAATTTGTGGGGGGTGTGGTAAAAAACTGCCCCTAGACAAACCCACAACAATAATTCATGCTGAATTGTAATCCAAATTTCTTTAGTACAACACATAACTTCTATGTCTTGACTGCTCAGCACATAGTGAGAGGAAACAAAAAAATATCATTACATTGTAGGTTGTAGTTGATCAGTGCTTAAATAAAAATGTAGAAGCTTTACTAAAAGTGAGAATTAGAATGCACTGGGGTCACAATGGAATAAAACCTGTCCATGCATTTGTAAAAATAAACTGGGATTAACTCAAACTTTATTTAAGTGCTGTGCAAAGTTCAAGGTGTCTGGTCTAAATGACTTCACTGAGGACAATATGTAGGAATGAACCGAGAAAGACCAGCTGACAGAGGGCTGTGGACAAAGAGGGAACAATTTTTATGCTTTCCATGACTGAGGAAAACTTCTCATGCCACTGAAAGCAAGAGAGAATAATTTATAGTTCCTTGAGGTATAACCTTTCTAAGACTTGTTGTGGAGAAAACAGAGGGAAAATGTCACTCTTCCTGGGAACAGAAGAGTTTACTGTAGGTCTCCAACTTTGCTTATAAAAGCCTCATGAGTCCCATATATTTCTTTAGTCTAGTGTTGGGGATCACGAGTCCAACCAAGGCAGGGTCTGAATGGAAGCAGTTTAGTATCTGCTGCTGTAAATATTAATAAAGCCAATTTAGAAGTAATTTTTAGAGAAAAATAAGTCTTTTTTTTTCACATTTAATTTTAAGGTTTGATTCAAAAAACAAACATATATAAACACTCTTCCATTTTAAATATCTCCTTGAAGGAGCAATTATTTTCTGGAAGTTTTAAAAACCTCCCTAATTTGATATTGATCAAAGAATAGATTAAAAAGGATATTTCTTGCAAATTTCTGTGCAGTTGCAAAAAAATGTCTTTCTTTTAAAGTAACTTCAATTACATTAATTCTATGATTCAGATTATGGATGAGTGAAAAAGAAACAATACACCAAAGTATTCAATATTTCTTTCCACAGGAAGTCTATACTGAAATACAAATAAATTAAATATATGTTTAAACAGTTTAAAATTCATTAATGCTTAGTGTCTGGAGAGCTGACATAAAGCACTTTCAAAAGATTCACATGGCCAGAATTCTTCTAAAATTGTATGTATAGGATGGGCTCAGTCTGGGGAAAAAAAGAGTAGAGGTATGACCTTATCTTTTGTCATCCTGATCAGAGAATCTTAAATGTGATCACTTCACACAGAAAAAGAAAAAGAGCTTAATTTGAACTTTTTTTTTTTTTTTTTTTTTTGGCATGCAAGGAAAGAAAGAACCCTCTTTTTCTCCCCAAAATGTAAAGTCAGCATAAATTCACTGAGATGTTAAGATAAGATTCTCTCAGGCTTTGTCTAGAAAAATAAAAGGGTTTTCTAAAACTCCACTTCACTGCAAAATTGAGTGCTTTGGACTTTCTTAACTTTCTTCATGCTAAAAGAAGGTCCTAGTTTTCACTTGGGAAATGAAGGCAAATCCCAGCTAAAGGGTATGAAAGTACAAAAAAATCCCCAACTTGCTAGACTCTTGTGTCTATTTGATTTCTCGCCAAGAACTTCTTTCATTTTTGCTTTTCTCAAGAAAATAGCAAACTTTAAGTCAGGTCCACACAAACATATCCTAGTACAGGAGGACAACATATCTCCAAATACACCAAACTCTGCCTGATTTTATGTATTCTGCATTTTGAGATAAAGTTTAAACATTGACTTACAGCTTCAGGGTATTTTTGTTAATCTAAATTTCCATTTTCCTTTAGCCATGGGGCACATGCAAAGAATTCAAACTTTTGATAACACAACGTTGTCTAAATGTTTCTGGCATTGACTTCAATTTCATCCTAGTTGATGGAGCATTTCCAGTACTTCTGCAGGACCTTTTGGAAATTGGATGGAAGTTCATAGTACTCCCCAGATGAAGGGGCAAAGCCACTACATTAATGACTTTCCCTGTTACCAGAGAATTTCTTCAGGGACATGGCTGTTGTGAACCTGTTCCATGGCTATGCAAACATGCTAAATCTGTCAAGCCTGTTCAAAGGACAAGCATTTGAATGAAGCTGCATTTACCTCCTTGGTTATTATCAGCATATTCCTCAGTCACTTTTTCTGGAGAACTTTGTTCTTGTTCAGATTAAGAAGGTACCATTCTAAAAGCAATACTTCCTGCTACATTATGCTGCAATACAGTTTAATTTTTTGGTGTTTCCTGACAACTCTAATGATTTTCACATTTTTGACTAGAACAACGTTGTGTAGAATTGTTCTAGCAAGTAGAAGTCAGAATTGACTAAAGTCAGAATGATGGTATTTAAGGTGAAAGGAAATTCAGAGGACAATGAATTCTAGTTGAAAGAAGGATAAATTCTATCCTTAATTCTAAAAGAGAAATAGTACATGCTACTGGTAAAGTGCTATATTAGTTAATACACATCTAGTGCATCAAACAGTAAACATGTACCTAAAGAACAGTAGATAGGGTACAGCTATCTAAAAAAAACCACAGGGAGAAATGATTTAAACAAGTCTGATACAAGGAAAAAGACAGTAGAGTAACAAAACATTTTGAAAAGCAGGTTAGAGACTGAGATAAACTTGAAGCAGAGTAAACCACTACAGCTCTTGTGTTTGCCAGGAACTAACCTGACTGCTAATAAATGTCAATACAAGGATGCTTTTCTTTGAGCAGTGCCTCGCTCTGCCTAACACTGGCACTGACACTCCTCTGATCAATTAGTAAAGCATTTCAACTCACTTAACTGACACTTAGCTCCTTTTCTAGAGCACGGGGGATAAAATTAAGCTATGAGTTTAGCAAACTGAGTCAGCTGGTTCTTTAGCCAGATACATCAGAGCTAAAGTAAGCAGCAAGTTTGCAACTGCAAAAGGAAAGCAAAGTAGGATGCCAGTGTTACATAGCCACAAACCTGAGATAAAACAGATTTCATGGAGGGGGAGGAAGGGAGGGAAGCAGAATAGATCTAATCTCACCGGGTTTCAATAAAACATTTGTTGTGCAAAATTAATCAAAGGAAAAATAGCAAAAGATTTAACAGGCAGATAATGAACGCCAAAGTGAGGAGACAACAATGGTTGCAATTTAGCTGGCTGGTAACACACACAGGTTGGGGAAGGAGGTATCTTTTCATCACTGCATGCGCAGCTCTTCGGGCTGTTCTTAAAATGATGGTTGTTCCCTTGCCCGAGGCAAGTCTCCAGGTGACAAGGGAGGAACTGCTCATAGAAGCAACTGGCAAACCAGGAAGATGTGAAGCATTTCTCTTAGCCAGCACAATGCTTCTGTAGCTGCTACAGGAGAGGGGAAAAAGGTTATGTGTTCAGGGAGTCTCTGAAAGAGACTATTTGTCTTTAAACGAATAAGGCAAAAGGGGCTGGACTACCTTAAGTTTCCTTTTTTGTAATGCCATGTCCATGCACTCCAAAAGATCTTGATAATCTGATTGGAGCTATTTACCTCAAGACAACTTAACCTTAATAAAGCCAGAGAACATTACTTTATCTATTCAATTGATTAATTTTTTCTTCCTATACCCTTCCTTACACATCTATTCAGCAACATGTGATGTTCCTATATTGCTGAAAATTTGTGGGCAGTGGGTGGAAACAGAGTCACAGGAAAAAAAAATACAAGAATGACCAGTGAGCTGAGAGGTCTCTCTCCAATAAGGCTGTATGGTATAACCATGTTACTTAAGAGCAAGTCCAGTATGACTGTGAGCAGAGTTCTTCCACAACATTGAAGATTGTCAGCTCATACGGTTCTTGACTGCAGAGAAAAATCTCCTTTTCAGATGATCATCCAGATTTAGGAAGACATGTTAGTGAGGGTTTTGCATTAACTGTGTTGGTGCTGTATTTGGCATCAGTAGCATTACTTTCAAAGTATGCAGTTATTCCTGAGAGCACAAACACATGCTCCATTGGGAATTCACCTCTATTTCTGTCAGTGCTATTCTCAATATGGAGGCCATGGCTTTGGGGAGGCCCTTTGCCCTTGTTTGCACCAACACCATCTTGTTGGTGCATCCAAAGAACCTTCTTGTGAAGAAAATATCCATATGAATCCCCCTGTAGGGCTGAAGTGCTCAGCAGCAATGCTGGAGGTGTTAATTTTTAACCTTCTGGTTCCCAAAGTAAGGGATTGCTAAATGAAGTCACAATGTTGCCACAGGCCTTAAAAAAAAAATAAATCTGTGGTTGCATTTGAGTCACAGAGCAAAGGTATGAACCCAGAGTGCCACTAATAAAAAGGTCAATGACATGTAAAGAAGGATCAGCAGGAGCAGTATTTCAGAAACCTCTCTATACATAACTCCAAGAATTAATTCTCTTACCAAAACCTGAACTTCTCAAACAATAGAATCTGTGTGGAAATAAGCTACATATGTAGCCTGATTCAAAAGAATCTCAAACTAGACTGTCACTGACAAGTGGCTTGAAGGATTCCACTGCTCTATTTTGCTTCTCAGCATTTTCCAGAGGGCTGTTTATGTGATTCTGTGATCAGTTCTGACACTCAGTCAAGAGAAAGTTGTCATGCAAGATATACTATAATTCAGAGCTTAAGTTACTTGTACAATCTTTTTTTTTTTTTTTTAAGGAGATCTCAGATTTTCATATCCAAAGGTCTATCTTTAAATGCATGAAAACCTTTTTTAGTGAGCCAATGATCATAAATATTCAAAAGGCTCAGTTTGAACATTATACGTAATTGGCGTTACAGAAATCTGTTTCTTCTGGCATGACATCAGAGATTGTCAGATTGGGAAATCAAGAGGATGAGCTTCACACTTGCCAACTTTTTCTACTAATCTGTGTTGAAAATTTTTCTTAACAAATCCCAGCAACACCACTCCTTCCCCCAATACCATTACAACCTCTAGGAACAGAAAGAAAGACTGTTGGCTCACATCTGTCTACTACCTAAGAACAGGCAGCTATTGTTAAAGCTTTTTTTCATTGTTTCTAGTCCTGTTTCTTACATTCTGCTTTAGGCCACAAAACTGGAACCAGGCATACTGCCAGTTCTATATAGCAGCATATGATTGTATCATTTCTATCCTTTCCCACCAAGGAGAAGAAAATTAAAGGAAGTTAAATGCTCTCTTTTGGGTCAGCTTAATGACATTCCTCATAACTGTTTTGTTTATGTTTATGATTGATGATTAATGTAGCAACAGAACACTTCTATTAAAAACCATCAGCCTCTGTAACTCCCATGAGTAGCACCTGCAATACCAAAACTACAGCTGAAGACAAGCAGACCAAAGAGTACCTGCACTATAGCTCATTGTCAGGGATCTGCCAGCACAGCTGACAGCTATAACCAATTCTCCAAAAAACAGAAGCTTCCTTCCTGCTGTCAAACAGTACTTGGAGAAATGGCAGAACTATGGAGGATCTGCTACCTTGGTTTCCAGCCCTGCAGCTCCCTACCCCAAGAAACCCAACTGTTTTCTTCATCTCTTCCTCATCCTCTCCCATTAGCCCCTGGGCACTGCAGTATTTCCACCACCAGGCACACCATGGTGTCAGTCCTGCTGCCCCTTTTCCCAGCATAACTCTGGTCTGCCCTGTCTCTCACAGGTGTATAAGGAACATACAGCCTTCTCTGACTCCTATTAAGCCCAGAGAGGCAGAGGTGTGCCCATTTCAGCAAGGCCACAGGAGATGCATCACTTTCCTCTGAGTTCTTCCTCTCCTGAGATCTGGGAGAGGCAGCCAAAGCAGTTTAACTGAGGGATATAGGAAGTTACATATACATCTATTTCTTAAAAATAAAGAACTTTTCAAATAAGCATGTATTTATTCTCTAACAGAAGCTAAACACTATAACTTTATGTATCCATATCCATGTAACCAGTTTCTGAATCCCCAAAACCTTGGCAGTGTTCTATAAGTTACAAGCACAGCTAAGGTTTTGCAAACCACTGACACGGAGTAAGTTTTCTCTATGAAAGCAAGTTAATACAGACCAGCTAGATGTGTCTGGAGAACAGAAAGCCTGCAAAGCAGAAGATGTTTGGAAAACCTGCATGCTTGAGCTTGCTGTGACAATATTACAGCGCCGCAGCAGGTACTTAGAGTGGTTTGAACTTTCCCAACTCCAGAACAGGCAAATGATGACTTAGTTGCTTTGCCTTGAGCCTCATCAGGCAGCCACATTTAGAGCAACACACTGATAAGTGGGATGAACAGGGACAGGCAAATAACACAGGCCATTTCAACCACTGAGCTGAGAGGCAATAAATAACTGGGCTCTGAAAACAGTATTGATTTTTCTATACATTAAGTACAGTTGATGAAAAAAAGCCTAACTATATATGTTTGTTTTAAATAATGCACTCCATACATAGTTATAAAACCTTTTCTTGTAGAGATAATATTTATTTGACATACTTTTAAGCGCTCCAAAATGCTGAGAACAAATAGAAAGTTCTCCTGAAACCTGATGAAAGTCAAACATTCTTTTGTACTCCCATAAAACAAGTCTTTCAACATCATAACATGGTATGGTCCGACAGCTTACATTAAAACAATAAAAGTCCACAGGATCCAGAGCTACTCACAGGAACTCTTGCACCTTGTGCAGCCACCCCTGTATAAAGTACAGCAGCTGCATAATGAAACTCAGCAATGCTACCCAGCGGGAACACCAGGCAAGAAAAATAGCTTGCCAGATATTGCCAAAAGAGGAAAAAACATGAAACAACAACAAAGATACTCACAAACATAAATATTTGTTACTCCTTGTAATGGGACTTTGGCCTGCTCTCCAGCTCCAGACTACTGCTACTACTTTAACTAACAAGCCTTCAAATTAGCTAAACTTTCACAAAACCAACCAAAAGCTTCTAGAAGGTAAAAAAAAATAAATTCTACCATTCACATCAACACTGAGCAAGAACAAATTCAAAGGACAACAGACACCATCCCCCTCCACCTTTGCTTAGACGAGACCACCTGCAACATCTATCTCCCCTCACTGGCCTCCAAGCTCCTCAACTTGCTGTCAGTGATTATTTAAATCTTTCAGTGAGGCCCGTGCCTTGAAAATGATTTCTTACACCTGCATGCTGCTGCCAATGTTATTAAGAGGTCACGCTAATTTTCAATGACTACTTTACTCAACAAGGGTAAAAATATCCTAATATGGATTAAAGCAAACATACAGTAACTGAGTACTTAATCCTCATTTTGTTTACTAATGCTTATTGTGATGATTTCTGTTACATATTCATGAAATATGAGGCAGTAATAGTACACACGTTGTACTAACCAGTACATAGAGATGTAAGATGAAAACATCTTTACTGGGAGGAAAAAAACCAAGCCAAACCCCCAAAAACATACAATAAAAAGAGCTGAAAAGTCTTTGTCCTGGTTGGCACATTATCAGTGACAAATTTCAAAGCATTAAGAATTCCTTAAATTCTCAGCTGTTACAGCAGAAAAGCACATGAGACCAGCAGAAGATTAATAAAACTTAGAATAGGAGAGCACAAAAGAGAAAATGGAAAGTCAGAATGGGGCATGTGCCAATAAGAACAAAATTAGAGTAATAATTTGGATAGGTTATAGGCCAGAGATAAAAACCTGATAAATTCCCAGAAAAGCAGATTACAGAGAAAGCTATTTGAAATTAAAAAGCAGCATAAATCAAGACTGGATGAATGACATTTGGATAATATTATTTGACTGATTAAATTAACTTTTTGTTAGTAGAATAGTGCGGTAAAAAAAAAAGAGATATAATAACTATAAAGTGTTTGTACAGCCATAAACAGAACAACCGATGATCCTGATGTGAATTTCTGCCTTTATTTCATCTGTTTATTATCACTATAATGATTTTCTTTATATTATTGTTTAGGAAACTGTTCTGAAATTATTCCAGTTTTGATGGTAAATATACTTAGGACATTTTTGAAATTATTTGCCTAAGACAATTCAGCTGGATATTGAATTAATTTACTATAAAACTGCTTTGCATGAGGTACCAGTACACTCCCAGTCATAATTCATAGCAGTCAGATTTGCAAGAATTGTGGCTTTTAAATTAATTATAGAGAATATGAACAATCAACAAATTTGTCTCTAATAAATATAAATATAAATATAAATATAAATATAAATATAAATATAAATATAAATATAAATATAAATATAAATAT
>JAWMRA010000113.1:73569010-73591061 GCA_035584735.1 Pseudotriccus pelzelni | reverse complement strand
GGGGGAGGGATGTTTCTGTAAATACATAGTGCTTTTGCTTAATTAGAATTGTTGTAGATGTAGTTGTTTAGTTTCTATTTTGCTAGTAACAAATCCTAATGTTATTTTCTGCCCAATTAGATTTTTTTTGTCTGCATAAACCTTCTTTCACCTTAGAACAATTTGGGGGGGAGTGTGTTAAAAATTGTCCCTAGACAAACCCACAACAACTCCTATTTCCGTTTAGGAATCCTTCTGTTCCTCTTTGCAGAAGGCTTTCTTGGTCATGGAGATGTTTTCTATGGAGGTCTCTCCTTTCTCTCTTCCAGATGTCTCTAGCTCAGGAAGTGAATAAACAGGCATTCTCCTTATTTTTTAATCTTCGAAAATCTGTCAGCCACTTAAGGTTGTGGGTTGGTGTTGGATACTTGGTTATATGTATTTTTATACATTAGTATCGTGAAATTTTGTGCAGTTGGAAATCATCTGTTCATATAAGGGAGAGCCAGACACCCTTGCTAATGGAACATGGGGTTTTTTGATTGCTGACACATATGTAGGTCAATAATTTAATTACATTGAATTGGGGAACGTCAGCTTACCAAACATCTGCTGGAAATAGAACACAGTGGAGAGGAAAAAGTCAATAAGGTTCCTGTAGTGTGTGGAAGATAACTTCCTGACACAGCTGGTGAGGGAACCCACTGGGGAAATGGCCTTGCTGGACCTGTTCTTCATGAACAGAGAAAAACTTGTGGTGGATGTGAGGTTTGGAGGCCATCTTAGGCGTAGTGATCACAAAATTATGTGAGTGTTGATCTTCTGGAGGGTAGAAAGGCTCTACGGAGTGATCTGGACAGGCTGGATCAATAGGCCGAGGGTCATTGTATGAGGTTCAACAAGGCAAAGGGACAGGCCCTGCACTTGGGTGACAGTAACCCCATACAGCACTACAGGTTTGGGAAGGAGTGACTGGAAAGCTGCCTGGTGGAAAAGGACTTACAGGTGTTGGTCAACAGTCAGCTGAACATGAGCCAGCAATGTGCCCAGGGGGCCAAGGCAAATGATATCCTGGCTTGTATCAGAAACAGTGTGGCCAGCAGGACTAGGTCATCACCCTGTACTCAGCACTCATCAGGCTGCACCTTGAATATTGTGTTCAGTTTTGAGCCCCTCATTGCTACAAAGACATTGGGGTTCTAGAATGTGTCCAGAGAAAGTCAACAAAGCTGGTGAAGGATCTGAAGTACAAGCCTTATGAGGAGTGGCTAAGGGAGCTGGGAGCTCTTTAGCCTGGAGGAAAGGTGGCTCAGGAGAAACTTTATTGCTCTCTACAGTCACCTGAAAGAAAGTTGTAGAAAGGTGATGGTTATGGCCTCAAGTTCTCCTTGGTAGGTTTAGATTGGATATTAGGAAAAAATATCTTCACTGAAAGGGTTGTAAAGCATTGGAACAGGCTGCCCAGTGAAGTGGTGGAGTCACCATCGTGGGAGGTATTTAGAAGACGTGTAGATGTGTCAATTAGAGAGACAGTTTAGTGGTGGACCTGGCGGTGTTGCATTAATGGTTGGACTCGATCTTAAAGGTTCTTTTCAAATTAAATGATTCTATGATTCTGCATTTTGTCCCTGTCAAGAGAAGTCCTCTATCTCATGCTGTTGCTTAACTGGAGAATTTCAGTTCTAAACACCGACATGGAAAACGTTTTTGTTGAAGTATCTGTATGAAGACTCTACAATCAACTTCTCTCAAGGGCGTTTTAAAGGTTACAGTAAAATGAAGAAGTACTAAAATTAGTGCTGTATTTTAGTAACATTTTTCTTTGGAGGCACTATGGATTCTTTAAAAATGTGTTATAGCTTCCTTTGTGGGCAGCCCTTGTGGCATAGTTGACATTAGAAATCTATGAAAAGAAACACATACCTTTGACACCATAACAATTGTATGCAAAACTTTTTTCATAGGACAAATGGTAAGTGGTTAGGCATTTCTGCAATATTCTGTTTAAATGTTTTCTGAATTAAATATGTCATGTTTCTCTTCAAAACAACTTATCACAGCACAACATAAAATATGCAGGCTGAAGAAGAGATATTTAAATTGAGGCAATACTTAAAATACTGAAGTGCTGTCTTTCTCTTTTTATAGCCCATGTGGTACTTAAACCAAAATTCAAAGAAACACCTATTTACTTGGTGAAAAAACCCTCACCCCACCCCTCAAAATCTGGCGCTGGATTTGTGCCATCATATATGGCGTAGCCTCCATGATGTTAATTTTCACTTTTCTTAAAAGTCTGAGTCTTGTGAGTTCACAGCAATAAGCTGTTATCATCCTTTTCCATTCCATTTGTTTCCTTCCATGTAATGAGGAACATATGGTCAACTACATATTTTTAAAAAAGAAAATACATTCAATGGTTTCATGTGCTGTTTCCATGGAACACAAGCCCAGAAATATTATTGTAGTGCATTTTGATATATTTTGTTTCATTCTCAATCAGAGAACAAAAACAAATGTTAAAAGCTTGCATGAAACACACTTTTCTTCTTCAGTCTGTCTGGGATTTCAAAATATATTAAGAGGCATCTGGGTGAGAAGATTATCTTTACCATATCAATTTTGTCAGTTGTCTGACAATAAATTTTTTGAGTATTAGGTCTACATTACTACCCATACATATCCATGAATCCACAGTGACATAACTTACATTTATTTCTACAAATTATGTCCAGTCAGCAGCTATTTTATTAATTTTATCAAGTTGAATATATCTCTGCAAGGCTGAGCAAACAAACAGCACAGATGCCCTTTGGCAACAAGAATGGTAAGTGGCTTATATGGTCCCTCCAGTACAGATCAAACTGACAAGAAGCAAAAGGTGGAAAACATAATGAATCTAGCTCATGTATATGTTAGGTTTTGACATGCTTGTCTGTACATCAATCAATACGACTGCACCTCAAAGGAAGAGAAAACTAACAGCACTCAGGGATGCTACTCGAGGAGACTGTGGACGGACGTTGTGTTGCATTCTTTCCTTACATCTGCATAATCAGTTGCAATGCAAAAAGGGAAAAGATAAGAGCTGCCAGGGAGGGAATTTTCAGTTCTGTTGAAATTTTTATTTTGTGTTTTGCATGAGAAAAACATCTATTACAGTTTTTGTATCCATCACTAAGATGTAAGCTTGGGAAAATAAATTAATTCTCTAGTGAGTAGAGGTACTTAAGTTGCTAAATACTTTCTTGATACATATGTCTGTTAGCCCAGCTTTGTTTCTGTAAGTGTAATATCTGAAGGGTAAAGGCAAGGCAGACTACAGCTTGTTTGCAAAGGTAGGGAATGAAAGTGTGCAGCTGGATATTGAGAATCAGAATCATGAAACTGATTTCTGGGACCAGACTGCTTTTATAGAAAACCAGTATAGTAATCACAAGTTATCACGTTGGAGATTAAAATTAACACCTAATAAAATGGCTATTTTAAAAAGCATGGAGAATAGAAAGCCATACTTCAAAACCTTCCCTCGTAGCAGTTGTTACAGGTTGGGTAACCATAGATCTCCCTCAACCAAGATGAATATTGCTGTATTGGCACATCTTGCTTAATTAGGAAAAAAAATAAAAATTAACCCAAACATCTAAACCAACCAACCAACTAACCAAAACCTAAACACATGTTAAAAAAAAAATAATTTGCTGAAATAGTCAAATCATTTCAGAGAGCCAAGTAATTTTAGATGGCTTATTCAACAAGCTACACATTTCTGTCTCAACACATATCATAATATTTGCAATATTAGCAGTTTGATTAAACTTTGATTAGCATTTGATTAAAATTAGGTACTGCATCTGAAGCATTAAATATCGACAGGACTATTCTATGGCTAGAAAACAATCTACGGAGAAGATACTAAACCAGTCTATTAGCTGTGCAAATAATTATCACCATTTGCATTTGTGACATTTTAAAGCAGCAGAAAATTTTATTTTACTTATACAGTTCTGAAAGACAGATGATTAAAAGACTGAGCCGTAAGTATGAAATTGTATGCTGTCATTCTAACCCTTTGTACCAAAACTATGAGAGAACAAATAATGTTCAATACTCCAGTTGGCGGCACTAATAAGGCTTAGATAAGTTTTGGCATAAAATTGATTAAGCTACTCTAATAACATTTATGCTATATAAAAAGCAACACAGACAAGTTTTGTGCTAGAGGAGATTTGAAAAAAAAAAGTTCACTTAAAAAAGATAAAATGTGATGTTTTGAATCAGTTCACTGATGGTTCAAAAAATCTTTAAAACCTGAACCCATTTCAAGCTTCAAAATGCTAAACTATTTTACCACTTGACTAGTTCTGACTCATCTAGAAGCTCACCCTTCTAATTTAATCTTTCCGTGAATGTTACAAGTACTTACTTGTGTTTTCTCAGAATTATTCTACAGCAGATGCTGCAGGATTTTTTAAAAATTTTTGCATTAATTTTGAAACAATTATTATTAGGAATATATCAGTATAGAACCATCCATTTCTTGCTTATCCCCAAGCATAGTAAACCTCACAGGTGCCCTACTAGGATAGTTACCTTTTATAGTGTGAACTCATTAATTTGTTTTTATGTTGCTCCGTTTAGAAGAATAATGTGAAATGCTACATTCATAAATGATCCTTCTGTCTAGGAAGAGTCAGCCACTAAAGGATCCTATGAACAAAACATGGGTGGTGACCACAGCTTGCTTTCTTCTTTGTGTTTTTGATTCTATTTTTCTGAAAGTGAAAGTTCTACTTTTAAAAGTGCTAATAATTAATTAGAAATAATAATTAGAAATCATACTCTTTGTGCTTGAGGATTCATACATATTATTATGTTTTCCTTTCTGCAAAATGCAAAGTTTATTAGTAAAGAGGAAAAAGGATACCAACATTCAGCAAACCTCATATGCTTCATTCAATGCCAAACTGTTCTTTAGGGAAAAAAAAGTATAGGCAAAGGATTGCTGTAACTTATAACTACCTTCATTAATCAATTTTTAAAAATAGTTACAATGTCTGTTTCTTAGTCATTTACCCATTCTTAATTAATCAGACAAGGAAAAAAATAAAATACACTTTATTCACTGTCCTAAAGGAAATCTCTCCTGAAGGACAAAAGACATCCAGTTTTCTTTATATATATACATTTCTCACTTACTATATTTGCAGACACCCTCTGCCATATCTTGTGATTGAAATGGTGTTCAGTGCTCATTAAAAACCTTCCTTGATTATTTCCATAGGGTCCTCTTGTGGGTTCTAATAAATATTGCTTTGTCTTGAACCAAAAAATCTCCACGTATAAATCAAATAGACCCACATGACATGGTTCATACAGTACTTCTTTAAGTTCATCCTTGAAAAAAAAAACCAAAAAAACCCCAACAAATCAATGCTGTTTTCATAGTTATGCATTTAGCAACTAGGTATGGCATCAAAAAAAGTCTAGGATATCTGGTTCCAGAAATCATAATTTGAACTATATGGAGGAAATTAATTTTGGATGGAGGAAAAATTATCTGTCATTTTTTAATGATGTGTAACCAAAATGAACAAGAACTGTTATTTCTTCAGGCACAGCAAGTACCATATCTGCTGCCATTGGAAAGTCAGTATTTGCCAGTAGTTACCAACTGTTATCAATGGTTAAAGTAGCTGAAATGATGTTATTTTCTTTGGTAATAACAAACAGCATCATCACCATCTGTTTTTATACATTCATACGAATTACAAAAAGTGATAGACTGATAGTAAGATAAGACACTGCAGAGGAGGTTATTCTCAGATAGAGTAAAGGACCTAGAGAGTTAAACACTGAAAAACAGCAGAGCACTATACTGCTGTGGGAATAAATAAGGGACTATTCTTAATCTAGAGATGTTAAAGTGATGAGTAAAATGCCAACAAACTTCTTGGGTACTGGTTGAAGCCCACTCTAAATTGCTGTTTATTGAAGCCTGAAATGTTACTTTCTTCCAAATCCAAGGATCATTTCTGCTGACTCAATAAAGAAGCATGATCCCAGATAAATTAAAACTAGAAATATGGGAGAAATTGGTATTTTCACCTTAAGGATGCTGGAACAGTTTGAAACACATAGTAATAGGGAGCTGTTTTATAATCAAGAGCTGAGAGTCAACAATAATGACAGCAGCAGGTGAATTGTCAACAGAGAAAAGTAAAGTATCAGATACAAAAATCTGGTCATATTAGTAGGTTTCTTTTTCATTTTCACATTAAAATATGTGCATTACACACAACTGTGTTTGTTAACATAACTATACTAGAATTTACAATAAACTTTTCGATTGCAATATGTCCTGCAGTACATGCTTTGTATTTACATTGCTCATGGAAAATACTCTACTCCAGCTGTGTAGAATAAAGTAAAACAAACAGCTAGTTACTTCAGAAAGCTGTATTAAAGATGCTTTATAATTTCCATACAGTATACTATTTTCTATTGTGAGGTTTTACTACCTAAATTTTACATAAACTACCTGTTAAATAATGGATCTTCCTCATTTTCTACATCTTTTTTTTTTTTTTAACTTTGTTAAAAATGAAACTTTAATTAAAAAAAATTCTAGCTCTAGATATTCTGTATTGTCCATTTTAAAGTGCTTAAAGCTCTGACAGCTGATACTAGCATAAAATTTGTTAGGGAGAAAAAAAGAGAAGCAATAAAAATACTCATGAATGTTGGTAGAAAAAGTAATATTTTCTAAGCTTAATGAAAACTGCATCAGCTTCTTCCAGGCATGTACTACTTGTTTTCTAGTTTTTCTGAAGTAGTGACTAAGTGTGGAATTTGTCATTATTATAAAATTTGTTCCTATAATGCATTTAAAAATACTTTTGATACTTCTTTTTGGGTTTTTTGTGACAAAAATTTTAATAAAATTGTTGGTTTCATTACAAGGATCTCTTTTAAATCATAAAAAGATGGATATTTTGAAATAAATTGTTAAAATAGTATAATGGTAAAAATCCAAAGGATTTTTATTACTTGAATTTGACATGAATTAATGAACACTTTTTTTCTCTGTAATATTTTTTAATTTGCTTACTATTGCTTAGAAATAAATCACATAGGTCTTATTTTTAATAAAACAAATTCAGACTCTCATTGATGACAGCTGTCTTAGTCTACATGACAATTTAATCTTAGCAAATTACAGAAGTCTGCGCATTTTCTAAGATTTTCTAGGGGGATTAAAAGAGGGAATGAGGCCTAGAACAAGAATAGGGGAGATGAGTAGTAGTACTGAGAGTATCAAGTCGTAACTGCAGAGATTTCCAAATCTGGGACTGGATGCTCTTTTGCAGTGTGGGGAAAGCTTGTTAGGAAAGACATAAACTGAAGAGTGCCTACTACTGTTATAAAACTTTGAGAAATGTGAGATTATAAACTAGCTCAAATGTTAATAAAATGATGAAAATTTTTTTTACAAGTGGAATAATATTTTTGCATTTATTTCATTCCATAGGATGGTTGTAGATACAGCAAGAAAGATTATATAAGGATGAAGGTTGCAATTGTTCCACTACTTGCTTAAGATCCTGGAAAGGATGCAATGAGTAAGTAAAATCTTCATCTGATAGAAGGATAAACTTATTTAGTGTTCTAAAAGCTAATTGTGACAAATTCTCATTTGATGTGCATGAGAGTTCATGAGTAACCTAACAAATTTCTTTGAAAATGGTCACCCATTTTTAACAATGGTCAAATGTGAGATCTTTCAAAACAATTTGCGGAAGATGCTGTATATTCTCAGCAGCAATTAAAAACAAAGAGACATGTGCCTTGAAAATATCAAGTGCTATATAATGAAAATTATTTAATCATAAGAAGTTCCAGCTGCCTTCTGCATAAAATGTAGCAATTTTTCAATCTTAATATTCCTCTATTTTGTCTCTCAAGCTATGAAATTATACTGCTCCTTCACATCCCAATTATGTTTTAAAGAGTTCTCATACTATAGTGCTTAGAATAGTCCAGGGAGGTAACTGATAATCTCTAGTAAGAACAGTATTTAAGTGATGTCCAGTAAATAAATCCCAAAGGTGTACTTTGAGCAAAATGGTTTTAAATGAAACCAAAACACAAAATATTAAACTTTCTGGTGCATGTAAACATTTTTATTGTTTATTTTATACCAAATGAAACAAGACAGCAGATAAAAATGTGGCAATATCATAAAACATATACAGAAGGGCTTTGAAATAAGGTTACAAAGCTAATTTTATTTTTCAGATTAATTTTTCCTTACTTGTCTTTTCAAATTTAGAATGTCTTTTCACATGGGCGTAACACTTATAAATAGTTGAATGGAATATATTAGCCATTTATTGTAGCTACTCCACCAAATTAAATCCGTGGTTGTGATCACTTGCAACTGTGTGAAACCTAGTGATACTAAAGAAGTAAAATACTGTGCTAGGAAAATATATACATTATTTTTAAATGCACACTACATTTCTGCTTGTTTGACCAAATCATCTCCTTGCATCTCAGACTTTTCTGTAGTTTTTACTCTGAAAAAAAGCATTGTGTTCATATTCCTAACATTAGAGCTCCCAGACTGACTGTTTGTGAAAACACTGAGACAAACAGCTCACTCAAGCAATTTCATAATGATATTTTCCTTTTCCCAAGGGAATGTTAACTTCAAACAGGGAAGACTGACAAGCATGCCAAGACATGTAGTGCAGCGAAATCACACATTGAAAAAATCATTCAGATGGAAATTGTTCAGAGTGTATTTCAACAATATATCTGATTTTGTTTCCAGCCGCATCACAGCTTTTTGGTAACTAAAGAATAAATGGATATCATAAATTGATTTGATGAAAACAAAAATTAAGAACAAAATAAACTCAAAGACTTGTAATTTGTGTGAAAAAATAGATAACAGAATTTCTAGTTATGAATCTGATTTATGTCTTATCTGAAGCATTGGGCTAAGTAAGGTAAGGTAATTGGCACAGGATAAGGGGAAATGTTGAAATGTCTTTGCTCTGAAAAAACACTAAAGTCTTTAGGTGTCATCTTAATGTCTAAAGGCTGTTATTTGATGTATTTAATTCATATGTTCCTTATAACTGTGTTATTTTGAAGGTAGGTTTTCTATTGATTTACCTGAGAATGAACTCATTGATTTATGTTGCTAACTTTTCTGACTAAGGTAAATGATAAACTCGCCGTCAATCAAGATTAGATTGTGTTTTGGGTCTGTCTTTACTTGATCATTCAGGTAAATACTGTCAGTCTATTTAAATGGGATCTTCTTTGTTCGTGTGATCGAGAAGCTATTGCATAGAATAGAATCATAGAACAATTTAAGTTGGAAAAAACTTTAAGATCATCAAATCCAACCATTAAACAAACATTGCCAAGTCCACCATTAAACCATCTCTGTAAGTCACACATCTGCACATCTTTTAAACACCTAGAGGGATGTTGGTTTCACCTCTTCCATGGGAAGTCTGTTCCAATATTTGACAACCCTTTTCATAAGAAATTTTTCCTAATATCTAATCTACCCTGGCACAACCTGAGGCTATTTCTTTTTACCCTATTAAAATTGTTTTACACTGACTTTTTAGACTATAATTTCTTTCTTTGGTGTAATGCCCACCCTACTTAGATGTTGCTATGTTAAGTTGGCAGCATCCATAGTTTTTTGCATGGACAAGCAAGTAGTACATTAACAGGAAGTTTCTTCTTTCTTAGTCTTGCGGGTTGTCACTCAGGGTTATTGTTATATTCTCAACCCTGCATTTGCTATTTTTTTTAATCTAATATGCTTTATTTTAGGGTAAGATTCATGCAGTTGCAAAAAAAAATAAGGTAGCAGCAATTATAATAGCAATATGCCTTTAAAATTTCAAAATCTGACCATTTTGATCTGACCATTTTGCTATAGCGGGTGTCACAACCAAGACAATAGTAAACTCATAATAGAGGAAGTTAACAACACAGCAAAACTTTCTTAAATTATTTGGAAATACATATAAAATCAAGCTAAAACATTTTCAAGATCCAACAAGTCCAGATAAAGATGGGCAAATTCTGAGGTACAGTATGGTTAATTGTTGTTTTTAAACCCTGAGGCTTGTTGCTAACACTTGGCAGCATGAACTTGCTTTGGCCACAGGATGTAGTAAATTCAAATTACTCAGTCAGCTATTTTGGATCAGGGACCTCTGTAATACCTTGACATTCTCTTTTTCCAACCATTAGGTTTCTGAATAGAGAATAGAGAAATTTGCTTTCACTGCGGTTGATTGCTGACCATTCCACTGATATTTTTACTTGTATTATAACAGTAGGTATGCATTGTCACTAAATGAATCAAACATGTTTGTTAACAATTCTTGACAAATCTTATCACAGATTTTTAGAAGAAACATCCATTCTTTCACACAAATAACCTGTGTCAGTGTATTTAAAAAAAAAGACGCTGCTTGTATCAGTTTTTTTTTTAGAAGTCTCATGATTATAAATTACAATGCTATGTTGATTTTGTCTTGCTTAAAGGAAATTTGCCTGATCAGTTGTTATTTGGAACAATCTTTTGCTTTAGATACTTTCCAGAATGGCTACCACAGAAGTATGTTCACATGAACTAATTATAAGTGACTTGTAAACCATAGTGCTTACTTAATTTACATAATTTATCTTATCAGTTAATCATACATGCAGATGAATAATTCCCAAAGAGACCCCTTAGTTTCTTAACTAATGTGGAAAAACCACTAGAATTTGCTTACTTATTTCCTTTCCCCTTCTCCTCTCCCCTAATAAAGCTCTATAGAGATGGAGTGAAGTTCCTGCAAGGAGTTCCTAATTTTTCCACTTCTTACTATTAATATATTACAACATATAATTCCATGTTAACTCCTGTCATTTAAATTAGATGTATAATAGTAATGATAATAACATCTGGTTTTCCTATAGTGTTTTTCATTAACAGATTTCAAAGTGCTTTGCAAAGAAAGTCAAAAGCTTTCTTACTACTAAAATAAACTACATGCAGACAGTGTTTTAAACAGGAAATACATTAACCTGTTAAAAAATAATTCTACTCCAAGGCATTTTGCATTTAAGGCAATATTCAATGTGGAGAGAAGGGCGTTCCCAAAAGTATTTACTTGTGTGCTCAGCAATTTATATATTCATTAGTTACTGAAGAGAAACACATTCTGTAATTTCTCAGTGGGGTTTTAGATTGGGGTTTTTTTTTTATTCCCCTGGAAATATTAAGCATAAATTTCAGGTCTGTCTTTGCTCATAGCAAGCTACATAAAATTCTGTAGTTTTCTTCTTGCATTGCGAAGGACATTATGCTTTTCCTATATAGGACTATTTGTGTGTCAGCCTTTCTTCTTTCCTAAAATTATTCAATTAGTTGAAAATGGGATTTGTTTTGTAGGTGTAGCAAATATCAGACAGATGTTTAATTCAGGGACTTTTTCGTATCTTGTGTGTGTTATTACAAAGTTCATTAGAGGACATGTGCCAGTTTTGAGTCTCAAAGTCAAGATAACAGGGAAGGGTTTCATGAGTAAAGTTGGGTAGAGATATACAGCAGCCTGGCCCCCTGACTGAGAGGGGTAAATAAGGCATTTTACCAACTATTATCAGAGCTTCCCATCTGCAGTCACTTTTCCCCATAGGAGAACTGGGTACTCAGAGAACTGCTGGAAGGGAAAAGATATCTTTATACAGGTAATCCAAGAAATTGCTCTACCTATGTCATGATTTAAGGCTCACTCACACCCTCTCTCCCTCACTCCCTCCCTGCAGTGGGATGGGGGAGAGAATCAGAAGAGTAAAAGTGAGAAAAGTTGTGGGTTGACACAAAGACAGTTCAACAGGTGAAGTCACGTATACAAATAAAGCAAAACAAGGAGTTCACTCAACACTTCCTGTGGGCAGGCAGATATTCACCCATTCCCAGGAAAGCAGGACTCCATCTCATGTAATGGTGACTTTGGAAGACAAATGCCATCTTTTTGAACTCTTTTAAATTCTTTCCTTCTTCCCTCAGCTTTATACGGTAAATATGATGCCATATGTTATGGAATATCCCTTGGGTGAGTTGCTGTCAGCTGTCCCAGCTGTGTCTGCTCCCAACTTCTTGTGGACTGTTGGGGTGGTGCAAGAAGCAGAAAAGGTCTTGACTCTGTGCTGGCACCACTCAGCAGTAAAGAAAACATGCCTGTTTTCAGCACAAATCTGAAAGAGCCCCATAATAGCTACTATGAAGAAAATTAATCTCAGTTGAAAGTAGCATAATCTATGTGAGCTTCTAAGAACACAGGTGTTAACATTTGCTATAATATCTATGTGCCTTCCAGAAAATGTCATTATATTGTAAATTTGCTTTAGTACTTTGGCTATTTTATAAAATTGGGAGACCAAACTGACCCTAAATAATAGAATTCTGAAAAAGCTCTGGTTATAATATTTTGTTTATATATCTTGAACTATTTTAGTTAATACAAATAAAAAAGCAGTTAAGTTGTTTGAAATTTGACTTGCTAAAAGAGTTATAGAAACTTAATGCAGCAAGCAAAATGTTCTGATTTCACAGAATCACTGAATATTCTGAGTTGGAAAGGACCCACAAGGATAATCTAGTCCAACTCTTAGGTGAATGACCAATAGAGGGATCAAACCCACAAAGCCTTGGCATTGTCAGCACCAGGCTCTAACCAACTGAGCGAAGCTCAAGGTCATTTGTAGTGGGGGTTTTTTGTTTGTTTGTTTAAATCTTAAGTTACTTAAGTCTCCATTCTGTCCATGCAGCTGAAGACAATGCTTGATTTTAAAAGTCTTTCCATTATTTCATGATGTCTGGAATATTTAGAGAGAAGCCATAAAATCTTAGAGTAGAGTGTAAATTCCAAAGATTCATTTCTTATGTATTAGCAATGAAATTTTTTTTCAGAGTTCAGCTCGTTGGTTACTTTATTCTACCATGAACAAATTTAACATCTTTGTAGTTGATGTCTCTGCCTTGGTCATCTTTCTAATTCATACCTAATATGTAGCTGCATTCAACTATTTATCTTCCTAGAGCCATGGAACATTTCCTTTGACTGGGAGCTTTAAATCCTGCTAATAGTTGTCTGCATGTTGGTTAGCCTTGAATTATAGGTGTTAAAATCCATTTAATGCTTTTGGTAACTTTATCCCTTTCCATATTTTGCTTCACAATTAATAATGCAAATCTCTTGTTCATATTTGGGTTTTCAGCTCTTGGTCCTGCCTTTATTTAATTAATTATTTGTTATTATTATTATTTTCTGTCCCTGTTCATGTTTTAGAGTAGGTGTGATTGTCCTGATGCAAATAATTTCCACTTTGACCAGCTCTGACTTGATGAGTAGACAACCAGAGAACAGAAAAATAATTTTAAGTAACCAACTCTGTAATTTCTGATCCAAGACTAAAATAGCAACAAAAGCTTGTTCTTTTACAGATAATTTTTAATGTTTAATTTAATACTAGTTTTTTTGGATTCATTTACCCTTACTGTTGCTAGTGACTTTTCACAGGAGGTCCACATACTGATGAAAGACTCCAGTCTGTGGTGCTAGTACTTTGACAAATCAAATAGACTAGAATGAGATGTGTGGCTTTCAAACCTGAAGATTTAGTTTTCTTGTATGTCATATTAATACAATATTACATAGATGTTAGTACATAAAAATAGTAGTATGTATGCTTAAAATTTAAGAGAAAAAAACCCCAAAACAACAACTCATCCAGCTGAGAGATGTCTTATGACAGCCACAGTTCTCTAGAGGGATACAAGAAAGAAAAAGAAGTATAAATGACCCACATTAGTCAAGTCATCCAGCTCTTCTGGAGAAGGTGTTCAGACTTCTTCAAAATTATTCAGAGAAGCAGCATAGAGAAGGATGACACAGGTAACATCAAACTAAAGAATGAAATATTTATCTATGTGGGATGTGCACAATGTGAAGAACAGCTTCTTACTGGTACAGTTCATTCAATTGCAATACCACTGCCTTCAGTGAAAACTCATGTTATAATTGCATTTTCTTTCATCCTCCATCTTAAATTATCATGATAGGATATTTTGTGAACAGATCAAATTATCACATCTATCAGCATTTGAAGCATTATAAGTATAATACAATTGAAACTCTCACATCACACTTTCAGAAATAGTTGTTTCAAGCTAAATCCAGATCAAGATAAATCAATTGCTATAATTATTTTGCTGCATAATAACATGCTCTTTTATTTTACAACAGTGCATAACCCTTAAAGACAATTATTTTGCTGCTAAATTTGAGTGCCTAAATGGAAATTACTTAAAAAACTCCATCAAGATGAATAACTTCTGAAGTCTTGATGAATCTTCTGGCTGGAAAGTTCAGGATGAGTCATCTTATGAAATTAAATTCTGCAGACAATTATCTAAATTTTCCAATTTACATTTGCTTTTATTTCTGAATTCTTGTAGAGTAAAAGCTGAAAGAGAGAAATTTTGTTTTGCTTATTTGCATAGAAGTAGGTACATGAAAAAACCCAAGCAGAAGAACAGAAAAAAATCCATTTACAAGTCTGTTAAGAGATAGTATAGTCTCAATATTAGCAAAAAATAGCTTGAAAATGCAGTATACTGTATTGTACTTTTTTAGTAGTAAAGCATGAAAATGTTTGCTGTATTTGTCAATGTGAAATTGTGTAGAACAATAATATTTTTAGTGTTATACTGTCAATATCTCTCCTTCAAAGTATCCCTGACTGTCATTCTGGGTATTTAATCCATGCTATTTCATGCCACACAACAGACTGGTGAACTAAACCAACAGTGATTCAGAGGTAGAAAGAAGAAACAAACTCTGGCATTTAAGTATATATATTAAAATGCTTGTAAAATCATCTCTTATTTTTAGGTTATAAATTGATCTTGCCTGTTATAGATCTTCATCTTCTAGCTTTGCTCAGTCTTGCATTCGTGCCTTATTGATTTAGAAGTGATTACACTTTTCTAATATCAGTAGCTGTGAGACAGTTTGACACAGATTCTCAGCCAGAATTCTATTTTCAGACCAGATTTCCTCTACTTTATATTTCTGCAGTTTAGAATACAGTATATAATCTTTCTTCCTCTCCTTTCCTTATTTTTAAGATATGTCATGATTTTCCTGAATGATTTCAGGTAGAAATCTCTTCTGTTTTGACTATTTGACTGTTCAGTAGTAGCCATTGGTCCTTGACTGTCTTTTCTCTTACCTACATTTCTATTTTGCAAAAATTATTGCCTTGACTTATGCCTGCAGGCCCTTATTTTTAGGAAACTTTTCTAGGTTACATTTTAAAAGCATTTATAAAATAGAACCTTCTCCACATTCTCTGGAAAACATATTTTTTTTTCAGAGTTCTTCGGTCAAAATTATTTCTAAAGGCTTTAGTTAAAAATTGCATGACCATACAATGCTGTTTCCTAGTAATTTTCATAAGTGAAAATATCTATATTTTAAAACACTTAAAATTGGATCCACAAATGACTGTTTGTAGTGTTATTAAATGCTTGCTACCATGTTTCACTATCAGTTTAGCTATAGAGTCACAGAATATGCTGAATAGGAAGGGACCCACAAGGATCATTGAGTCCAAATCCAGGCCCTGTACAGGAATATCCCCAAGAGTCACACTATGGGCACCCAAGTGCTTGAACTTTGTCAGGCTTGGTATTGTGACCACTTCCCTTGGAGCCTGTTCCAGTGATCAACCACCATCTGTGTGAAGAACCTTTTTCTAATATCCAGTCTAAACCTCCCCAACACAACTTCTGGACATTCCCTTGGGTCCTGTCATTGTTCACCAAAGAGAAGAGATCAGTGCCTGCCCCTCCTTTTCCCCTCCCCAGGAAGCTGAAGACTGCAACGAGATCTCCTCTCAGCCTCCTCCAGGTTAAACAGACCACGTGACCTCAGTTGCTCTTGGTATGACTTTCTATCAAGACCCTTCACCATCTTCATTACCCTCCTTTGGACACTTTCTAACAGCTTAATATCTTTCTTATATTGTGGTTTCCCAAATTCCACACAATATTCAAGGTAAGGCTGCACCAGAGCAGAGAGGGACAATCATCTCCCTCAGCCAGCTCATGATGCTTTGTCTGATGCCCCCCAGGACAGGGTTGGCCCTCCTGGCTGCCCAGGCACTGCTGACTCAGATTCAACTTGCCATCGACCGGGACCCCCAGGTCCCTTTCCATGGCACTGCTTTCCAGTGTCTGATTCCCTAGCCTGTACAGACATTCAGGGTTGCCCCTTCCAAGGTGCAGAATCCAGCACTTTCACCTGTTGAACTTCATGTTGTTGATGATTGTCCAGTCCTCTAATTTGTCGAAGTCTCCCTGCCTTTGAGGGAGTCAACAGCTCCTCACAGTTTTGCGTCATCTGCAAACTTGCTTAATACCCATTCCAGTCCTGCATCCAGGTCATTTATGACGATCTTGAAAAGCACAAGACCTAAGATGGAGCTCTGTGGAACCCCACTAGTGACAGGTCACCAGCCTGGTGTTATTACCCCATTCACTATCACCCTCTGTGCTCGACCCATGAGCCAGTTGCCCACCCACCACATGATGTGTTTATCCAGCTGTGTGCTGGACATTTTGTCCAGAAGGATACTGTGAAAGACAGCATTTAAAGCTTTACTGAAATCCAAAAAATCAGATGGCTTCTCTTGATCAACTAGATGGGTTACTTTCTCATAAAAGGAAATGACATCTGTCAAACAGGTCAGTTTGCACTTACGTTTCAAGTGATTCACCTTACTCATGCTGCTAGAAGTGTCAAGGGTCATGACCTTCAAAATTCTAGGGAATAGTTCTGATTAAAAGCTACTGGGAAGGGAATAGACCTCTCATTTCAATTATATCAAATCCATTTTGAAATGGTGATTAGTTTTTAATATCAAGTTAATCTGAACTTTCCCAAGCTTCAGAAACAAAAGCTGTTCTTAAAATGCCATGTCCTTGACATAAAGATGACTTTTGCTAAGAGTTCCAGTGGGATGCTTTTTATAGACAAAATTTAACACTCCTGCTATGATTCCTCCTCCCTTCCAAGAACAAGTAAACTCATATATATGCAGAAATAAAGAAAATTATGAAAGATTTTTTTCTGGTGGCCCCTGGCAGGCCTAATCATCTGGAAAATGAAGTCTTATACATCTTCATCACTATGGTTTCTCACAGTCAAAATAGGACTTAACAAAATGAACACAGCATCTGTTCCTGTATGCTTAGGTTAGAACTTTTAAAATGCTAAATAATTAGTTTAAGTGTCTGGGTTCTCTGGAAGGAGTACCACTTAGAATTATGATCAAGGTTACAGCAAATGTTGCAACTCATTTGGAAATTGAGGTTTAAAGATTCAAAAAGAACACATAATTGTTTGGAATATTACAGCGATCTTTTAAATTCAGCCACTGTGTCAATTCAAACTCAGCTTAAATTAGCCATTTGTATTTCTATGCATAGCCATGCTTTTGGAGTCATCGTGGAAAATTTGAAGTTTGACGTAATTGAAGTAAAACTTATCAGCGAAGTTTTAATGGAGAAATTGGCAGACTTATTCTGTTTTATTGGCTATGCTGGGTAAAAGTCTTTAATTTGAAGGAATATGTTACATCAGTCACAGATTTTATAATATATAATGTACTTACAGGCAAGTTCAGGGTAGCAGAATAACGTACCCAGCAGTTTTTCTCTTAGAGATATTAATGACTTCAAGTTTCCCTTCGCAGTTAAGAACGGAGTGTCACTGGAAAATTTTATGAGAAGTTCAAATATGATTCCAAGAGAAGATTTTCATTCATGATGAAGGGGATAAAAAGACAATAGACGAAAGCAAGTGTTCTCATTTCATTATTGTGTCTTTTTCTTGTTCCCACAACAGACGTTTGAATTTTTGGTTGTTTGGTTGATTTTGTGTTGTTGGTTTGTTTTTTTTTTTAGTTTTAATTACTTCTTTAAGAATACTACCTGGAACAATAGGAGTCCAGTTTTAAAAGATATATTGAATTGCTGAATTATTGGTTATGAGGCAAACAAAATGATAGTTACAGAAGTCTGAAATAAAGGATGAATATTAAACTTCAAAACTTATCTGAGTTCTAGAGAACAAACTGCCTTGGACATTCAGTTGGAGGGTTTTTAAAAGAAATTATTTTATTTTCTGTGGGGTTGCAAAATCAGCCTAATGTAGTAATAAAATTTTCACACGACTTTTTACCCCAATGTTTATTTCTATAGTTTGGAAGAGTTTTAAAAGAAGCATTTTTCCACCTGTCCTTTTCTTAAAGTCAGTGTGAACAAAAATCTATAATTCCTGCTTCACTGCTGATGTAAAATGTTTCACACTTTATGAAAGTATATATAAGAAGTCTTCTGTCTCTGCTAGAGATAAATAAACTTCAAGACTCAAAAGACTCCCAAATTTAAGTGCAAACATAAATATCCTAGAAGCCTTTGAGTCTGTAATAGTATCTTTGGAGTTCATGAGAACAGTTTCCTCAAATTTATTTTAAAAAGTGATTATATTCTCTTTTTTTTTTTCCAAATGAGATTATTGTCTATTTACAGCAAATAATGTAAATTAATCATACTCAATACAGTTAATATTTCTATTCTTAGTGTCAGAGGATCATACAGATTTTCCCTCCCACAGAGGTACTGAGAGGCAAAACATACTATTATTTCATAGACTCATAGAATTGTTTATGTTGGAAAGATCATCAAGCCCATTTCTAGTTCTTTGAGACTCTTTCATTAAAAGAGCTTATAAAACCAGAAGTTTTATTTCCTACTTTTTATTGTCTGTTATTTTATCATTTTGCTCTGCTGTTCTTTAGAACATTCTTATTAGCAACCACTCCAGTATAGAACTGTGAAATGGAAAAATTCTTAGTAGCTTTATGGTGAGATGATAAGACACATGAAATGTTTCCATTTCTGCTTGTGTTTGTATGAGTAATGACTGAGTACCACTAGCACAGACAAAAGTATACTAGAAATAAAAGTTACTAGAAAATTTTTGATAATATAGACCTTTTTTCTTTCTTTTAAGAATTATATTTATTAACAGCTATCTTGTTTTCTCTGCATGTAAAATAAGACTGAGATGCTGAGCACCAGTTTTGGTGGAGTAAATTGTATCTGCATAATCTGTTGGATAACCTAGTGTTTTTCAAATGTACAAATCATTATTATGAGATTCATTCATAAGAAATACAAGGATACTTTGTAGTTTTCCTGTGTGGTTCAATTTAAAGAGCTAAGATCACCATTATATATTGTGTATATTATACAAATCATAATGGTCAGTCGGTCAAAAGGTGAGTTGCCATCCATAACTTTTGACTGGGACAAAAATAGCGTGGTTAATGTTTTGCATATCAGAGGTTCTAAATCTATTACCTTGTTGGAGGAGTTTTTCAGTTTTGGTGGGTTTATTTTCGGAAGAAACCTAGATTAATGCCCTATTTATTCAAATGAGTACCTAAAAACACCTGAGACAATTTTTTTGGTCCATATGTTTTCTGGCAAGTAGCAGCAAAAACAAGGAAGAGACTGGGATCCAGAAGCAGAGCTGACAAGGCAGGACAAGGCAGCCTTTCAACGGCACACTAGCATGGGCAGATGAGCAGGGCCAGTGATGATAACCAGGGTCAGCCAGAGTCCACAGATGACCAGAAAAGTTTTCAGTGATGAGGCAGATTCAAGGTTAGGCCAGGAAATAAAGTCAGCAAGTAAGAATAAACAAGGTACCTGGTTAGGTATACACATGTGTCTTGGGACAGGCATTTATAGATCAGGCAAGGATATAGGCTGAGAACTAGCTCACATCGGTCTGATCCAAGCACTACGTGAAAGCTGAATTTCAACACATCTGAGAGCCTGTTAAACACCCAGAATGCAAACTTGGGGCAGTGAGACAGGTTTCAAAGTCTTTTAGTGCACTCAAGGCCCTTGGAGTGTTAAATTAAGGCAGAATCATACTGACTGGATTATGTGGAACTAAAACATCCATAAAATGATCACTGGAAAACATTATATTCTCAAGCATAGAGTAGCATACATGCTACATATCAGTAGTCAAAACTGGATTCCATTCTGAGCTGGATTCAGGAACACTGATGTACAGCTGGGATGTACTAATAAGCTTCATCTGCCAGCTCCAGCTGTGGGCAGAGCTAACATGATTACCTGCACTAGACATTGGTAGATTTACCTTCATCTGTTAACTCCTACCCTAGCAGGTCATTGCAGTAAATGGAAAGAAACATACTGTAAAGCATACTAATGACTTTTGAAGAAGGTCCTTTCATGTCAGTATTTGCAACACTCTAATTGATCTCTTATAAGTATGGGGATAATGATTATATATATATGTATATGTGTATAAACCCCCAAAACCAACCCAGGAAGAATGCTACACGCATTCTTCTATGGGCTAGCAAATTCTTCTTTCAGAAGACTAGTTTGCATACAAATTGCAGACCTGTTAAACCAGAAACTCAGAGAATTTAGGCTTACCTCAAAACCATTTTTAAAATCGTGATTACCTTAATTGCTGTGGTTGGAATTGTATCAGCTAACACGACCCAAAGCAAGACTGAGATCCTGGTGCAGTTATATGCCTAGATAATTGTTCCAATATATGACTTAGAATGACAGAGGCAGACAGGCCTCAGGAACCACTATAACGAGATTGAGTGAGTTCTCAGTAACTATGTTAGGTGTTTCCAATGGACGTGTGGTCCCTCTGTGCTTAGTGGGATTTCTGGAGGGACAGATGATCTACCTTATCAGTATGAATATATATTCTACTTGCCTTTTCATTCCTTACTTCTCCCTTTCTCTCATCAGTTTCACTGTTTGCCTTACAGCTCTTTCATCACTGAGCTCCCTCAATATCTAATAATAACTAAATCTGCAGCTGATATAAATAGGTTCCTTTGTCTCCAGTGGAACCATGCTAATTTCCACCAGTAGAAAAAGATCCTTTTTCTCATCTGATTTATTTTATAACCGTATTTCATATTTGAAAATAATTCCTCAGATAATATTTTTATTATGAAGAAAAACTGGAGGTATGATTTCCCTGTAGTTCTTTTGCAGTGGTTACAAAGCAATAGTGAGAGAATCATGATTATGTCATACTGAAACACACATTTCACATATTTTGTAGGTCTGTTGGTGCATTTTGTGGGAGGGGAGGAAGTTTGTGTTTTATTTTGGGTTTTTTTTTGACTTCTCTTTCTGTTCTAGTAAAACAAAGAAAGAATTTTTAGAACATTCACTTCTTTTAAATAAAAATTTGGCTAATACATTCTTATAAATAGTGCTTTATCATGACATATGGTGAGAAAGTTAAGGCTTTAGTCTGAAGACATTTCCTAATCTCAAGAAAATATGCATTTAGGAACAATCTGGTTTTGAAAGGAAGATGGTTACCTTTTTGTCATTAAAAAGTGTCTGTGAGTTATGGGTAATTATGGGGTATCACCCTCTTTTTCAGAATATTGGTTAACTGTCATGGGCTTGCCTAGGGACAATTTTTAACACACTCCCCCCCAAATTGTTCTAAGGTGAGAGCAAAGAGATCTGCAGGCAAAGAGACCTGACTGGGGAGAAAATAATATTAGGATTTATTATTAGCAAAAATAAAAATTAAACAACTATATCTACAACAATTCTAATTAAGCAAAAGCACTATGTATTTACACAAACATCCCTCCCCCCTTTGTATCAGTCCAGGAAGAGAAGGAGGTATTTTCCACTTTTAAAGCTTCAGATCTTCTAAGCAGCTCTTCAGCACCTTGCAAGTTCGTCTGTGCTATCTCTGGGACAGCAACTCTGACTTGTTGCAGCTGGAACTGTTTCGCTTTCTGTCTCTTTCTCTCTTCTATGTCGACCTCAGGGCTGGGCCTACCTCCCTCCTGGGATAAGGCTGGGGTTACCCAG
>JAWMRA010000113.1:73542955-73568910 GCA_035584735.1 Pseudotriccus pelzelni | reverse complement strand
TTTCTGTAAATACATAGTGCTTTTACTTAATTAGAATTATTGTAGATGTAGTTTTTTAGTTTTTATTTTGCTAGTAATAAATCCTAATATTATTTCTCCCCAGTCCGATTCCCTTTGTCTTCATAAACCTTCTCTCACCTTAGAGCAATTTGTAGGGGGTGTGGTAAAAATTGTCCCTAGACAAACCCACAACACTGCCTCTTTCTAACAAGTCTAAGTGGGACCAAGTTTTCTCCTATTACAGGTGTCCCATAAGAAGATGATCTGGCAGCAGAGTTGAAAGCTTATACACTACCTGAGTCTGTGAGCTTTTACCTCAGGGTCTATGTGACCCAAAAACCCAACTTAAGACAGCTCTTGCCAGCTGAGAACACCCCATAACCAATGATAAAACAAGACAAGATTTCTTCAATGAAACCAAGCATATAACAATGGCCAGAATGGCAATAGACCAGAATATAGTATAACCCCATACAGGCCTGCACAGGACATCAGTTTAGAACAGTGAAGATAAACTGACCATATATCCACACCATCTGCATGGGACAAGCACATACTGATTACAACTGCATTCTAAAATATATAAACCCTGTTTTTTCCTCTATGTTGGGGTCCTCCATGCATTAGACTGGGGCACTGCTATGCACATAGCTAAAATAAGAGAATAAATTGGACTAGATGATCATTGTAGGTCACTTCCAACTGAACTATCCTATTCTATTCCAGATTAGACATAAGGAAGAAAGTCTTTACTATGAGGGTGGTGAGACACTGGAACAGGCTGCCCACAGAAGTTGTGGATGCCCCATCCCTGGAAATGTTTAAGGTCAGACTGCACAGGGCATTGAGTCATCGATTGAAAGATGTCCCTGCCCATGGCAGGGGGTTTGGACTAGGTGATCTTTGAAGGTCCCTCCCAACCTAAACCATTCTGTGATTCTGATTCTTTGAAATTCCCTTGGTAATTCTATGCGAAATATCCTTGTCTCTCTCCTCAGCTGGCAAAGAACTCACACCGCCTATGTACCTAAACACTTCTACCACAGGACTATGTAAGGTCAGATGAGAGAGGCCTTATAAAACGCTGCTTTATCATCAGATAAAGAGGCTAGAAAGGAAGGGGGGGAAGCATCAGAGAAAAACAAGCAAAAAACCCCAAAACTGATAAAACAGCCAGTAGTATTTACTAGCTACTTATTTATTATACAATCTCCCATTTGGGCATCTTTCTTTAGCTTACTGAACAACACATAGTAGCTGAGTATTAGGCACAACAAAGAATGTGAGAAATATCTCTGAATAAAATTTGAAGATGGCCAAATACAATGGAACAAAGAATTTTATTTACAGTGCACTGGATGTAAGAGGCCAAGTAACACCCCCCCCTCCCCCCTTGCATGCTCAGAACTCGAGGGACCAGTCTTTTAAGGTTTCTTGATTTGCATGACCACTCCTTCGCTCCTCCCATGGCAAGCTCCGCTCCTTTTCTTCCTTATTAGGTGTCACAGTTTTCCTTCTTGAGCTTGATTGGGTGTCTTGAGGCCGGCTCCCGTGTTCCCCTTGTCAGTTCATCAATCTTGTCCCACAGCTTATCAAGTCATTTGGTCATGTTATCTCTTGGTAACAAGCTCTGGCGAGGTCCATTGCTCTCGAGTCAGCCCCTAGATGATGCATCTAAGGAGCAACCTTAACAAGCCCAGCCTCCCACGGCTGCAGGTAGACTTATAAATGGCAGTAAGTAGAAACAGCAATGCTCATTATTAAATAACCCTCCAGTTTCCCCAAACTGCACAGTTTCTTAACATGATCAAACTCCTGCTCGTAATAAAACTGCCCTCCTTTTATTTCTCACACTCTGTATATACTCAAACCCATTCCATTTGAGGTCAAGTATTTAGGGAGCTGATGGCTACTGACACTCCTGGTGACATGTCAGATTATGTATTTTTTCACCTTTTTATAAACTGCCACCCCATTCAGCAAAGACCTGTCCCATCCTAATGTAGCTGCAGTCTGCTACAAACGGTCCCTGACTGCATCTGCATCCATCTAGTCAGACATTAATCCCTGAGTTTCTGAGCACAAAGCAGCTCTGTAACTCTTCTCTTACAAAGAAAGAATGACTTAAGTGCAACCTTCCTCATGATACCAGTGTACAGTATGTGCCCAGCATGCAGATGAAGGGAATGTGCACAGTGATTCTTTCTTTTTTTTTTTTTCCTCAACAGTCTGTTTAGACTTCATTTTAAGAAAAAGCATGGAGCACAACTTTAACAAAGCAATTTTAAGATTTAAAAGCCTTCAGACTGCCTGCTAGACATCTGAGCTGAACTTAAGTGCAATGGAAAAGATGGGGTTTCAGGAATGATTCCTTAATCAATTGTTTTCACTGTTTCTCCCTGTAAGCACTTGCACTGTGGACAACAAAGCTTTTGAGTGCTGTGAAAGGAAGGTGTTGTGCCTCAGCCTGAATCCCAGAGGGGCTCCAATTGGCAAAGGTTCTTGCCACAGGCAGTATCAATTTACGTATAGAGCAGAACAGCTATGAGACCACCTCCATTCAAAACCACTTTCTACTATTTCAGATTATTTCTGCTTTTTGTCCAATGGCTCTGATAGAAAATCCATAAGCAGTGCTGTGAACTATGTTCTGCTTTTTTTTTTAGCAGAATGGAGCCTTCCCACTGCAGATTGCCATTTTCCCCTCCTTTTCACCTTTGCTTACTACTTTCCTAGCCCCACAGCATTTGCATTCCTCTTTGCTCAATATCAGCCTCGAGATGCAGGAGGAGGAAGAAGAATATGGAGGGAGAAGTATGCACCCCATTGTCTCTCTTCTTCTGTTCCATGCTTGCTGCTTCAAAGGTAATGCTCAAACGCTTGCAAATGGGAGAAACTTGACTCTCTTTTCTTCTGTGTTTTTTGCAGCCAACTAGGCTTTTGCACACAAGTGTAATGCTGCCTCAAGCATGTCCTACACCTAAATAGAGTGAATTTGTTCCCTTATCTTAATCAAGGATGCAGTAATCTGAAGCAGAGCCTGTGCAGGCTGGGTCCTGTTCTTCAGCTCCAGTCTGTGCTTCGGGACTTGGCATATCCCCCTGAGCAGGATTGAAGCTTCCTGTTTGAGCTCTCCTGTCAAAAAGTTCACACTGTGTGCAGTCAACTGAAAACCCAGGAAACTCAGCTATTTGAAATAGCTTCTTAGATGAACCAAAAGTGTTGCCGTTGATTAAATGGATAGGCCAGGTAATTAAAGAAGGTGGTCTGTACTCACAAAAATGGTTAGGTGCTGGATTTTCATGTGTTGCAATGCCAAAGCTAGTTGCCTAAAGCATATAGTCTGTGTCTTGCTGTTAAACTCTGTTGACTTTCAAAATCTGAAATGTTTATTCTGAAGCACATTTCTGCACAGTGGGTGCTGTGATAACTGACAGACATACCTATCTATCTGCAGGCATCTTGGCATTCTAACTGTGAATAGGGAACCCAATCCTACTGTTTGTAGAGCTCTATAATTGAATTAGTGAACCTTATTTTATAAAACAGAAGTGTTCCCACTGAAACAGTCAAACATAAACAGCTCACACATAAATTATTCACTCCCACACAAAGCCACAAGGCTAAAGCTACCTTTCCAGTACATCTAAATGATGTAGAATGTGTCTATAGTGAAGTGATGTGAAGAGTAACCCAAGCTGTCCCTGGAAAAAACTGCTTCAGCAAATAGCTTAGTCGCAATAATTTTCTAGCTAGTAAGAACTGCTTTCCAGAATTTTATGGATTCTGCAGATCCAGCCATACTGCTTCCATACCTAAGCTAGAGTTGCTGTGTCATATGGCACTGTATCATGTGGAAATGACAGCCGGAGTCAATGTGCATTTCAACCCACCATGATATACAGGCTTAAGTCCTCTTCATTAGTTAAATCCTCAGAAGAAGAGGCATCTAGGCAAGGTTTGATTTCATCTGTTGTCACTTGAGACTGTTGAAGTTTCTGTGCCTGAAGTCTCTGGATTTCAATATATCCAATATCTTGAAAAAGAGGCATTCTGTCTTTGCAATATGTAACTAAAGAGACAATCCCCAGTAGTGACCACCGATAAGATCCAACATAAATCTGTCTCAGCAATGCTGTTATTAAAGACTACCCCAGTCATGGGAAGCCCTGATTCTTCTTCTGGGAAACTCTTTTAGATACATTAAACTTTGCCAGTGCATGTGTCTAGAAGATTTATTACCATGGTACTTGTATCTTGAAATACAGAAAAACTGTCTGAGCACTGAGACACTCTTGTCCACAACTCATGTACTGGCATCATTCAGGAAAAGTCAATACATGAATGGCCTTTTCTTTTCTTATTTTTTTCTTTTTTTGCATGTTTTAAACTGTAGTGTTTAGACTATTTCTCAGTAAAGTCTAGATTTTATGTCTTCATCAACCAAATTACTCCAGAAAGAGGAGAGACAGTGTATGTTCGACCATCATGCCTAAATATATGCCCTGGTTATGAAGTTCCGGATACCCACTTCCTGCAACCCAGTTAATGAGAATCCTTTTTGTTATACAATAAAAACTTAGTTCCTTATTTTTTTGTTATCTTATTGGCTGAATCATAAACTGTTAGATATTTTCCCCTAATACTTAATTTAGCGATGTTGACTATGAAGCTATTATTCTTCATTAATTTCTACTGTAATAGTTATGTCCTGAATTTCACAAACTGCATGTCACAATGAAGGTGGAGATATCCTGCTTATGTCTGAATAAAGTCTTAATTATAGTGGACTTTATACACTGAGTCAAAGACCCTTGTGTGTGGCCTACTTAGTCTTGCTGAAAAGCTGGCTCTTCCTTTTTCTTCAAAAACTTAACTGACTTCCAGGTGTGAACTGAATAGCATTTGTTTGTAATTGGTCATGAAACCTGCTATTCAAAAGACAATAAAATCTTGAGGGAACACAAGTCACATTCTGAGGATAAAAGCATCACTTGGAAAAATATGCATTCTTAACTCCTACCTTTTTAAAAATTCTTTTTTAGAAGATCCTGAAATAAATATTAAGTTAGACAGCAAGGTGACTGGATATGTAAGAGTTGTTCTCCCAAATAGATTTAACCTAAATAGTTCTTTACGCATATGGATTCTCAAGAATATATTAAGTCCCCATAATATCTGAATCAAGTGCCCCCAACAATAATATGGTGTCTGTCATAAATCCTAGTGACCATTCCTTTAATTCTAAATTTTCTTCAGCATTGCAAAGGCAGTTCAATATACCCCAATACAGGTGGTGTTGATACTCTAAGCATGAAAATCTCTTCACTTGTTTTGTTCGTTGTTTGCCTTCAACAGCTTTTTGTAAAAAGTGAAAATATCACTTTGCTGTAAATTTTGATAGTTTGGTATTTTTGGATAATGCTTTTTCCTTAAAACTGGAAAGACAAACTAGAATTTCAAACTCTTCAAGTTGAAATTTCAAAGTATTCATTTGATGATATTCTGCTCTACAGTTTTGACAATGTTGAATCATCTAATTTCAATAGCCCTTTTTATCTTATAAAAGAAACACTGCTTGAATAATTCTGAAACACTGTAGTTAATATAGAAACCTTATGTATCCACAATATTATGTAATATAAAAAATAATCTAAAGGATGCATGATAACTAAACAGACTGGAAATAAAATCTGCTTACATCATTGAAGCAAATTTATTTAATGTTGAAATGAAACCCAAAAGTGACAATAATATGTTTTGATTATTTTCCCACCCCAAAAAAATCAATACGCTTTTATGAAGATTTTTATATATTAATGAATTACATTTTCCCAAAGAAAACATTAACTGGAAAAAGTATTTCTAGCCAGCTTTGTTTTCAGATTTCTCTTCTCTAAGTACTGTTCCTTTCAGTTACTGCCACCTTGCAATTAGTTTTCAGTTATTTGTGGTTCAGGTGGCTCTGTATAAGCCAGTGGCTGGTTGTAAACCCCTGAACCTGCTGGCCTAACCTGTAAAATGCATGTCTCATGATGTGGGCTTCCTGTATTTTATGTGTGTTGGCTGGTGCTGCCGTCTGCCTTCTGAATGCAGTTGCCAAGATTGTCACCCACGGGAAGTCCAGGAAGAAGAAAGTGTTTTACTGTTGGTGAGCCTGAACCTAGAGAGACCTTGCAGGAAAACTCACTCCGCAGCTGACAGTATTATTCCTCCTTCTTTACCAGTTCTCTTGTTATGTGATAATCAAATCCATGTGCTTATCCCATACAGGAGTCTGACTCATGGGGCCAGATGCAAATTAATATGCTCCTCTGTTAGATTACTGACTTAATTAAGAAACAACAACAAAAACACTTTTGCGGTGTCTGAAGATATGTCACTGCAAGCATCCCTGATGCTGTAAGGTGATACAGCAAGAAATCTGTTGGGACCATTGTTTTCTTAGCATAATCATCTTGTTACAATCTTGCAGTGAAATGAACTGCATCCGGACTGTTCCTTATCCAGTTTCTACTGTTTTAAACATATCTTGTATTTTTCCTCAATCACTTAATATGGTTTTTATCCTCCTTTTTCCTCTGCCTTCAGAACTATTTAGAGCTTTCAAAATTACATGTTTGGGCCAAAGTAATGCTTTTCATAAGAGTTCTGTTTTTTGTAAATTTTATTTTGAAACTATTGAGAAACAGAAAATAAAATTACCTCTCAAAAATCAGTGAATCAGTTTGTGGGCTTGAACAGACACATTTTTTTTCTGTATTCGATGGGTTCTTACTTTGATCACACAGTTCACCCAGCTTCTTGTAGAACGGTTTTCCAGACAGTTTGATTTAATTGCTCACTTCAGAATAATTAAGATAGAGAGCAATTCTGAAGGAACGCATGTTCCCCTGCAGCCTGAAATTGTGTGTATGCATTCTTATCTCCAAATAGTAGCACTGACAGTAATTTGAAATTTAAATTTAGACAAAGACCTCTTCCAGGTTTTTCATGGGCATGTGGCATAGGATTTTGATTACTCAGTGGAAACTGAGATAGATATGATGGAGGTTGTCAAATTGCTTTACAGTAGAGATGATTCAAAAACAGTGTATGAAAAAAAGCTATGCTATAAAATTAGTTAAATATGCCTATTTTAGAAATGAAATTTATATTAAATTGTGTCACTGAAATCTACTCAAAAACTGTTCCATGTTTTAAACACAGTCACTTTAAAAAAAATTAACAAATAGAATATAATTAAATCTCAGTGGGATTACAGAAGGTTAAGATGACACTTTACACTTCTAAATGCACGATGAGGAGATCTGCAACTTGGAAGACATAAAAGAGTTTCATTACATACTCAAAGTTTCTATTTAACCGTTCAGTAGGGGCTACATCTCTATTGATGTCAGAGTGATAAAAGATTTATATTACAAAATGTGTGTATAAAGCATAGTCTCTAGTGAGATAAAAAAGTGAAATGATTTATTCCTTAGCATAATTTAAATGTCATCAGTTAAGTTGAAGAGGCACATTTGCCAAAGGGTGTAAATTCTTTCAGGCTTAACAACAACGAAATATTTAATTTTTGGGTAACATATGGAGGCAAAAAGCACAAATAAATGTAATTCTTTGAAAGAAAATCCAGGTTATTGAAAAAAAAAACACCTGTGGAAGTCACCTTTATACTGTTATAACCTTAACTTAAATTATAGATGATGCTGACTAATGTACACTCTTTAAATAGGAAAAGACATTACTTCCCAAATGGCTTCTGCAGGGATTTAAGATGCTTTTAACTTTTAACATCCTATGTCAGCTTGTGCATTTAACTCTTGACTTGATTCTAGTATAACGCAAATGTTGAGATTAATCTAAATATATATTTGAATAATGACAGCTGTGCTTTCCTCTGAATCATTCTTTTCCTACAATAACTACTCAGGACAGATCAAGTGTAGCAGATAATGGAAATGTTTTGAAATTATTTCCAGGGCTGCTGGACCCTCTTTCTGCCTTTTTTTTTTTCATACTGAATGCCTCACAATGTCAGTTCAAGACTTTTCTTATAAATATAGGTTCAAGCAGAAAGAAAAGCCATGTGTTTGATTTGCAGCTTGAGTAGCAACATTGTTCTGTGATACTAATTACTGTGACAAAACCTTCCTTGTTTGTCATTCTTCTAAATGCACTTTGTTGTGTTGTTCTGAATTAATGACTATACCACTTGTCATATTCACTAGAAGGTCATGCAGTCTCAAAACCTTATTCTGCAGTATGAGTAGCCATTTATATCTTTTACAGAGTCAGATCACTACTGAAAATGAGTGCTTTCCATTCAATTCTACTGTTTTCTTAATAATGTTTCCCTGCAGAATAGAATACCAAGAAATTAATTTAAATAACTCTATGAGAATATGTATATATCTGTGTTACAGGTTAATGACTTCTCTTAATATTATTTTCATTATTTTTAACATATACAGGATATTTTATGAAAAAAATCACTTTTCTTTTACCCAGAAGCACCTGATTCCACCATATCAATGTATTGATTCTTATTTAGTAAACAGGTAATTATATTTTTTTCTAACTTTTTAGTAGATCATTTCATAACTAGCCACTGTTTTAAAGAACCAAATACGTATTTTCCTATGGCCTTCTTTGTGGTGCTTTTTTGTACTTTGAATTAAAGTCACAAAAGAGATGTCAACTCTGTTAAATACCAAATAAATTTGAGTGGATACCCAGAGGGATATAGCATTCTCGATTTTGAGATTATCATTTGCACTGATCCTGTAATTGATTGACAATGTAAAAATATGTATACACATAGGAACTAAAATTTTATTCTAAAACTAGTTTAAAATAAGCAGGAGGATGTGTTCCCTTAAAGAAAAGGGATTTCAAAGACCTATGACCTTAAAGTGATTGCAAGATTTTCAAAGATTTCTGTAGGTAATACAACTGTCAGCCTGTACAGAACACTTACAAAGTGAACCACACAACTTGAAAATTACCAGATACTTTTATGTCTTCCTAGATTTATAAAATCTTGGGTGATTAGTGTCAGTACCATACCTGATCCTGCTAAACACCTTCAGCTGCATTTTTCCAACAGATGATCCAAAGACATTAATAAATGTATGTTTTACATATTTTTTTGTATCATAACTTAAAGTTTTGCTTGTGCTGATGAGATTCTTTAACTAAGACCTTTGCAGTTTAAGCTGAGTTTTCTATCACAACAGCATTAACTGAGAAAATTAATATCTTCTTAAAAGTAACATATTTACTGCAGCATAATTTATAGCTTTTGCAGCTTCAGATTAGTCAAGCACTAATTTATCTCTGAATCTTTCCTAAGCTAGATAAGTATTTTTTAAAGCATTCAATATTTAATTAAGAGAGAAGCTCCATAATTAATTCTTAATTGAATGCTTCTATGAGAGACATACTCTAAGTAAGCTTTTCTAATATGGAGCTTGAATCCCAAAAGATAGCAATTCAATTTTCTTGACAGAAAAGGAAATGTGCATGTGAAGAAGAACAAAGGGAAGCAAGAGGGTAAAATGTGACAAAGAAAGACAGATATGAGAAATTTGTGTGGTTTTGCAAAATAGAATGAATTTACAGATAGAATCCTTTACCAGCTTTCTCCTTCAAGACAGCTGAGGAGTGCCTCTCCCCTAAGACAACTGAGAGAACTGGAAGTGGAAGAATAAAAAATTCTCATTTGGAAATGATGTGAAATTGAATGATGTGAAAAACACCTGTGGAAAACACTTTTTCTTTATTCATGCTTCATATCCCACAGGGTTACAAGGCCATTCCTCATCCATCATTATTTCCATTACAGCCCACTGCATTGCTAATTGCTCATCAGGGCAAGAGAAGAAAAAAGTAGGTTTGTTTGCAAGATGCTGCGTTGAGTAATCCATATACAGTAAATACAAATCATGTCTCACACAACCAACTTTTGGCATATATTATTAACAAAGACTTTTCACAATATGTCTGAAGTCCTACTTTCCTGTTGATAGATCACAGAGGTTGGTGAATTATTTCTTTGTCTCTGAGTGAAAAGAAGGACATTTTCCTAGCAGAAATCAAGGTGGGACAAAACAGAATTTATGTTTTGTAATTTATTTAGAGCACTAAATCTTGCTTTCCTCTCTTCAAGCAAATATCCCTGCCACGTTAACTTCTAACATCAACACAGATAAATTTTTTATACATCACATCTGCTTCACAAATCCATGAGAAATATGTCTGTATAGAACACTATCCAATCTTCTGCTCTCTCTAACCTTTTTTCTCCTTGGGACAGCTGGTAATCTAGGATGCTGAGAAGACTGAAAGACAATCTTGAACGTTGCAGACTGATTTTTAGCCTTCCCTGTGGTGAGTACTTTCTCTGGAGAACAGTGATCATCCTTGTGGCTCTCCTCTACACTTGCTCAAATAGGTCCATGTTCTTCTTATGGTGGGGGTCCAAGAGATGAATGCAGTAGTCCAGGTGGGGTCTTGACAGGGGAGTAGAGGGTGAGAATCACTTGCTTTTACCTCCTGGTCATGCTTCATTTGATGCTTGTTATGATCCAATTAGTGCTTCTGCCTGAATTAAAGTTCAAATGAGACCATATGCTGAAGTCAACAATATGGATTTTATTTAACAGTAAATATGAGTTAGAGAGACAGAAAGAAATAGAAGAGAGAGGGGAGAGAGGCAGAGAGCAAACAGAAGATAGTCACCACCCAGGGATCCAGTGGTGACCCATTGGTCCCTCACCCTGGGCTTCTCAGTGGCTGGGGTCCCAGAGTCATTCTTCTGGGGGTACCACCTTTGTACAGCCCAGGTTCCAGGTATCCACAGGGTGGTCACAGGTGCTGTTCCCATAGCTCGTAATATGTTGTGAGGGACTGGAAAAAGTTATGAAAAAGTTATTAAAAATTATTACTGGCTCAAAACAACTCTGTGTGTGGGTGGAGGGGGCAGATTGGGTTTTACCAAGGTGGGACTGTGCTCTGCCCTCCCATAACTCCTCCTTGTTGGGAGCCACTGGTGCAGCAGCCAGTCACTGACACACCGGGAGCTCTGCCTCATCCCCCCTGCTCTGTCCCAGGAGATTTTAGTCTAGCCCAGAAGAGCTATTCACCATTGGCACAGCTTAAACCTCAGATTACACCCCTTGGAGCCTCTAACCCATTCTCTGAGTAACTGGCAGGCTGAAAGCCCCATCTGAGGGGAACAGCCACAGGAGTCCAGAGCAATAAAATCAGCACTACAGGGCAACCAGGTGTTTGTGGCCCTACTGTTTCTTGGTTCTAGTGGGCTGGATCTATGCCGGATTTAAGGCAGTAGCTATAATTCTCTCTCTCTCTCTTTACTTCTACCTCTTCTCTTGTTTTCCTTTTGCTGATATTTGGGTAACTTAAACCTGGATGGGTTGGGATTTGCTAAGCCAATGCTTTGTGAAATGCTTTAAGTTGATTGAATGTTTGTTTTAAACTTTTGCCAAGTTCCCTTCTTTTCCAAACTTTGCCAGTAAAAAGTGTGCTCTTTTCACCCCCTCAGATGCATTGTAGCATTTCCCCTGTGTGCGGTCCCAGGGTATAAAGAAACAAAGGCTCTTTTAATAAATCCATTGGGCTGGTTTGGGAGCCATATATCTTTTTAACATAAAACCCCATTCAATGAGCTCATGAGCTGAACCCGGGGTGTTACATATGTGTGTGAGCAGTTGCTTCCTTTCCCACTGTTTGTCACCAGGGGAATTTTTGTCTGGATATGTTAACTAGGATATGCTAATCAGACGTCACCTCTGCCAGTCCTGGAATTAGTGCTCTCTGGTCATAAATTCCTCCCTTCTTTGCTTATCTCAAGTTCTTGCTGTGGTAGTTTATCTTGTGGCAAATTCCTTCTGTGTCCTTTACAGTGTTTGAGACAGGCAACCTTCTTAAGACTTTATAGCATTCCTGGATAGTTTTGGTTGTCTGAGCTGCGCACATTACTGTTTCATGTCAAGCCTTTTTCATTCACTAACATCCACAAGTCTTCTCCTGAGGATAATCCATTCTCCTCCTATAGCATACTTTTCTTGGAATTACAGATTACAGCAGCCCAGGTGCAGGACCTTGCACTTGGCCTTTCCAAACTTCAGGAGGTTCACACAGGACCACCTCTCAAGTCTTTCAATATCCCTCTGAATGGCATCACTTCTTTCCAGTGTGTTGACTGCATCACACAGCTTGGTGTCATCAGCAAACTTCTGAGGATACATCCCACTGCCTGTGTCAGAGAAAAAGATCCCCTTTGAATAAATTACTCCATTTCTTACCTTTCTTTATTCAGACACATTAACTCTACTTACTTGACTGCAGATACCTTCTGTCCAGTCTGTACTTAAGTCTGGCAGAAAAGTTGATGAGAATTATGTTGATAGCCCTATGTTTTGGCCTTTGATTTTATTTCTCTAATATTTGCTGTATTAGTTTTTGAAGTAACAATGGACTTGTAAACACTGTATGTCTGTGAAGTTACTCTCTTATTTTATATTCTAGCTACAGTGTACCTAATTTCACTGATTATCAGGGATAAGAAAGAACAGGACTGTTTCACGAGTGGGGACAAGCTAAGAGCTGAGAGGCATTGTGAGCAGTGCCCTCACTGACCAGAGTACAATCACTTGAATACAGCAGCCCAAGTCAGTTGATCAAAATGACACCCTGACAATCCCAAACAACTCAAACCTATCAATCAAAACTGTGGTACATCCAATGAGTGCAGTCAGGAACAGCAGGATATGGTGACAAGACTGGGTGACAAAGTTGAAACAGAGATCCAAGATCCATCCAGCAAACATGTTTGGAGATCCTCCAAAACACCTCCAGCAAGGATAGGAAGCCCAGGTCAGCAGTCAAATGGAGCTTCTGGGCTCATGGGTAGATGTTGGGACTGGTTGATGAGACTTGGCAGGGTGGTTCAGATTTTTTAGTGAACTTGGAACTCTGACAAAAATCAGGTTCCTCCAACAGTATTACAGAGGTGTAGCTTGTAAATTTTACAGGAAAATTTGTACCGTAAATATCTGTCCCATTAATGCTAAACATGAAATTTGTCTTCTCCTAGACTATCTGGGTGTTTTGGGGATATGGTTGCTTGTTTTTTTTCATTACTTGACACGCAAAATAACATCCAAAAATAACAGCCATTGGGTATCTGTTACAATCTGCTTAAATGTTGCAGAAAGAACTTCAGATTCAAGTATTCCTCTGAGCAAAATTCAAACTCACACAAGTTATCTGCTGAGTGACCTTAAAACACCCATTTCATGACAGTATTTTATCCGAAGGCATACTGTTGTGCCTATTAAAAATTCATAAGGACAAAAAATATTTAGTTTTGCTTCTACTACTGTGATATCTTGATCTTGTGTAGATTACTTGTTCTATTCACATATATTCTTAGAATATATTAAGGAGAAAAGAAATAGTAGTTAAAACTGTTTGGAGGGCAGAAGGAACTCTGAACCTCGACAACTGAAGTTTTGTGAAAGTCGAACCTTCTCTTTTTGGGCAATAGTCACTTGAACAATCATTTGGCTTCAGCAAGAGATGAACTTCATGATGGAAACACCCTCTAGTTGTTATGTATTTATTTCAAGTTTATATTTAATAAAAATTCCATGTATAATGGAAACCTTTATCACCAAACAGGGCAACTGTAAAAAAACATCAAAGCAGGCCTGTACTGTCACTTGCCATTTTAATGAAGAAGAGGTATGTATTTATTTGTGAAATATTGTCTGAATGGTTTAACTGCATTCACGCTTATTGTATACCAAAGTCAGGGGTTTAGAGCCTTCTGTGTTGACTGAATGTATCTTTAAAAGACTAATAGAGTGTTCTGTTTTCATTCAAAAGGAGACTTTACTAGCTTGACAATTCCTTAACAATATATATTGTCAGTCTGGATCATTATCAGCCATTATCATTATGTATTTAAATGATTAGTTTTTAATAAGCTTATCCTACATTAGCTTGGAATGTACAATATCATGGAGCTAATGACATAGAAGTGATATTAATGGCTATTGATGGTCTTAGTCTCACAGATTTGAAGTGAATTTAGAGATTTTTTGACAAGCGGGCAGCTTCTTTCTTCCCCACTTTTCTTTCCTTATTCCTTGTGCTTTATGTTCCCCTACCCACTCCCAGGAAGAAAAAATCGTGGTGTCATCTGCTCTGATACAGTTCATCCTGTTTTCAGGACCAGAACTAGTTCCAGCTGCACCAGATATCTTTCCTGATTAATCCATAGGATAAAATCTGATTTCCAAAGGCAACTTTCCTACCTATTCTTAATCCTTTGTATTTTATTTTGAAGATATTACTACTTGCAAGTTGACCTGTGCAGCATTTGTGCAACCATCCCAAATTTATCCCTTTGAGGTTACAGAATAATTAAATATTTATGCTCAGTTGTGTTACAAAATATATATTGTTTCTGGTTATGGTGTTGAAATTGTTTTCCACGGTTTAACCCCCATAAACACCTAAGTACAACACAGCTGCTTGCTCGGTTCTCTCTCAGCGGGATGGATGAGAGAAAGTGAAACATAACTGTATGTTGAAATAAAAGCAATTTAATAGGGAAAACAAAAGTTGTGCATGCCAGTAAAGCACAACAAGGAATTCATTCACCACTTCCCATCAGCATGCAGGTGTTCATCATCCACAGGAAAGTAGGGCTCCATCATGTGTAATGATTACTTGGAAAGACAAAAGACACCACTCCGAATGTCCCCCCCTCCTCTGCTTTCTTCCTCGCAACTTTTGTTGCTGAGCATAACACCACAGTATGGAATATCCCTTTGGTTAGCTGGGGTCAGCTGTCCCAGACATGTGCATCATTTTGCACACCCCCAGCCTACTTGCTGGTGGGGTGAGGTGGGGTGAGGAGTAGAGAAGGACTTGAGGCTGGGCAAGCACTGCTCAGTGATAAAGAGATCATCCATGTATTACCAAAAGCTATTTTCATCACAAGTCCAAAACACAGCCCCATACAAGTGCCATGAAGAAAAATAACTATTCCAACCAAAACAAGTACAGTGTTACGAAGTGCTCCTATACTCTTGCTAATTATTTTACTTTAATAAGCTTATGGCTGGGATAAAGTTAAGGAAATACTAATTATGCCTTGCTTAGTATGCTTTCTAATGGGTGAAAAAGGCTTCTGCTTTAGCTCCACACCATGTTCTAATGACACCGAATCTCAATGTCAAATCTGAATCATGACAAAACCTAGGGGCAGCAGGCATGGAGTAGACTTCTCAGTCATAAAACTGGGCTTGTTCTGCCAAGCAGGACTGACCACACAACTTTAAAAATCAAAGAAAAAGCACCACTGTGCTGTGGACACTGACTGAATTAACCACACCTAGCAAGTTCTCTGAGTCATTTGTTCAGGCTATACGAGTGCATTTAAACTAGTTCCTTTTATAACACACCAAGGGGTGAAGTAGGGAAGGCGAAGAATGGAAAGGAGAGGAGAGAAGCTGAAAGGTCTAAGAAACTAAAGAGCATTATTCAAACAATATTTTTGGTTTCTTGAGCAATTTTTGCTTTCCTTCTCAACTTTGAATTTAAAAGTCCCATTCAGGAATTGTTGTCCTCTTCCGAGTTGTTATTTTGGTAACATCACAAGTGACAGTGGAAGGCTATAATTCAGTTACTTACTTATAAATAGGTAATCTAGTGTGGTTTCAGGTGCCTTTTGGCAATTTTCCTAGCTTCCAGCTGATGTTTCAGTAATCTGTGTGTCAGCATCAGATGTAGATATATGAGATATCATAGGAAATACAGAAGTTGTTCCTACTTGCCTCTGTATGCGCAGGTGAATCATGCCTCAAAATTCTCTTGCATTTTTGAGAGTTCCTCTGTAGCCAGTGGAGAGAAATGGACACTTTTACAAAGTTGCTTGTCCTGGAAGACAACTTTCTTTCTCAAAGTGCCTGTTTTCTCCTTTGACTATAGAGGTATCCTGAATAATTACTGTAGCCTGGACACAAAACTTTCAGATGACTAAAAACAGGAGGGATTAATCATACACCTTTTTTTGTGTGGTTTTTTTTTTTTTTTTTTCCCATAATAAGTGTATTGCAAAGTAACTGCAGGACAATTGCCTTCTCAGTCAGTTAGTTATAGTGATGACATTGTATATCTGCTTTGGAGACTGAGGGGTGACCTCTGCTCTCTACTGCTACCTGAGAGGGGGAAGTTGAGAGAGAGATGCTGAGCTCTTCTCCTTGTTATCCACTGATAGGATGAATGGAAATGGCTCAAAGCTGCAATGGGGAGGTTTAGACTGGACATTAGGAAGCGTTTCTTTACCACAAGGGTGGTCAAACACTGGAACATGCTTCGTAGAGAGGTGATCGACGTTCCAAGCCTGTCAGTGTTGAAGAGCTTTAACTTTTTCAGCCCTGAATTCGTCCAGCAGTTGGATGAGATGATCGTTTTAGGACCCTTCTAACTGAAATAGTTCTGTTCTATTCTATTCTATTCTACTCTTTTAAATCAATTCAAATTGCAAATGTGCAATTATTGTTTGAATTTTTTATTATTTTTATAATCATATCCCTAACATGAATGTAATTTTATTTTGTCAATCAAGATTAAAATATACTGTTATGGATAATATTTTTTAACATAAGAGAAAAGTAATCACAAAGTAACGATGAAATTTATTATACAAATGTAAAGTGAATATACTTACTATATTTAACCCTACTTCTTAAAGACAAGCAATTAAAGATTATATATCTTTCATTAAAGGAAGACTAGTTTAAATTGCATAAATAAATTAAGAATAGTTTAGCTTATGTAATACATTTGTATAAGCAGTCGCCAAGTTTTAGGCTAACCTGGTTGTTCAGTAGGGTGTTATCAGCTGTTTCCAGTCTCTTTGCTGAAGGCACTAAATTGAAAAGGCAAAAGGACTACGATCAGTTCTTATGGTTAGATTCTCTGACATCTTCTCATCATTTCTGACTGTTCAGGCAGTGGAAGAAAAACTGAAATTTCTCATAAATCCTGTGGTGAAAATTCTCTCCATAGTGAGGGATCTGTCAAACAGCTATAGATTAATTATATTTGTCTTTTGTACTCTCAGTGTCTTCAGAAAACAAAAATATCTAGAGTGGCTTATATTCTCAATATCCCTAGGGAGCAAGAGTTCTTGTGGACTTGAACCATTCTCCAGAAACTAGAGCAGCCTCTTGGATGATTTGACTTAGGTTGAAGGTAAAGTCACAACAAAAGATACTGATGCTCCAACTGGAAATTAATTTTCTCATTTTTTTGGAAGAAAGCAAAGGAAGATTCTCCTCTATACGGATGGACAAGAATGACCAAAAACATACCACTGAGTTAATAGCATGTCATATTTGTAAGCAATAATTTCCTTTCTGACTTGATTTCTGAATAAGGCTGCTAAGGACACACTGCTAAATAGTTATAGGAAAAAAATAGTTTTGGCTCAGAACATGAACGTCTCATGAGAGAAGTGGTCATGGTCCTCAGGAAAAGTAACAAGAGATAACTGGAAAAGCAGGATTCTAGATAACATATACCTTATGTGCTAATCAGGCTAATTTAAACAAATAAGGACAAAGACTCCAGGTAAATGACCAGGAAAATACTCTGTATATGTTTTTTTCCTAATGTAGCTTTCCCTGAGGATTGAGTTTAGAGTTCTGAAGTAAACACATGATCTCCAGAATTTAGATTTCATGCTACTCATTTAATACTTATGATACATATTAGTTACAGAACTGAAAGAGATGCTTAAACTACTACAGCTTTAATACATGTTAATGCAGAAATTAAACCGGGATTTTATCAAGAGACAAAGCTTAAAGCATTTTGCTTTTTCAGTGTTATCACCATTTCTTTTTCTGACTATATAGGCCTTTCACTCTTAACATTCAAACAAAATAGCATGTATATCCTCATTCCTGCATTATGTTGTTCTAGATCCTTAACTTCTCTTTACTTTTAATCTGTAAATAAAAGACACAGAAAAGATCATCAGTCTAAGTGTCATCTTATTAAAAAAAAAGAAAAAGAGAAAACTTCAAGTTTCTCTGGGTTTTCTTTGAGTTAGTGCTTTATAAAGATTAAATTTTGTACAAAATCCACATCATACAAAATTTTCACCTCTTAAAGTTGCCCTGATTCTTAGAAAGTATAAGAATACTATTTATTCAATATGAAAAAGATAAAAGACTGACACAGAAATTTTGTTACAAATTTTCATAAAATAAATGATAAAACATGCAATCAGATCTCTTTTCAGAGAGAAAAAACAAGCAAACAAACATAACTGACCTTAACAACCACTGAATTAATATCAGGGGAAAATCTGGCAAATGTCAAATAGCTTTTAAAGATTCATTAAAAGTGCACATCCTCAAAATTTTAATATCACCTAGGATAAATCAAACAGAAAAATAATTAATCTATTTAACTTAAAATGTACTGATTTAAAATTAATTAATTATTTTATAATGAAACTTAAAAGGATCATGTTCTCACAAAAAACTTTATTTAGAGTCTTAATTTTGATATATATTATCTTCCTTTTCTTACTTTGATAAAGGGATGTACTTATGCATATTTTTGGATGGATGTTAAATTCTAGTTTTCCTCACTCAGATTCTAGCTCTAGGCTTCTGAAGAACAGCCTCACTATCATTTCACTTCTAGTTATTTACAGGAAATCTTTGCCAAAGAAGATAGATCTCCCAGTCTTCCTGGGCAATTTTCAGGAAGTAGTGAAAACTTTGGTCTTAGTATTTATTTATCTCAAGAAAACAGAAATAATATGATACTCAGATTTCATATTCCAGCTGACATCACCAGTAATGATTATTTGCTGTCTTCAGTGTATAAATTGCTTATTTAGAAGTGATTCAATGCAATCCAAGTAGCTAAAATTTGATAAAATTAATCATTCAAAGGAAGAAGTTTTTTGAAATATACTTAAGTGAGATTCTGGGGGAAAAATTATATTAAATTGTCAAGAAGAGTGAATGTCTGCAGGGTGACAATTCAGTGTCTCTACTGTAGGTGTCCAATAGCTGTATGTATCACCACATTAAAAAAAAAAATAATCTCTTTCATTAAATTGCTTAAAAAAGACCATGAAATCCATGGGGTTGCATAAGATAAAATATGCCAGACACTGAGTACATTAAAAGAGCAAATATACTAGCCATGAAGGCAGTGATGATAAAAATGTAATTGAGGTGTATATGAAGTGGTTGGGTCCTTCATCTAAAGGCATTCTATAGTAAAATTTTCACTTTTGAAAAAAGGCACTTCTGCAGCTAACACACACACACACAAAAGCCAACCCAACCAAGACTGTCTATCGACAGCTGGGAACACGAAACAAAAATTTTAGTTAACTTATGGTGGTTTGAGCACATTTGAAACCTGCTGTAATGTCCTTAGCTGAAGTAAGGGCCAAGGGTGTATGTGAAAAAAAAATTAGTTAAAAAGTTGCCTTGTATGTAGAACTTATTTATCTTGTCTGTGGAAAACTATTCCTTTCAGCAGGGAATTTTCAACTCATGTGAAGTTTTGCAATTAATGCAAACAAATAGTTTAATTACAGGCTTCTGTCATTGACAGTGTGGGTAGCAATGGTTATATACCCTGTAGGATTTAAGCAACTTGTGATACACAGTGAGAAAGACAGATTTCTTCTAAAAGACAACTGAGATATTACCTTTTAAAGTAACTATTTAACGTTTTTCCAAGTCCAAAATATACCAAAGATTTTCATAGTGTTTAAAATAACTTATAATAGGAATTCTATGCCTATCAAACATAATAGAAACTAACATGACATCTCAAAATGTCAAACAAACAGCAAAAAACCTGAAAGTTCGTTTTCAAAAATACTTCTGTGACTTTTCTGTCACAAAAGCAAAGGCAGTATGTGTACCAAAGAAGAGCAATGGAAAACTGAACAATTTTATTGCTTCTATATAAGCAGATTTCATATCTGTAGGGTGAGGACAGTAAGCTTATTTCATAAGCTAAGCATGAAACAGAAAACTATGCTGAGAAAATGAAAAGATTGATGCAGTTGATATTGAAAATTACTGAAACCTGAAAGAGGCGTGTCTCTTCTTACCAGCTATTACAAGAGAATAATATAAAATGACACTAAATTAAACAAGCACTACTCTGATAGCATCTTGGTTTGGGAAGGCAATGCTCAACAGAACTTTCCGTGCATCACTTTCATGAGTCTCCCTTCTAAGTTCTTTCTCTTCAGCAGGCAACTGGGAAGCTGAAAAAGAATCCATAAAATAACTTCAAAAGAATCAAATATCAAAAATTTCAGACTCTTATTGTTGTTTTCTCAGGCACTAAGAATATAAAAGGGGATTTATTGCTTATTTTTATACAACAGGTATATTAAGATATTTTTATGATTTACAAAAAGATTTTTCTACATATTTAGATTTCATACTCCTGAAAAGGATTAGGTAAAGAGAGAAATAAGAGTGATATTTACTCAGGAATTGAAGGCTCTCAACATTATTTACATAACTTAAGATGAGTTCTTGCATATCCATTTGAAATCCCTGAGTTAAATGTTTCTTTGAGTTTTGTAAGATTTAGTAGAGCACTCATTTTGATCAGAAACTCTTCCTGTGCTTCCTAAACTCTTACAGCCATCTTGGATATATTTCACGAATTTCACTATGATGTCCATAAAATTCTTTTACCAAACTATGAGGTATTGGAACACAATTGTACACTGATTTTTGAAATCATATATTTAGGTTTGTCATACTTGGAGTGGTAAGCCTGGGTCAAGGAAAATTCACTTTTCCAATGAGATGGCTACTACACACTCTCTAGGGAGAGCAATACAGAAGTAATTGTAACTGAAATAACAGATGCAAGGTATTTGGGTTTTTATTATAGTAATTTCTTATTTGTAGGTAAAGTGATCAAAATTTATTGTTATAATTATTATGAAGTCTGCCTTTTGATGTCTATTGACATCTGGCCACTTCATATGGCAAAAACCCCTTTCCATTTTTAAATTAGTTTTGTTATTGGCTTTTCCCTTTTTTCCTCATATCCACCTCATATCCATGCCTTGCCTCATATTCTTCATACACTGCCTCCTCTTTTTTATTTATTTCTTTTTAATACAAAAAAAAAAGTGTTTTCTTTTCTGAATAGTTCCATCTCATCCTTTTTATACAAGTTGCATTTATAGACAAGGGAATGAAATGACGGAGAACAGCCATAGAAAGGGAACTGGGTGTCCTGGTCGACAGCAGGTTGAATATTAGTCAGCAGTGCCTTGGCAGCCAAGAGAGTCAACTGTTTGCTCAGCCTGGAGAAGAGAAGATTGAGAGGAGACCTCATTGCAGCTACAACTTCCTTGTGAGGGGAAGAGGAGGAACAGGCACTGATCTCTTCTCTGTGATGGCCAGTGACAGGCCCTGAGAGAATGGCCTGAAGTTGTGTCAGGGAAGGCTTAGGTTGGATATTAGAAAAAGGTTCTTCACCCAGAGGGTGGTTGGACACTGGAACAGGAAAAATGGGACCAAGCCTGCTGGGATTCAAGAAGCACTTAGAAAATGCACTCAGGCACATGGTGTGACTCCTGGGGTTTGTCCTGTGCAAGACCAGGAGCTGGACTTTAACGATTCTTGTGAGTCTCTTTCAACTCAGAATATTCTATTATTCAATGATTTGCTGTTTTCTGTTTACAGATATAGTGTGTTATGATGGATTTTCAAACTTAGCTTGAATTCTGCCATTTGTTGCATTGTAAGTGCATTCTCTGACCTCTGAAACATAGCTTTTACTGCTGAGGGAGCCGTTCTTCAAATTGTAGCAGGTCCTAAGCTTATTCCTCACATATTTTATAATGCAGAAGTTAATCTATTTATTCTGGAGATCTTTCCAGAATCAAAGGAAAAAGATTAGAAGAGATCTTCAGATAGAACTCCATTGATCCAGCAGATCAGAATAAACTATGTTTCAGCCATTTCTGGTAAATTATCATCTATCTCTTGCTAAAAGAGCTTCAGAGCAAAGTTTTGATTTTATTCTTTTCTGAATACAAATTTCAATTATAATCCAGAATCACATATAAAAAATGTTGCTTCCTTCCTCTCTCACAAGTAGGAAAAATGACACCTCAGCTTCACAAAATTCAGAAAATAGATCCAGGAGTACCAAAGCCACCTGTCATGAAATTACACAGCTTGCCAGAAATAGGTATTGACTCTTATAATAAACTCACTGCAACAAAAGGAAGTCAAAAGGCAAGGATGGATTGGCAATTGTAAATTTTACAACAGATCTATGGAAAGGCTACAAACCCTCAATCACCACCCCCCAAAGTATAAGACTAGTAATTTTTTTATTTGGATAATTCTCACAGGAAAATTAGAAACTACTGAAATGAACATTAATGTGTATGTATGGGCTATTCCTTTATCTTCAATAGTACTGGTAAAATCTGGAGAACAAATACTGACTTGGTCAGCAATATCTGAATTTGTGTTTAACAAAACACTTTCTTTCCTGGCATATGCTTCAGCTCCAGGACATCTCCAAGGTATTTCTAAGATAACATCTGTTGTCAGGTATCTTAATGTTTAACCTCAGTGACTTTGTTCACATTAAAATTATATTGGCATTATTACTTTCGTTATTGTTTATCCTATCTTGAGTTATTACCCCACCTCAGAGTTAAATATTTCTTGTTATTCAGACGTATCTGTTTCCTGTTGGGCTTCTGCCAGAGTGGTGGGCATGAGCACTAAAATTTAACAAACTAAAAAAATTTAAACAAACTAAAATGGAACGAACTAAAATTTAGCTTGCATAGTTTGTTTAGAGGCTCTGCCAAGACACTGCCTTCTAATGAGGCATAACTGATATTATTAAGACTTACTTTTATGTCTCTTTGCTTTTTATATTTCTATCAGAATGAAGATCACATACTTTTTCTTCAATCATTCTGTTTTGTTGCTGTAAGTCTGCTCTGCAGAAGAAGAAATCTACCTACTTGCCTGTGCTTTTCATACAGTGCATAGCTAAGTGAAAACATTGAAAATTGACTGATGTATTGTTAAGGTATTTGGCATCTGTATTCGGATCCCCAAGTCCTTCTCCACTCTTTTGCACAGAGCCCTGTATTTCAATTCCTTGGAAATTAATACTATCCTGAGGCCTTTCTCTTCATTTAAATATAATTTTATTTTGTTTTAATGTGAACCTGATGCAAAAGTTTGATGCCACAAAGATGTCTCTCCCTTTCTGTGATATAGTGGTAGTATGAAGAGGCATCTTCCAGCAATTATTTAAATTCTTGTTAGTGCCCTGTTTTTCACAGCAAAAGAACCCAAAACTGCTTTACCCAACACAGCAATATTAAGGAGCCTTTCAAAAATTTTCAGTTTTCAATATTCTCTCCTCAGTATCAACAGTACTCATGGGTTCTATTATTTACTGACTATTGCCCTTTGAAATAAAGGCAATGTCAATACATTATCTTCAACAGACTTTTCTAAACAACATACACTATTGAAGACAATTCTGATTTCTTTCATCATTTTAATGAGTGCCATAACAAAGAAGTGTGTGAAGATTTCAGGTTTTTGGTTTGTGGTTTTGTTTTTCTATTTCTCTCTGCTTGGAACCATCATTACATCAAATCTTTATTTCTGTAGTTGTCAGTCACCACAAGCCTAATACATGTAGTACTAAGAAATGCTCAGAAATTCACTAGCAACTTATTTGTTTTGGATTTGCCTCAACAGGTTAATCCTCATGATAGTACAGAATCATATAAAGATTACACTGAAAACATGCTGACATTCTAACCCTGAAACTGCTCACTCTTCATACATGGTCCTGGAACACTGCTGCCTCAAACAATGGCCTGAGTCCTATCTTGTGTATGACATACTGTGTGTTTCCTTTTCCCTAACATATTCATTGGAAGTGGGGTTATCCTCACTATATCTTTTATATGTGTGGTGTTTCAACTGTGTTTAAGTATCTGTTTCAAGCATATATATTTGTCCAGAAGTTACCTTAATATTCATAAAATCTCAGAGGCTTAGAAAAGCATTATCAGATAGTTTGCAAATCCTCGCACCCTCAGGGATTTCTCCTTATCTTAAGAGGCAGGTATGTGCTTCTTCACATTCTTGATGTCCTTGAAAAGTAACAGTATTATTTTGTTTTTTCTTTTAAGTTTCTTGTCTTGAAGTAGAATTGCTAATTTATGAAAAGAGAGGTGTGGCTTAAGCAAGTGGTAGATTTGCATTTTAATACTATTCCCTTCCCTTCAGAATGTACAGTTGTTAAATACATCCCAATCTGCCTACTTTTTTTTGGTTTGTAATGATGCAAAGGTTATTACTGTAATTTTTTTACTTTTCTTCCAACAATGTTTATTTCTGATTTCAAAAACCAGTTAGAGGATACTGTCTCTGGATAGCACAGTCTACTTCTTAGCAAGAGGTTTTGAAGCAGACAGTGTAATATCCAGTGCAGTCTCCCCGTCCTAAAGGGATGCTTGTACATAAGAGGGGCCTATAACACCTAAAGAGGGCCTACAAGAAAGTTGGAGTGGGATGTTTTAAAGGGACGTGTGGTGATAGGTGAAGAGAGAATAGCTTCAAATTAAAAAAGGTCAGATTTAGATTAGATATTAAGAAGAAATTCTGTACTTGAGGGTTTTGAGGCACTGGAACATGTTGCCTAGAGAAGTTGTGGATGCTCCTTCCCTACAGATGTTGTATGGGGTTTAGAGCAACCTGGTCTGGTGAAAGTTGTCTCTGCTCATGGCATGGGAGATGGAACTAGACAATCTTTACGGCCCCTTCCAACCCAAAACCATTTTGTGGGTCAGTGCCTGTATGATCCGCCAAAAAAAAAAAAATCCTTAAATAAAATTTCTTCTATTTCATAGAGAATTATATTAAAATACCCTTATTAATTGCCTATTACTGATATCTTTCACTTCTTTGGCTATCAGTTGTTCTAACAGCTAACAGCTGCTAAATGATATTTTTTTAAAAAGTTGAAAATGGAGGTAAAAATTATATCTTTCCATGATGCTTCCCTCTTTCCTCGTCTGGCACTAAGTTGCTGTTGGCTATGTAAGTACGCAAAGAGATTGATTAGCAAGCAAAAAAGTTCAAAAGATTGTTTCATGTCTCAACCATCATGACTTCCATTTTGAAGCCTCCATCCAAAAGAAAAAAGGCTCTGAATACTCCAAAATGCTAAAGCTTCATATTATTTTAAAGGGAGGAAGTTAGTGTAAATATAGCTAAACACAGACAGAAAAATTGTGTGGACAGTACCTTCCTGATGATCAGGAAAAGTTTTTTGGTTTTGTTTATTTGGAAAGAGGGGTTTTCAGAAGTTGAAAATTCAATTTCAACAATGTCTCTATGAAGAATGGAACCAACTAATTGAAAAGAAATTATTCTATTTACAGCTGAGTTTTGATGCTTTTTTTCACCATACAGGGAATATATATTTTATATACATATACATGTTTATATATATTTATATATATTTTCTAAGCAAAATAAACTCGTCTGGTTTGAAGATTTGCATGAAATCATCAAGTTCAGTGATCAGTTTTGGGGGGTTTATTATGTTATGAATGCTGAAATTATTGTATGTTAATATATTAAATTAATTAATGTAATTAATTTAATTAAAATATGAATCGATGTAATTAATTTAATGCAATTAATATACATTAAATATAGACTTTTAGACATTGTCATCTACTGAGTCTGTGGTACCACATGTAAGTTTTAATGGCAAAAGGCAATTCCATGCAAAGTGAAAAGCAAAGTTTGAGTGCCTGTGTGGAACACTGGTAG
>JAWMRA010000113.1:73523750-73542855 GCA_035584735.1 Pseudotriccus pelzelni | reverse complement strand
TGGTGTGGGGAGTGAGAGAGGGAAGAGGTTCTGGAGGCTGAGGAGAGGAGGAGGAGGAGGAGGAGGAGTAGGGGAGAGTCAATGGTTATTCCTTTTTCCAGAATTGATCCAGATGTTGAGATGTTAATCATTGTCCCAGCATGGATCCAGCTGGGTCAGTCTGGCCAATGGGAAGCCCAGGACCCTGGGGGTTCTTTCCGCAGCCTGCAGAAGCCTGAGGTCTATCTGCGGGGAGGCTGAGGGGCAGAGCTTCATGGGCGGGCTTCACCTCGTCCATGTCAATTTTTCTGTTCCTGTCCAGTGCTGTCAACTTTTCCAGGAAAGGGAGAGAGGGAGAGAAGGAACCGCTCCTGGGTCAGTCTGGCTGATGGGAAGTCCAGGATCCTGGGAGTTTTTTCCCCAGTCTGAGGTCCATTGGAGGAGGCCTGAATGGGCTTCTCCTTGTCCATGTCCATGCTTCAGGGCTCTGCCTTGGCCACGCAGCTTCTCAGGGCCTTGGGCAGGGGCACGCAGGGGCACCGAGCACACCCTCAGCACAGGGACTGGGGACAGGAGCAGGATCCCGGAGCTGCCGGAATAACAAGAAACATCATAAAATCTGCTGGAAAAAATAGGATTTGGAAACAGTGTAGTTATTATTTGGGGTTTGGTTTGTGGGGGTTTTTTAATTCTTCAAAAGAACTGGGTCCCTTTCTGGGTTTTTAGAAGTGAGCAGCAAAACTATTTCACTTGGGAGCAGTGTTGGTAGTTTGGTTTGTGGCTGGTGACAAAGACATTGTCATCTACTGAGTCTGTGGTACCACGTGTAAGTTTTAATGGCAAAAGGCAATTCCATGCAAAGTGAAAAGCAAAGTTTGAGTGCCTGTGTGGAACACTGGTAGGATTTGTGTTGAATGAGACACCTCAGATGAAGAGCCCTTCCCTCCACCAGGAACGTCCCCTGTTTTGTGCTGGAAAGGGAGACAGGAGAGGTTAAAAATAGAGGAGTGGAGCAAATAGACCTCAAGTAAGCCCAGAAATCCAGCTTCTCCAGAAGTAGCTGAGGGTAAGAGGGAGAAGATGGCCCTGTGTCAGAGAAACAGAATGCAGAAAGTGGATGGAAGGGATTTTGTTGAGATTTTCAATGATAAAAAGAGCCCTTTTTCCATTCCTTTTAAAAATTAATGCAACTCAAGCTGAAGAGATGTGTTAAGATGGTGGATTGATTCCTGCCTGGGCTTGGCTGCTCCTCGGAAATGGACTCAGGTGAGAGGGGCGGGACAGGCTCATTAGTAGGTGCTGGAGAGGGCTGCATAAACATCTCCAGGGAGCGCGAGTGATCCAGAGTGCGGCGAACAGGAGTGGGCAAACAGGGGCATGGTACAGCACGGCAAACAAATAGGGTGAACAGACAGGGCACAGCCACCTTCTAGATCTCTCAGGTGAACTTTTTCTTTCTTCTTCTTCTTTTTTTTTTTTTCTTTTTTCTCTCACATTTCAACTAAAGCCAGTAATGGTTTCAAAAGGAATGAAAGCCGTCAGTACTGTTACCACTAGGAGTGTGTTGACACAGACAGAACCCTCCAAGAAGTAGAATACAGGTACATGTCCTCATGTCACTTCAAGTTTGAATTCTCCTCCACAGTTCAATCTATGTCCAAAATGAAGTTCCGTTGTGGTTTTCATACTTTTTATACTTCAAATAAAGAGAAGGAGTTTTTCTATTATCAAAATAAGACAGGTAAAGTAGAAAGCCATTAGAGATAAATGATAATATTTCATAAGCCTGTATCAAAATAAAGCAAATAAAAGCAAAATCTTATATGAAGTTAAAAGAAAATCCATTGACTCAAAATAGCGTATATATTTCTGGAATTGAAATGTTCTTCTTAGTCAATGTCTAATTGGTAGAATTTTGGCATTTTCAGTGCTCACTTAAACTGCACGAAATCCTTGTAAAACACCTGCCTACAGATACTCAGTGGCTTAAAATACTTAAATTTTCTGCAAAGTATTATGGCTGCATCTGCTCCCACAGTACTCCTGTTAAAAGTTTTGACAGTTTGGAAATCACTTGTCAAATTACTTCAGAGGAATTCGGGGTAAGGTGGATCTAAAAAACTCTTTCTCTGAAGCAAAACTTCATAAAAGAGTGTTTTTACAGCTGATAATCTGCTAGCCAAGGAAAGATTTAGTTTTATTTGTTTGGTTTTCAGGTTTTTTTCAAAAAGAATACTAACATTTGATCTTGAACTTATTATATGAAGTGTTTCTCCCAGAAAGACTTGTTTCAATGACTAAAATAGCTTCTTGTATATCTGTAGTGATTTTTCCCCTTCTTGATGTGAAGTTTGTTGTACTGTGAACAGTCAGGGTGGTTAGTGGGAGGTGTGTGTCGGTTTTAATATCGCATAAATATGTTACAAAAATGAAAAGAATTTCAGGGAAAAGACACAGGTGTTGAATGTCTTTTAGTGCCATGATGTGTGTCCTTAAGAAATGCTTAAATCCAGAGCAACCCTGTGTAGTTGTATTTCAGCATGAGATTTACCCATAGTTTAATATTCTATACTGGGTTTATGTGGCAAGGTTTTGATATTGTGGGAGCTGCACGGATGAGGAGAAGACCCAAGAAATTGTCCACATGTCAGACAGAGCTGGTCCCAGCAGGCTCCGAAAAGGATGCACCATTGGTCAAAGCTGAGCCCATCAGTGCTGTTGGTAGTGCCTCTGGCCTAGCTTATTTAAGAAGGGGTAAGAAACACTTCACAAGAGCACCTAAGAGAGAGGAGTGAAAATATATGCAGGCTACAACTCTGTAGACACCAAGGTCAATGAACAAAGAGGGGATGGAGGTGCTCCAGGCACTGGAACAGAGATTTCTCGGCAGCCCATGGTGATCATAGTGATGCATGTTGTCCCACTGCAGCCTGTGTAGGTCCACAGTGGAGCAGATATCCATCCATTCTGTAGCCCATGGATGATCCAATGCTGTAACAGGTAGATGCCAAAAAAAGGTTGTGACTCACATAGAAGCAAGTTTTCTGACTGGACGTATGAACCCGTGAGGGGCCCAGGCCAGAGAAGGCCAAGAAAGGTTGTAACCTATGGGAGGGACCCCATGATGGAGCAGGAGAAGAACATGAGGAGGAAGAAGCAGCAGAGACACTGTGTCATGAACTGACCACAACCTCCATTCCCCAGGCCCCTGTGCTGCTTGGACGGGAGGACTTATGAGAAGTCAGGAGTGAAGTTGACCTGGGCAGAAGGAAGGGTTGTAAAAAAGGTTAGATTCGTTATTATCTCTCACTATGCTACATTTTTTAATTTTTTTTTTTTTAATAATAGTAAACTCTTCCCGAAGTTGAGTCTTTTTTTGCTTGTTATTGTTATTAGCACAAGATTTCCCTGTTCTCATCTTGATCCATGAACTATTTCATCATATTTTCTCCCCTTTTGGTAAGATAATGAAATGATAGGGCAGCTGGGTGGACATATAGCGTCCAAGGTCAACACAGCACATCTTACATCAGGGAGTGCATGGCAAAGATTTGTTTCCACCAGGGAAATTCCAAAAAACTATTCAAGTTAAATAGGTCAAAAATGCAGTAGCTGGCTGAAGGTCATGCAATCCAAATAGTTGCTTAAAAAAATTGTTTCGTATCTTGTGAAAGGCATGACTGAGGGCCTAGAAAAAGAGATGATGATTTGTCTTTCAAATAGGAACTACCAATTATGCCAACCATAGATTTAATTTTAAATGTCAAACATATGCAGAAGTACATTTGCAATCTGAAGTATTGCAGGCAAAATCTTTCCAAATAACACAGGCAAGATTGTGCTAAAATGTTCTGCCACAAAATGAGTGGTTTGCGTTGCTTAAAGAATCACCAGCAAAGGTATCAGGAAAAGGACATTTAATATGAATTTACAAACATGCGACAAAGTTTGATGTCAAGGTTCACTCTACTACTCTCTACATGGATGAAACACACAACAGGAACATTGAATTAGAATCAGTTTAGAATAATTCGCGTGGAGATGTGGGAGGAAGGAAGACAAAAAGGTGTAAGAGGGAGACCCGCCCTTTGAGTCAGGAAATTCAGAGTAAATCTCCTTGCTTTCTAAACTCCTGATGGAATGTAGTTGCAACTGAGTCCAATCTTAGTTCCAGACTAGATCAATGGTTTATGTATAGAGGCTTATAACAACACTTAATCATTGACTAATTTACAAAGTGCTGTAGTTTAATTTACTACAATTGTATTGTGACAACTACAAATTCAAGATACTGATATTCATGCTATACTTACTATAAGACATATTGTCAATTCACCTACACGTGTGCACAGATATAAAGGAGTATGTACAAAGGCGGTCCTGTGAAAAATTTTGCTGAAGAGTCAGTAAAATACTCATGTCTAATGCTTTGTCACTTCTCAATGGGTGAAGAGTTGAGCCTTGAGAAGTCAAGATATCACCCCAGATCCTGTAGTCAGACAACAGTTCTTGTGGTTTAAAAGCAGCTGGAAATTAAGCTCCAAGCAGCTGCTCTCCTTCCCCTCACAATCTCTGGTAAGAAAAGGACAAAAGGCAGAGATTATGGGTTGAGATATCAATTTACTGAATAAACAGCAATGAGATAAAGAAAACAAACAGTAACGGCAACAGTGTATAAAAAAAGGTGATCACATGCAAAAAAGCTGGCACCACGTGGCTTCCCAAGACAAAGGTGAAAAATGGTGGACATTAGTGTTCATGCCAGCATTTTTGACCCCGACAATGAAAAAAGCCACTGGCAGACACATCGTCCGCACCCATGCTCCTCCCCCAAGCTCAAGACAACAAAAAACAATGACGGACAAACCCTCCAAGTTGGACCATCTGTTCAGCCCCACTGCCCTGTTCACCATTTGCTCCCCGGACAATATGGCAGCAGAATGTCTGTTTGTCTGCCTTTTCTTCTACCCCAAGCTGCTCTCCCTTTCCTCACAGAAGTGAAAATCTCTTATTTTTGTCCCCCCGAGATGACATGGGTGGTATCGAATAACCTAGCCATGCCCACACAGCTCCAGGCTTTGCACCCCTCTTGTCCTTGGCCAAAACTAGGACAATGGTGCTCTGAGTATTGCAAACTCTCCTGTTTATGAGCTCTGAGGAGCATCTCAGAGGGAGGTGCTGGCACAGCCCACTGTGGTCCAGGAGAGCTCAGTGGATCTCAGGACCACTGTTTATAGGGTTTCAAGATGATTCCTTTAATCATCCATAGATTTTCCATCCTCGGGTCAGTAATTACTAAAGTTTCCAAAGCAATTGGAAATTGTTTCCAACACCAGGTGAAATTTTTTTCAAAACCTCCAGCAATAATGATACCACTCCCCTTAGGCTGTAGTTCAGGTAGAGAATATTCCAAGGCTATCACAAATTGGCTGATTATCCCTGATCTTGTTCTTCACCCTAGAAGTGTGGCCAGTGCTGCCCTGGTGCAGTCAGTGCCATTCCCACCTTACCATACCACTCAACTCATCACACAAAGGTCAGGGCCTCACAGGAACTCTGAGATCATACAGTAGCCTGAGAAAACAGCAGTGGGGGGGTGGATTGAGTGAGATGGATACACATCACCATGTGTCCTTAGGTTTGGAATTTATCCATATTATGTAATTTCCAAAGTAAGATGTGAAAAAAGCACAAAAACCAGAAAGACTTAAAAGTGAAGAAACCATCTCTATTATTGTTATGTTCATTACAACTTCTGAAGAGTGAGGTTCTTCCATAAAACACTTATGATGAGTATTAGAATAAACTTAAATGTGTGACTTAAATTTGTGTTACCATATGGAATAAGTTTTTCAGCTCCAATATGACTGAGATGTTTCATATTTTCATATCTTTAAACCAAACTATGTTAAGCCTAATTAATACTTTTGACATAATTAATACATCACTTTGGTTAATTTACAATGAATTTACTGACTGAGTAACTTTTTATAGCAGTACCCTGAATTCACTCCTTGATGAAAACTAGTGGAAAATGCTAAGCATAAAATTTGTGCAAATTTAAAAAAAGAATGGCAAATAGAAGGGCAGGTGTCTTCTAGCAGATTAAGGAGAGTTTTATTACTATCATTTAAAGATACTTGCAGTCTACCTGACTGACAGCTGACACTGATGACAACAGAGAATGAGCACATCACAAATAAAACTATTCATATATACAGGCATTTCAGGGTCTTTGTGAAATATACTGTTTCATTGTATGCCCAAGGATTAAGGACTGGAGTTTACTTTTTGCAGCGACACAGTATCATTCTCTTTTGGCTAAACTGAAGTAAATCAGAAGGAACTTGGCTGAAGTTGGCTGGTGATACACCACCTATGTATGTGAGGAAAGAAATCTAGGATTGGATGCAAAGTATCCTGGTAGGCTATTGGTTGGCCAATTTTGATTTGATCCTTTCATATACAAGCAATGCCTCTAATGGTAATTCTGATACAACCCAAACTTTGTTACGAATGACTGTGAGTTTTTCTGAATAACAAAAATCAAGAAAATTAAAGATAAGTAAGTAAAATTTTGATCCCATATTAGGTTTAATGTTGATAAAAGTAATGCATGGGGAACCAATTTTGACCAGATTAACTTTCATTGTGCTGGAATTTGTGGCTATACATTGGCTTCTTAACACAAAAGCTGAACAAGTTTCTGTTAAAGCCTTTTACCACCTTATGTTCTCACGTATTCCAGGGAATGGATATTCTGGGAAACTGCTGGTGATTGCAGTTTATGATGCTTTGTCTACTGGAATAGCTAATAAATTAGACTGGTTTCATAACGTCTAAAAGCAAAAAAAGCCTGTGGAGTTCTATTAGTACAAAACTGGAATAACAGAATAGTGAATTATGTCTAAGGTTTATTTTCCTTATTTCTTTTAACAACTTGATAGATTGGCTTTGATTCTAACTTATCTTCATGTGATTTATGCTTTAGAAAAAAGATTACTGAGATAATAAAACCCACAGCAACTGTCTGTTTCTCAATGAATTTATTATTTTTAGTTGAAACATCATATTTGTGATTATATAAAGTGAATTTAATCATGAAGTGTGAAAAAAAAGAGGATTTTTTTCCCCCACCTTTGCTGACTCAAGCATTCAGCTGGTTTACCCTCAAAAAGAGTATTTGATGATTTATTCTGATGTACTTTTAGAAACTTATGTGAAAAAAGGCAAATGTGAACTAAGAGAAGAATCAATCTGAAAAACGGCAAATAAGAAAGCCTGGAGAAATCTTAATAGTCAAATAAAAGTAACATAACTCTGACTATCTTCCAGTTTCTTTCAGAGAAAATTCAAGTTCACCATCCAGGAAAAGCATATGTGACTATGCAGCATTTAATTTCCTTGCTTTTCTCTTGCATACTCATATAGTTATTCTAATTTCCTTTTAAAGTTATTTTTAGATTTTTCCAATGCTTTTTTTTTCCTGATTATCATTTTCTCAATTATTTTTCATATACCAATAGGCTCAGAATTGGTTCAGAAAGCTGAGACCATTCCTGTGTCAAATACATCATCACTAAGTGAAAACATTCCCATACTGTAGGTGTACTCATAGTATAAATTATGAGAGCAATCAAATTCTTCAATATCCATAGTTTATCATTAGGTTTATTGCTTTTCAGGGCATATAACTGAACTTAAAGTCAATGATTCTGCATATAAATTAAGCAGCCCAACATCTCTGCAAGAATTTCTTTGCAATTTTACCTAGAATAATAAATGCTTTACAAAGAAAAAAAATCTAAAGATAGGAAAGGAAAGTCTTCTCTTCATTGCATTTTCTTGCGGTAATGGGTTATTTTATATATATATATATATATATATATGGATAAAGTAAATATGGAGGTTGGAACTAGGTGATCTTTAAGGTCCCTTCCAACCCAGGCCATTCTATGATTCTATGATTCTTTGATTCTATGATTCTATGATTCTGTGATTTAACAGACCTTTTGAAAAAAGCATATATTGGTCAAAAGCCAATCACACTTTGTGGGAATGGTGTTGTTGATAATGTTCTGGAGATTATGTCATACTCTCTTTTATCTCCTGAATTAGATTCAGAGTATCCAAACTGACAAGCTAAGGAAACTACTCGATCAGTGTTTTTTTCTTTGTCAGGCTTCAGTGTCAATTGTATCGGCACTTTATAAATGTCTCTGGATCTCTGAGAGATCTGTTATGTCAATGGAGAAGATGCCTTGTAGTCTTAACCATTGTTTTATTTTAATTAATTTCCCTTTCAAAGTATTCCACTGTATGTAGGAATATATTTAATTCAAGAGGAAATCAGAGTATCTGGAAAAAACATGTTCTGGTCCTTCAATTTCCTAAAACAAAGATCAACCAATCTTACACCTATGAATTCTCCAGTTAAATTTAGTGGCCGGTACTTGAAAAGGAGAATCTTCCAGTAACGCCCGTGTAGGGAAAAAACAGTTTCTATATTTCAGAGATCTTAAAACACGTAAGTTATGCTGTGATTTTCCATCTTTTGAAAAGGTACTGTCTTTGGTATTATGCAGGAGAAGGCTGAGAGATGTAATACACAGGAATATGGTGAGTTGTTTTTATTTTGGTTTATTTTTGTTCGTTAATGCAAGATTTTTTGCATGAGGTATGCCTTAGAAGTTGGTCTTGGTTCTAACAGCCTCCACAGTGCCTCAGTAGTGTTATACAGCAGAAGAAGCCTGTATATTACTGTAGGATATTTTAAACGGATTTATAGTTTATTTATAATAAAAATATTATAGATTTATAATATTTAGAGGTAACTATTAAAACATTTGTTTGGTTTTATATGAGATGATTTTGATAGTAGGGAGGGATGCAGGAGTGGATTCTGTGAGAAGGTACCGGGAGCTGTGTCTGTGTTAGGCAGAGAGTTTCAGAATCCCCGTTGGTCAAGGCTGAGCCCATCCTCAGTGCTTGTGGTGCCTCCATGATAATGCATTTAGAAGAGGGTAAAAAGCACTGTACAGCAGCTGTGTGAGAGAAGCAAGAAAATCTGAAAGAAACAGCCCTGCAGACACGAGGGTCAGTGAAGGAGGAAGGAGAGGCAGTGCTCTAGGTGCAAATCAAACATTTCTCAGCAGCCCATTGAAGAACCCCCACTGGAGCAAGTGGATATGCCCTGGAAAAAGAAGAGTCCATGCCACAGCAGGCTACTGGCAGGAGCTTTGGACTGTGGAGAGGAGATCATGCAGGAACAGGTTTTCTGGCAGGAACAACAACTTGTGGGAACCTACATTGGAACTGTCTGTGAACTGTAGCCTGTGGAAAAGAGCCATGCTGGAACAGTTTTGAGGAACTCCAACACACAGGAAGGATCCACATAGGAACAATTTGTAAAAGACTGCATCATGTGGCAAGGATCCAAAACTGAAGCAGGGGAAAAGTGAGGAAGAGGAAGGAGTAGCAGAGACAAAATATTATAAACTAACTGCAGTCTCTATTCCTCATTCCTGTGTGTGCATTGCTCCAGGCAGGGAGAAGTGAAGTTGACCCTGGGAAGAAGAGGAGGGGTAGGGGAAAGGTGGTTTTATTTCTGTCTTTTTTCCTCACTGTCGTACACTATTTCTACTTGGCACTAAATCAACTTTCCCCCCAGTGAAGTATCTTTTGCTTGCGATGGTATCTGATGAGTGCTCTCCCTAGCTTTATCTATAAGTCTTCCTTCTTATTTTGTCCCCCGGTTCTGGTAAGAATGGAGAGTGAGAAAGTGTCTTGGTGGTCATCTGACAGCCTGCCTAAGGTAACCCACCACAATGCTACATGTCTGTATTCTTCAGAAATGCCCTGGGTCAAAATTATTATTGTGGCTCAGCCAAAGTTTTCATATCAGTTTCACTGCCATAATGGGGTGTGAAAATCAGAAAAGAATATAATAGTACATATTTAAAATTAATTGAAAACGTGTTTAGTTAATAACTTTGAGAGTAGATATGAGGCAGTTAATTAAAGATTTATCTGTGTATGTTAATTTACCACAGTACTGCATTTACCACAGCATAATTTAATTCCTTTCAGTGTGTTACAAAGATATGGATACTCAGAATTTTTTTTTAAGACTAACTAGCTTTTTAAAGTATTGTGTAATTTTCAATCTATTAAATTTCTTGAAAAGCAGAGTAATGAAGAGTCACTGACCACTCTCTGATTTAGGACCTTGTCATGTTCATCTGATCACTGTGTAGTTACATTCTCATGTAGAAATTTTCATATACCTGATATACTTCATAATTAATCTGTGATTCCAACATTGGTGTGTGGTGCCTATGGTATTATCTATTAGTTGATGGTTCAAACATTTCTGCAAGCAGATTTTCTCTCTTTCATGTGGGTGACTCCTTTTTATACATAATTTTTTACTAAAACTTGGATCAATAGATTTGAAGGTGATATTTTATCCTCAGGGTCTTGACTTAAGCTTTCTTAGTATTTCATGGTAATCTGCCTAAATTGCCTTTGGTATAAGCATGTCATTAGTTATTACGTGGACACTCTCAATATGTCCAAATGTTTCATTGATTTTTTATTTTTTTTTAATGCATCATGAGTTTCAAGGCTTCATTTATTTCAAAAGACAAATGAGAAAACATATATCTGCCCCACAGTGTATTGAAGTGTAAAACTTGGATGATTCCTCAACTAATTTGAGTTGCCAAAATCTGTTTTTCAAATTTAGAACAGTGAAATAGGTTTTAAAAATTTGTCTGCTCTGTCTTAATACATTATTGCTAAAATCTGTGGCTTACAGTCAAATCCCAATCGCCATTATCCTTTTCTTCAGCTGCAAGCCCAGAAACTCACAGAATACAGAAATTAACATTTCCTTTCCTATCTATAGAAATTGACACCTCAATCCATCTGCCAAATAAATATACACATCAGAAGTATATGATGAGATATGGTCAAAGATAGCTGATATATTAATATTATATTAATAACAATATGCAATATTTCCCCTCAAACTTTTATCCTCCTAGTTGTGTTACTGCTGAGTGAAACGATTTGGGGAGCCACATGTGCAATATGTTTGTTCCATTTACTAAGTTAGATTTAGATGGCAGGGAACCACCCTTGTAGTGTGAAGAACCACTATATGCTCTTATTTCACAAAATAGGAACAAGATGACTGTTACAGCTGGGTTTTGTTCACTTGTTCTTTTACATCTACCTTTGACTTTTTCTTGTGGATATGGAGATGCATTTAGATTTTGATCATTTGAGAGGTTCAAAAACAATCTCTCTGTTTCTGAGGCAGGAATAATTTTAACCAGTGACACAGCTGCCTCCTGTAACACTGTGATAGGGAGCGCACACTACGTGGTGTAAATAGAAAGTCATAACCCCCCTCATCTATGTACAAAACCCGCACCTGGAGCCTTTGAAAACACCAGTTAAATACACAGTCATTTTGACCCATGTTGTTTTCAATTTCTTCATCTCCTCCTTTGGCCTCCTCTGAAATATTTTGGGGTTTATGAGAAATGGAATATGGACTGTAAGGCATTTAGAATTAAACGTCCACTTCTTGGATGTTTGTTCTTGCAAGATATGGACTTCCTGACAGAGGATGTCTTTTGCAGTTATTTGTTACTATATGAAGAAAGCATCTTCTGAATGTAAGAGCAATTTCTTGTAGTAATGAGCTGTGTATTCTGATTTTCGTCTTATGCTGGAATACAGTATTAAAAGATACAATTTCACTCACTTAAGGTTATCCAAAAATCTGCAGGCTTTTTTCCTGAATTAATTAGTCATGTTATACACAAAAGAAAAACAATAAATACTTCTGCATTTGTGATATGTTAGTGCATATTTTTTTCTTTTTTTTTTCTTTCTTTTTCTTTTTGAGATGCATCTGCAATTGAACTTTCACTTGCCCTGTTACTATGATTTTGTCTAATGGTACATACAGCTTTTTTTTTGCTGATCATGAAGGATATGAAACAATGCATTGTACATTTGTAAAGACTTCGCAATCTATCCCTTAGTTCTTTCTCAGTGGCACTGAATATCTCAGTGGCACTACTTTTGAGTAAGACAATTTCAGCATTTCAAAAATTCTTTTGATTGTATATTGTATCATTTTGCTCTGCTGCTCTTATGTACTTGTTGATCTGCTTTTTCACCTAATAAGAAGACCAGAACAGTAGCTCATGAACAAAAGTCTTTTGCAAGTGTATTTTGAAAGCTTGTCTAAGAAATCACCCAAAGTGGAAAGAAAATTATGCTGATTCTCCTATCAACACCTGATGTTAGAATGTTCAAAGTTCCTTCTTATGCTGTTTTTAGAAGGCAGGACTGTTTTCAGTCACAATCTCTATTAATCAGATCCTTTTGTAGGTTTAGGTGTTATTTCAATTGTTCAAAAGATCAGGTGAGATACGTATTGTTTGACAACCCATTTAGATTTTGATTCTGTAAAAAAAAAATTTACTTATTTGTTCTTGTATTCCTGTATTTACCATGTTTCTGATAGAACCTTCACTACCTAATAAACAGTGGTCACTTTCAGCATAATGCCTTGCTACTTTTTGTTTCACTTTGTGTAACACTTGATCTCAAGCTTCAGTCTCAATAACTTTCTTTACTAGATAGACAGCATTTATTAGACAAATTTTACTTTAACATGGACTAGTCTTACACAATCATTCTGTCCTAATCTTATTGAATATGTTTGTCTAACTCTACATACATAAGTTTAAAAAAATAGATATAATAAGGAAAAATATACATATAAACATACATTTTTCTTGTTATTCTTGACATTAATTAATAACTAATCAGATAAATAATTTTATAATTAAATTCTTAGAATTATAAAATTTATGTGAAGAACATTTTATTTTATATTATTTCTGTAAAACATTTGTCTTAAAAAATTTGTCATTTTGCAGTGATTGAGCCAACGGGGATCACTTCCCAAGTGAAAAGGAATTAAAAAGAATTTTAAAAGAGAAAAGGAGGTTGTATACTTCTGCCATAAAGTATGTTGATTAAGAGTCTTTATTATAAAAGCAAATGGGAGCCTAAGTCGCGTTTTGAAAGGTAAACATAAAAATTTTCATTTACAGAATTGTTTCTCTGTGTATATCTTAGCATATAGAATTATGTAAACAAACAATATATACACAGTCTAAAATACAGCTGTGGAAAAGGACATATGCTCAGTTACATTACTCTGAGAATGCTGAAGTATGAAAAACACTAGCATATGTATTTAGTTTTCACTATAACAATGTATACATGTTTAAATTTGTCTCCCAAGGCTGAAGAGGAAGGAATCTCACCATCAGTATTGACGTCCCAGAAAATAAGTCTTTATGATGTCTGAAAGTATTGATGGCATAAAGGAAGACCAAATACTACATGGGAATACCATAACATTTGAATCTCCTTTCCTAACTGGAAAGGATAACAAGGAAGAAATTATTATTATTATTATTAATAATAATAGTTCTTGACTCAATAATTCTTCAAAACAAAGAGTAAGAAGGAATATGCTTTTCTCCCTTAAATGTCTGAGGAGAAACAAGCAGAGTAACAAATATTTAAATTAAAGGGTTGAAGTCACAACAAGAAAAATATTTACATAAATTGAGTTGAAGTATTTTTGGCAGAAATTAAAAAAATTTCTGCTATTAGATCACTGAAACATTCTAACATGAGTTTCCTAAATATAGTAACTCATGAGATCTCTCCTTTTATTTTCCATGGGTTTTTATCTTGTTCCTGGTTGTTTGGGGTTGTTTTGGTTTGGTTTGTTTCTTTCTGTCTTTTTTTTTTTTTCTCCCCTGTGTTTCTTTCCAAAATTAAAAAATAACTAAGGATTTGGGGTATTATGAGAAAATGTTTTTGATAACAAATGTGAAACTGGAATATTGCCATTTAAAAACAGATGCAAAACAGATCTAAATATACCCAGGAGGCTAGATCTCCTGAGAAAGCAAACCAACAAATATTTCAATAACACAGAATTCTAAATTTTCATTTATCTTAGTGTATTGGGGATGCATGTCCAGATTCTGGTGGCGGGAAGAAGTGGGTGGCTTCTGTGAGAAGCTGTCAGAAGCTTCTCCCATGTCCAACAGAGCCCATGCCAGCTGACTCCAAGATGGACCCACAGCTGGTCAAAGCTAAACCCATCAGTGATGGTAGTTACACCTCCGTAGTAACAGATTTAAGAAGGAAAAATATTATTGCACAGAAAATTCTCTCAGAAGTCACAGAGTGCTGCAAAGCTTTTCCTGCACACCTGCAGCATAATGTAGTATTAAGGCATTTCCCAGCCCATGGACTTTTGTTCTCCAGTAGCAGATAGCTGCAGTTTATGACATGTAACATATGGAATGCTGTAAGCTGGATATACAGAGCATCATTTATGTTAAGCCGAAGATCCAGGCACTGATATTATCTAACCAAGAAATATTGCACATCATAACAAACATTTTAAGCTACTACATACAATGATTTCAGGCAGCACTAGTTGACATCACTAAACTCCATTCATGTACTTGTCATTGCAGTTTCCATAGAAACTAGTATTGCAAAAGAAAGTGGAGAAACATGATTGAGAAACGTGGAAGAAATATAATTAGAAAAAATATAATTAAAACAAGCAAGTTGCAGTTTACCAACATTAGAGCCTCAACACAGTGAGCAATCTGTGTGTAGGAATCCTGTCAAAGTTAATGGCACTTATGACAGACACAGCTGCTTCAGCTGCTCTGTTGAACATGGTGTTGGATTATTTAGGGTACTCTAGTAAATTCAAATGTTGTATTAGTGCAGTGTCATAAGTGAGGGGTTTGTTTGTTTTCCTGGGGAAGGAGGGGGGGAGATTATATCCTAGAGAGAAGAAAATACGTTTGTGTTTCTTACCATCAGATCCTCTCAAGTTCCTACTTTGTTTCTGAATGAATTAACTTCACATGAAAATATTATTATGATTTGTCTTCGCGTTTAATCTTCTGTATTCTTTATCCCTATAAAACACTTCATTTAAAACACTTCCTTGCTGCTTCACTTCATTTATTTGGCACAATAGAAATAAAACTTCTATTTAGTATATGTTACAATGATGAAATAGCTCCCAGCTTTATAATAAAACCAGAGGTATTTATTATGTAATGGTAGTTCTTTGTATCACTGGCACTTGCACTAAAAATGTCAATGGTTTATTTATTAGAACCTGATACTATCAGCCTCATATTACTTACAACCTGAAAATACTTCCAGAGCCTCAGCCAGTTATGATCTGAAATGTGCAGTAGAATAATAGACAGTTACTGGGAAGGAAGATTCTATTTTCTGATGCTTTCACTGCACGTATTTAAACTCCATATGTCTAACATCTCCAGTACACCAAATACTTTCATTTGCCTTCAACTTGTAAGAAAAAAAAAATTTATTCTAAAATTACTAAAATAAGATCTGATATACAAGAATCTCATTGCAAATATTAATTCTTGCTTTTTCGTTGGGAATGGAACATGGAGTTTGGTTTGCAGAGGAAATAAACCCCTGTTTAAATCCTGGGTGATTTATTCAAAGATGTGCAGTGTCTTAACTACAGAAACTCCTCAATGCTAGTGATGCTTATTGGACCACAATGTTCCTTATCTTACCCATAACTTAATATTGTAAGCAAGTAATAAGACTGTACTCAATATTACTGCAGTTGTTGGAATTATCTTGTGGGGACTGATTTCAGGCATTTTTTTTTCTCACAGATGTTTCAGAAGAAGGCAGATGATGATGTATATGTAATAAGAAATGAGAAAGGATTATACTGTAGTTGTGCTATGCAGGGGTGGTCATTGCAGAACAAAGGAACTATGTAAGACTACATATACTCTGCAAGTGTGATGGTCAGCCAGATGGTCAAGCCAGATGAGAATCAAGAGACTGAGAATCTCTTGAATGCAACATTATTTTAAATGAGGCCCAGTCTGCATGTAATTGATGCTAGCAAATCTAGAAAAAATATTTAGGAACTGTTTGGGTTTTTTTTTATTTCCCCACAGGACTCCATTGCATGACAATTGTCAGTCTTTACTTTCCTCCTGATCAACAAAGTTCACAGATAACATGTTTCCTGACATTTTTTAACCTCTGATATTTTTCATTGGAATTGTTTTTACAAATACCAGCCTAAGAAGGATTCTATTAATTGGCCAGATATTTATTTTTATTTTACAATGGTAGCATATAAGATTACTATGTGATAACTCATCAAAATTAATTAAATTTAAGGTATGTGAAAAGAAAGTAAATAACATGAAAATCTCATCTAGATATGCATGCTACATGTGTATATTTCTATTATCATGTAAAATTTTAATACATTATCACTGTGGTCTGGATAATTAGGTTTTAGTCCATGTTTCAATGCCCAATGTACAGAAAAGTTTCTGTTTACAAAAAGGTCTCTTTCTAAGTAGGAAAGAACTGCTGATCTGTCAATATAGGTATTCTATGCAGAATCATCATACATTGATCTTTAATCCAAAATTGAGCATTATGCAAATGACGTTTCTGGTTCTTTAATTCATTTTTCTAGACTGCACTGGAAGTCACTAATTCATTCTGGAATTCTTAGAAATAGAACAAAGCTGGACGGTTTACCATGGTTTTCAGGATGGTACAAAAATAAAAGTGAACAGATTTGGGTAATTTTGATAATTAATATTTTTTTGAAAAATGTCACTGTATTTTCTCTGTATTTTATTCATTCTGAAAGCTGAACTTTTGTTTTGCTGCTACTTCAAAAGTGTGTATCAGGAAGAATGTCTAGAGCTCATTTCTTTATCAAAAAGTGAGCAAGGAGCCCAGAGGAAAAATTACTGAAGACAGGTGAATTTAATAATCAAGAGATAATCTGTTCCAGTCACAAAGCCAGAGAGAGCTTTTTCAGCTAGTACAAAAAAGCAAAAAAGGAATAACACCGTATGCTCTTTATTTGCTTAGCCCTGAGGCTGGCAACCATTGTGAAGTTTTGGGGTTCTGTTTGACCCCAAACTGGAACTATACAGAATAGAAGCTACTTGAATTTTAATTCTAAACCAGCAGCCACAATTTTAAAAAACACTCAGAGCAAGATGCAAGTAGTCAAAATAGAGGATGGTCAGGGATCAATGTCCCTTAAGATAAACTACTAGCCTGTATTTATTTATTTTATATTTATAGTTGGTTGTTGTTTGGGGTTTCTTTTGTTTTGATCAATGAAGTGGTTTTTTGCTTGTGCTTTTGAGAGAAATCTAGTTTAAGACTTTGATGAAAGAATCACTGAACTGATGGAAAATCTCAGTTTATGACATCTGATATGAAAGATTCAATTTCCTGTTTGAAATTAATTTATGTATAGAACTTCATAGAAAAGGATCAGAAAACCACAGAATAATTCAGGTTGGAAGAGACCTCAGTAAGTCTCTAATTCAAACTCCTACTCAAATCATGGTCAACTCTGAGTCTGTGTTTCCACAGTGTTTTATCCAGTCAGGTCTTAAGAGCTGTCAGGGATGGAAACTCTCTTTGGACAGCATGCTCCAAACAACTAAAAGAACTTAAAAGGTCAAAAAGGTGATTTAAGTAAAATCTTTGATAGCCTGATGTGATTTGGAACCTTTAGGGAATATCAGCTTGCAAACCTTTCGAGTCTGGAGGTGGTTTTGTTTGTTTATTTGGAATCTGTGTTTTTATTTATTTGATTTTAATTTTTATAATTTCCCCGATCATTATTATTACCATCATTCTTTCCAGAGAAATAACACACAGTTAGAGCACTATTCTTATGACATAGATACTTTGGATCCCCACCATTAGCACAAACCACATTTATAAAAGTTTGGTCATATTCCAAAAGATCATCCACCTATTCAGTGTAATAAAGAAAATCAAAGGTTTGGTACTGATAAATCTAAATTTTCTTGTTTTCTGGTTTAATTTCAGCTCTTATGTTATTTAACTGTCAATTTTAGTGGATGAATGTTCATAATGTTTAGTACAAGCCAAAGGAAATGCAAAATTCATGATAAAATTGTGCCTTGAAAATATTCAGTAGTTAATGTAATCCAGGAGATATGACTTTTTGAAGTCTTCCAAAACATGTATTCACCCTGTAGTAGTTTTAAAATGCTAGTAAGTGAAAGAAGTCTCTATTGTGGCACCTATTTAATTTACCCTGCACTGATTTCTGTTTATCTTTGTTAAATCCTGATGAAAATGAATGCAACCAAAAGTCTTAGAATCTATTTTTTTTGGATTACGTGATTCAGCTCCTCTGAAAGCTTCCTTTGAAACTTCTACCATTGGCACACCAGTTAGGTGGAAGCTTGAGGATGCTATAATTTTTAATCTCTTTACCAAAGTTCACATTCAAATGATGAACCGAGTGACTCTAGAGAATGAGCCTCCACTTCTTTTCTTTTCTGAATGTAGTACCTTGTACACGATTCCAGTGAAGGATCTACTAAAGCTGTAAGGAATCTTCATATAGGTTAATAAATTTATGTATACTCATTCTTTCTGCCCCAGGAAGTAGTCACACAGGAGCCACTGGTCATTAATGAGCTATTTTGTAGACTTCTAAAAAGTATTATATTTGTGTAAGGTCTGAATCTCATACTCAGAGACACAATATAGATTCATAATTTTTCCTTTCGGTTTCACATCAAGAAAAGTAATCACACATTTTTAAAAATTTTCTTTTAATTAAATAATGAATGTGAGAAAATGGATTTCTATGTTTTACGTGGAGAAGAAAGTTCCAACAAAGAAAACAGATTAGATGTCCTGCAGTAATCTATACCTTATATACAGTTAATTATTTAAATATGATCCATTATAAGTAATTGACTTAACAAGCTAAATATTTTCCATATAAGATAGTGAGAATATTAGTTCCAATTTCACAGGTAAAACCCCCCTTCATTGTTGTAGTCCAATTTATCAATGTCAATTATTAGTAAATTATTGTCCACCTGGACTGATTTGAGCTCTGATTTGCCAATGGTGATATGGGGATGATGGAAGACTTCCTGAGGTGCAGGCTGATAGA
>JAWMRA010000113.1:73491841-73523650 GCA_035584735.1 Pseudotriccus pelzelni | reverse complement strand
GCAGAAAGAATCGCGTCTTGTCGATATCACCTGGGGAGTCTTTCTGCTGTGCCTTTTGCAACCGGACTTGTCTGTCTCACATTGGCCTTTTTAGCCATCAGCGCACTTGTAGCAAGCGTGGGTAGAGCCCTTCCTAAATCTTCGTTCGCGAAGCCTAGCCATGATGATGATGATGATTGTCCACCTGCTTTCTGGAAGACTTAAAAAAAAATAATAATTTTTAATGAAGTTTTATGAGGGATTTTCTTATCAGAGATTGTAACAATATTTTTAATTTAATACTATTAATAGAGTTATAAGTGCAACTGTAGCACTGGTTAGGAAAGGGATATTTAGCCATATTAATGAATATAACCATATAAAGTGCTGGAAAAATATGGCTTTTATGAAACTTTCATTAATTGAATGTTGCCATAACAACTGAAGGCTTTCATTGAAAACCAGTCAGTTACAAAAAAAAAAAAATCAGTTGTCCTCCATTACCCTTCTACTCATTTTTTAACTCTTGCACATCAGAGTGTACTCAAGCAGGGTGAATTTATACTGAGAAACTAGGAAAGTGAAAAGGACACGGCATAAATCAAAGTAACAGCAACTACTTAGAAGCATTTGCATGCCTCTCAAATGGCCAGTATAGTGCCAGGTATTTAAATAATTAAAAAAACCCTAATTTCAGTACTAAATTGACCTGCACAAAGATCCAGCAAGATGTCTCTGCCTGCATAGTATATGTGCAGGTAACAATATGAAGGATAAAACCTTCATTTTTATTTATGCTGTGCCAGAGATCTGCTCGTGCAGAAGATTTCATCTTTTGTTTCCAGTTTTGTTTGTCCTATAATTATTAAAATTCTTATTAGAAAAATGACAATTATTATTAAAATTTTTAGAATTATTTTTTTAAGCAATAAATCATATGCTAAATATACATAGTCAAAAATTAACTTCATCAATAAGTCTGTGAAAGACCACTAATTTTCAAGAAAGAACAGATAAGAGGGGTGGTTTTTTAGTAATGTGTTATGAGCATAATGTCTTGCTCAAAATAAAGCAACATTATTTAAATAGAAACTGCATTAAATAACTGAATTCAGTGAGAATCACTTGCAGAACAGACTGATGTTTGTGATGATCAGTATGTTAAAATATTAAGGAAGCTGTTGTACAAGAACCCAAACAAAAACCAAACCAACAGACTGATGGCATTGGGTATGCTAAATGAATGTGCTGTGAGAAGGGATCAAGAAAAATGTTTATCACTTGCAGTGTCTTATTTGCTGATTATACACATATATATATATATACAAACACATATACATACATACACACATATATATAAAAATTATAATTTACCTATAGAAAAATGGATATGTTGCTCACAAATCACATCCAAATTCAACTTTTTAGGAACTTAAGTGCTACAAAGAAGTAAAAGTACCATACATATAAATAAATAAATAGATAAATTCAACCATGTACATCCACATACACATACTTATATGTCCACTCATACATGTCATTAGGAGTTGTATAAACACACAGCCTCATGAACCTCTATTTCTGCAAAGTTTAAACATATCATACTTAAACATATGTTACAAGTGTTACTGTTGAAAAATAAAATCTTGTTGAACTTTTGCTTTTCTCAGTAATGCATCTGGAATTTGTTTTTCCATATTTGTAAAGAAAAAAATATTTGTAAAATAACATAGAGGAACAGAAAAATGATTCCCAGAACTCAGATGTAGACAGAATCAGTTTTTAGACAACAGCTTCAGAAACAGTTCTTTCAAACCACTCCTTTATGCATTTTTGAGTCTTTGGATTCCAACACTGAAATGGCAGTTCATGTTCAAAAGTTCCTAGTGAGGTGATCCAAAATCAAGGATAAAGGGTTTAGGCATTTGATTATTGCTTTAATAATTTAAGTAGGAAAAATAAAAAAAGGGTAAAAAAATCTCACTAGAAACATAACAGAATGGCAGTTAAGAAGAGTTTAAGAGAAACATAGAACCTCAACCTCTGTCTCATACGTCAAAAGAATGAATAAAGCTGTCTGAACAGGTCCTCTGACAGGTTTTTTTCAGTTTCTGTACCCAATATTTCTCTATTTCCCCTTATCACCTTATGAGAGGACTTCTTGAACAACTGGTGTTTACTCTGCACTATGAGACATACGTAATTCAGAGATGCAAGTGTATAAAATCTTTCCCACTCATAAAACTTGCTGCTGTTGTGTCAAAATGTCAACAGGAATCTGCCCAGATACAGTGTGCTATTTAGTCTGGAAAAACTGGGATTTGCTATCCTCTTGGGTATAATCTTGAGAATATCTGGAGTTACAGATGCTCTTATAAAAATGCCTATGGGATTTTGTCTACTTCTTCCTATCAACTTGACACCAGTTCCTAAATCCATTCTTTTTTCCATTTCTTAATGTTTTAAGAAAATACGTAAGCATTTCCTACCACTTCTTTCTCGGCTTTTATTACTTACATCTTTTTTTCATTCTGCCCTATGGTGTCCTTTTTCTGAAAGATTTTTTAACTCTCCTGGGACTATATCCTCATGCTTTTTCAGTCTCATTCAGAGGAAATGGTGAACTCCTTTGATGTTATATTCATTCTAAGGCTAATATTCTATACTTGAATTTCCTCCACTTGCTTTATCATCAACTCAGGTTCCGGCCCTTTGAATTTTGGCAGTCTTCAAATCTGTAGATCTTACCTTTAATCAGAAATATGCAAGAAAACCAGCTATGTGTTAAACAAAGCAGACTGTATTTTTAGAATTTGCAGCTTGCTTCCCAGAATACAAAAGTCAAACCCTAAAATTATATTTGTAAATAATTTGTAGCATTTTCCAGTCATATTTGATAAATTACATTGTTTTAATGATTTGAGTTATTTAACATTTATGGGAATTTCAACAGTTTACTTAGAAAACAACTCAATGTCTTTAATCAAGACAGAAGTACACAAAGACATTTACTCAATAAATCAAATTTATATCACAAAGTGTTTGAATAAAGTGCCATGAAATTTTGCTTTTCTTCTATAAAAGTTAAAACATCCTGGAGTGGAGAGAGGGAGAACAAAACAAAATAGAACAAAACAAAAGTAACACTTAAGAATTATCTCTGTCTTTACCTCAGATAAATAGATATTATTGGACAATTTTTATCAACAAAGAGAGGAAAAGTTACTTGGTTTTGATGTATATGTAAATATAATAAAATTTTTAAATTATTTAATATAAGTACAATAACAGTATTTATTTTTAAGGAAAACATACTTAAGATTTTATTTTAATATGAGAAAAAAATTATGAATCCTTCATCAAATTTTACACATCCTATCTATGGGGTCAAAATGGGAAATGGAGATATAAGTGTGAAAAATCTATGATAAGGGTCACATATGAAATTGCTCCTAAGAGCAATAGTTACAGCTCCGGAGTCTTACAATTCATGCAACACCAAGTGCCATCACAAGAAAAATTTACTGAGATTGTCAAAACAGAGCCTGGAATCACTCAACTTCTATACATTATGAAAAAGAAGATCACTTAGTTTATGGTCATAAGATGGAGAAAAAAATTCTCTGCTTCCTTTATGCTACAGATTGGCCAATGAAGACTAATAATTCAGCAAAGTACAGCATCATACACTTCACACCTAAGTGAATAAAACTTCCAGATGAAAAGCCATTTATCAATAAAATTTAATCCATTTTCAGTACTGTTCAAAACTCAATGAAATGTAATTACTGTGAAAACCATTATGAATAAAGATGTTATTCATGCATAGTGTACATTCCTTTATAGTCGTAGCTGCATATTGAATGATAGGTACATGCCAAAACCCCCCACAGCAAACCACAAGAAGTTCCGTTATTGGAAAGATCACAAATTTCATATGTAAGATTGGAAATTTTAGCTTTTAAATTTAAAGTTATTGTGAAAGTTAAGAAAAGGTAAAAAAAGTGAGACAAAGTACTTTGGTCTGATCACCTCATACTCAAAACTGCACAAAAAGTCTGATTAGCTATCATAATGAAGAGTTCCAAGATGGGGAGAGGCAGGACTCACTGCTGGTATTACTTATATATGTGTCCTTGTAATAACCAAGTCCTTTCACAGGAATAGCATCTGAATGTTACAGCGATTATATAAGATAAGCATATGGTTCATTCAGTATAGCACTGCAGTTGTAGGAGTTCAGTGGTTTTTTATACAAAAGATGATGTTCAAGCTAGAAATCAATAACTTGACATTTTGGCTTAAGGAATGTCTAAGTCTACATTTCTGTAGGTTTATATTTTAAAGATAAATATGTTAAAAGTTTATATATATAATGATAATAGTTCGTAGTGTGATTTAACTTAGGTGGAGTCAAATGAATTCAATGCAAAGATCTTTTTTGATAAATTCTAAATTAATTGTCAGATAATTATGCTTACTGCCTAATTTTAAACTCTTTCTGGTGTCTCTATTGGAAAACAAATCTCCATAGATCCTATACAAGGAGAGGTACAGGCCAATGTAAAGTACAGTTGTTTAATTTTTTATGTAGGTTTTTTATTTTTTTATCAGATAGGTATTTCTAACTGGAAACAACTTTTAATGGATATCCTTAAACTGTTGTACTATGGCTCTCTCTATATTTTCCAAAGTGACTTCCATTTGTCATAGTATTCTGTAGTTATCTGTTCACATATTTGTTAGCCGGTGCTCTGTGACACATAATAATAATGCTGTTGTATTATTGTTCTACTGCTGTAGCTTGTGGATGACTAGTGCACAGCATCACTTTTCTTGACTGATCCTCATTAAATCTGGAAATGCTTTGTACTTTGCCTACAACTAAAAAATTATTCTGTAGGGTGATTAGAAAATTACTACAAAACAGAAATGCCAAATTTTGCCTCAGTTAGTAACACAGACTATGTTTCTGTCTCCAAAAAGCATGATTTTCTCTTTCTAAACCTAGCTAACCCATTATTCTTAAAGTGTGTACTGGAACTTCATGAAGAACCACAGACATTGCTTTCCCAAATGTTAAGTACAGAAAATTCAGAAACAACAGATCTAATAAAATTTAATCTGACATAAGTAATTTTTAAAATATACTTGATTATATAGTTTTATTACCACTTAGAAAGAACAAGTGTAGCAAGCAGAGATCAGAAAAAACACAGCAGACTGTGAGACCATATTTTTTTAAAGAATGATGGCAATACTACATCACAATTTCAAAGAAGCAGCATTAATTAGGAGTTAAAGGAGCTTAGACATCTTGTTTTTGCTTCTCAATTCCTTTTTTTTTCAGATGTCATGAAGATAAAATTGCTAATATATTTTTTAATCAAAGCTCAGCTAGATATGATATAGTCAGTATGTTATAGTGTTTACCATGACTTAATGATTCAAACCTATTTTTCTTTACTTCCTTACAGTATTCAAGCTTCCTTCTTTCACCCTATATGAAGCCTCAATGGGATCTTAATAATTTCGTAGGGACATAATAAATGATTCCTGCTGAAACTTTTTTACTTTGTCTAATAGCATCCATATTGCACCTGCAAGACAGTGGAACTATGTGGAACATAACATTTGGGGTTAGAGCTTTTACTTGGGCAAAAATATTCTAAGTTTCAGTCTTTTTCTCAAGGACAAATTAGTCTAAGAACCATTGGTTCTTATGACCAAGTTCAAAATTTATTCATTATGGTTTATGTCCTCACTCACAGTTATGGAAAAAAGTGGGGAGAGACTTCAACTAGATATAATTTTTTCAACATTTTTGTGACACTGAAATTCTTTAGAAGATTGAAACAAAAATGCTCTCAACTGCCATTAATGGATTTGTGTTTGAAGATAAGCCAAGATTTTCTAGTGAAAAGACAGAGAAAATTCAATTCCTCTGGGCACAGAACCAAAGCATACTTAAATTACATTACATTATTAAACACTTATTTCCTGAGATTTTTGCTGTAAGTGTTGTCAATGGCAAAGCTTATATCAAAGCTCTACCTTCACCTGAAGCTCCCATTTAAGCTGACCAGTCTGTTCATTGCCTTTAAAAGTATCATCTGCCGAGGCTATATCAGGATCTGTAAAACTATATGAATATGGCTACAAAGTTCCTCTGGATACTTTTACAAACACAGTTTTTTTAAGAAAAAGCAGATGTGCCACCACCAATATACCTGCCGAATGTTGGAACCATTCAGGATTGCTTAAAATAACTATTTAATCCCTGAGCAATTTGGCTAATGCATCCCACTCTGCTCTCTTGAATTTTCAGTTTAAATTGTCTTGTTTCTGACCATATGTAATGCACTTACTCCTTTCTGCTCAGTGTGCTGGCATGCTGCTGTGACTACTCACAGGAAAAGCTTTGGAAGCTGCAGGACACATTTAAGCTCTTGAATGAATTTTTCCAGTAATGATGTATGGGTGCCAGCATTTTCTCCTACCCTTTTTAATAAGCAGTCTCTTATTTGGACTCACCGCTGATTTTGCTTTTAGCTGTGGATCCCCTAGTGAGCATGGGGTCAATATCCTGTTTTTTTGTATTGTGTCTCTCCACAGACATGCTTTCTGCAGATTCACAACAGTAATGATTTTACCTTCCTTCTTCTTAGTGTAAAGTTCAATGTAAATGAACTATGACATACAGATATGGGGCTCTCTCTAGTTTGACAAGGGAATTTCCTAGAGTATTCACCATAGATTTTATTCTAACAGAATTCACTAAGAGGAGAAAAAAAAAAAAAATTTGTGGCCAGTTAGGTCCACAATTAAAATTTCAAATCTCTGAGGGAGGAAGGACAGGGAAACAGGAAAAAATGAAGTACCCGTTCCTGGTTTCATAAACTGAACAGAATAAATTTGCAGTTGTTTTAACACGATGACATCCACTCTCCTCCACACTCCTGTCTGCTCAGTTGAAGAATCCTCCTCCAACTCAGGAGCACCCCTAAACCTACTCAGCTGGCACTTCAGTTGTGAAGCTTCGTGGGCTCCCAGAACGTAAAGAATCAGTATCACTTACATCACACAGACTCTTAATTATAAGAAGAGATGTAAATAAAATAGATTATTTTATTCATTAAACTAGAGTTAAATAATGTTTGATTTAAAAGAAAAAAGAAACCAAAGGATAAGTAAGTTCAGTGCTAGGTTATGTTTTTGGGTTTTCCTTTTTTTTTATACACTTAATTAAAAAAAAAAAAGAAAAGGGGCCAGAAACTGTTCTCTGGCATTGAGGTGAAATGGCCCTGACTACATCACAGGTGTGTTGCATAGGGCTAGTTAGCTCTTTAGGAGTTTGTTTAGGAGAGAGCTAAACAGAGAAATCCCAGAGAAAAACAAAGCTTACAAGTAAGCACCAATGCAAACTGCCAGTCCAGTGTTCTTTCTGACTGTGCTGTATTTTAGATTTCATACATTTCCTGGGCTAGGAGGTTTTAGGTGCTAAGGATATATTAATAAAAAAAAAATACTTATAATGCATAAAGTGACTGTCTTAGAGTTCTCTCACCCAGAAGGCTAGAGAGAAGATGAGATAAAGCACAGTGTCTATCAGCTATCTCAACTTACAGCAAAATCAACTAATGTTTGTTGAATTCTTTCCAGTTAAGATCTTCCTCTCTGTTCATGGAGACTTTGTACTAGGACATCGATAAGCAAAAAATGTAGTCACTTTCTTCTCCCTTCCTTCATCAAATTTCTGCCACTTTACTTTCCATATTGCTTATTTTAAAGGTTAATCTTTATATAACCATCTTCTTAGAATTATAGGACTTAACAAGCTGCAAAATTTCTTATTAAACTCAGGCATGGTATACCAGATGGTGAAATAAAGACATGGAATGCCTAGAATAAGTAACACCGCTCCTGTATGCACTGTGAGTTTTAGGAAGCCCTTTTCAGATATCTTGTTAAAGGTAGTTGTCATGCTATACAGACAGTATCATTTTTTAAAACAGGATAGAGTGTCTAATGGCATAATTTGGTTCCTCAGCTGTGCAGTGACATTTAATCAGCAGTGCTTTCCATAATAATGTCACAGAACTACAGATATTAAATGCAATTACTAATCTAAAATGCACTACTGATCTAAAACATACAGGGTAGTTTAATTGGTTGATGTTCTGTGACCACAGATATCCGCAGCTTTCTGTTTTCTAGTTCATCTCTGCATTCATCAGATTCATGCTTGTATTCTGAAATGGTTATAAATGGTTATATACAAAATGAAATGGGTATAACATAAAATATATTTTCTGTTCTTATTCAGAATAGCACCTGAATTATTTTCACTTTGATCCATATAGGTACACGAAGGAGTTAGTGGATGGATGAAGCTGGAAATTCACATGATAATTCTGTTTTCTTTAAAAATATCTAAATTTGTCTTAATATTCTAGGTAATAATTATAATAGTTTGTGAGAAAATACATGGTTTTGAATCTTAGACTCAGATAGTCTGAGTACCTTCTTTAAAAAGATACACAGTGAAAGTTGCAATTCCTTGCTTAACTTCTACTTGCCTGTAACTTTCTCATATTTAGTGGAGATCCATGAACAAATTTCAGTTAAAAAACTAGTGGCTTACAAGATCACTTACCTATAATAATGTACTGATAAGGTACAGTCACATTTAAAGGATTAGTATTTCAAAGGCTTCTATTTCCCAGGGAAATTTTGTTTAAATGCAAGCCCAGTTCAAGATTTACACTGATTATTTCTATGTTGTTAAAAACACAGGTATGGATCTGCTTGCAGGGTAGGTTGGTGTGTTGTGTGTTTTAATTATCATTCTAAATCCATAGAAAGAAGACAATCACTTTCTAATTCCAAGTATTATCTTACAGAGTTAGGCAGAAAAAGAAGTCTGATTTGTTATACAGGGTAAAATCCATGACTAAACACTGTAGAATGGGGAGGAATACATTACTGGGTTTATTGCTGAATGAGAAAAAAAAATCTTGGATAAATGCCTAATTAAAACAATGATGGCTTTGAAGGAATTTCCTTTCAGATACCTCATACTGTAAAACAGAAGAATTGATTTTAGGATGTTGTTGATTGATAGACTAGTGCCAGGTAGGGATTGTTCTGAAGAAAGATTATTTTTTAAAATTCTTGCCTGAACCACTCACACCAAAAGTTAAGTTTGTCCACTTACATTTTGTTTCAGCATTCAAACAACCTTACAGACCTTGGAACTCTGTAGCACCTTGCTTAAGGAAATAATTCCAGGTAATTTCACACTTATACGTAACTGAAGTATTGAAACTTATGTGTTGATTTGAAATGATCTGTGGTGAAATATTCTGAATTGTAGAAAATGTAGAGATATTCCTGCCTGCATTTATTTGTAAATGAAGGTGAATGAAATTCCAATTATCCATAAAAAACATTTTGTAGCTATTGGTTAGTTCAGTCATTATTGCATTAAATAGATATTTGTAAACCCAAGCCTTTCAAGGCAATGTGCCTTCTATGAAAATTAGGCTTAATATTCCTTTCTATAAACATCACAGTTCTGATTTACAGAAGAGGAGGAGGCTGTGGCTAAATAACCATCCCTTATCACTCCAATTGATTGATTACTCTACATGTAGTTTCAAAAAAGAGTCAATAACAAGATATAAACAATTAAGAATTACAAAATCATCCATGACAATATAAACAACAGCTGGCAACACCCAAGCTGAGTGGTGCTGTCAACATGCTGAAGGGAAGGGATACAATCCAGAGCATGACAGGCTTGAGAAGTGGGTTTGTGTGAACCTCGTGAAGTTCAACAAGGGCAAGGTCCTGCACATAACTCAGGGCAATCCCAAACACATGTATGGACTTGGTGGAGAATGGATGGAGAGCAGCCCTGAGGAGAAAGCTGGATGAGAAGCACAATGTGACACACTGATGCACACTTGCAGCCCAGAAAGCCAACCAAGTCCTGGGCTGCACCAAAAGCAGCGTGACCAACAGGTCAAGGGAGGTGATTATTCTCTTCCACTCCACTTTCACGAGAACCTACCTGAAATGCTGTGTCCAGCTCTGCAGCCCCCAATATAAAAAGGACGTGGACAAGTTGCAGCAAGCCCAGAGGAGGGCCACAAACAGGATTAAAGTGCTGGAGCACCTCTCCTATGAAGACAGTATTTCCAGAGAGCCCGTATAGTAACCTTCCAGTACCTAAAGAGTTGCACAGAGGAGTTGTGGATGCCCCATCCATAGAAGTGTTCAAGACCAGGCTGGATGGGTCTTTGAGCAACCTGGTATAGTGGAAGGTGTACCTGCCTTCAACAGCAAGGTTGGAATTAAATGATCTATAAGGTCCCTTCCAACCCAAACCATTCTGTGGTTCCATGAATTAGGTTTTTTGTATACTTGAAAGAAGTATGAAAGAAAAATATTTATACAGCATGTATAACCTAGTTCAAGACATTCCTTACAGGAACAGATGAAACAGTCCATAATGGTCAAAGGAGAATTTTTCAACTTACTGAAGCAAAGAGATAGGTAAACACAGAAAATGCTTCCTGAGTAGCTATTTTTCCATCCACAGAATGAAAACAAACTTTATTCTAATTAAGAATATGACATGAATGTCTTCTACTAAAAAATAAAATAGAGGACATTTTCAAATTAAAGGTTAAAATGGTCTAGACAGTCCAGATATCTTACAAAGGGCAGTTTGGCCACAATAGCTATCATTTTCTCTCAAAGAAGAAGGTCACCAAAAGTTCTCAAATGCTGAGTTCTCTCTTCTGGGTAAAGAAACAGGTAGTCAGCTGAAAGAGAGCTTTCAGATGTATCCTCAGTGGAAAGAAGTGAGGCTTATTTTTTCTTTACTTGCTAAATATATGTTTATTTTAGGCGTCATAAATAAGTTACTTTTACACTTAACTGGACACATGTAAGGCATGATTTTTTTTATCTGTAGAGTTGTGTACTGAACATTTGTATGTTCTAGGTAATTGTGACACTACGAAAGAGCTGGAATTCTCAACACATCTTCATTTTCATCAAAACATTAGTTTACTGGGTCCACTGCTTAGTTCTATGGCACAAGTGAACATTGCACTTAGAGGGTCAAGGGAAGAAAAAAATGTCTTCCAGTGACTATGAGACATATCAATGAACCTCTGCTGCAAAATAAGAAATTAAGAATAAAAATTTGAGCCTTGAGGAGTGCCCTAGACACGTTATTAGACATGCAGAGTTTATTCCTTGAAGATATTAATAAGTGAGTTTTGACTGAAATATGTGCACTCTCTGTGAAGACACTTAAGACATAAGAAGGCAAAGAATGCTTTATAAAAATAAACTTAAATAACTTCAAGATTTTTGCATGCAGAATTTATTTAAATTTTTTTTTACTTAAGATATATGAATAATATTATAGTAACCAATTACGGCATTTTTAGTGTCATCTACAGAAATATGTGAGGAAAATGCTGTAAATGTCAGTATGGATTTCAGAAGAAGATAACATGAATTTTTGGGGGGTTTTTGCTTGTTAGTTTTAACAGACTGGGCTGAGAGAAATGTTGTAAAGGTAGGAACTATAAGATCTTTCCACCTGATTGTTCCACATTTCTGCATAATTCAGTTTTACAAGCAGGGATATGAAAGGTAAAATTGATTAAAAAGTTGGGATTTGGTTGGTTGTTGGGGTTTTGTTTATAATTTTTAATTTTTTTTTTTTTTTTTATTTTATCTCACTAAATGACTGTATAGTGACATCTATACCATCATAAAAGGGTGTATATATAATAGTAACTTAATGTCTCTAAATTATTGAGAGCAGTGAAACAGTCTCATTTCAAATTTGTTTGTGTTCTTTATACACTTCAGTAAGGTATTTGTTTTTCTTGGTGAGATGTATTTCACGGATTATTAATTATGCAATGCAGTTTGAAGAACTGGTGCAGTGAGAATGGATGGAACTCTTTTTCTGCAAAAATCTAAACACCCTTGGGGCGTTCCATGGAATTACTTTCGAATTGAATCTTGAAAGTAAATGAGATAAGTTTCCCTACTTCTCTAGGTTATCAGAAAACTATTAACAAACTTTAGTTTTTTTAAAAGAAATAATAATGGAGCTCCATTTCCACAACATTAATTTTTCAAATCTGGTTATATCATCGAATTATAGGAGCGTATAGAATTTCTTTACCTACCCCATCCAGAACCCATCACAAAAAAACAAGAAACGTGAGCTTTTATATTGCTGTGATTGGACGAGGAACTAGAAATCTGTCTTTGAAGCTTTGTATTTAAAGTCAGTGAAGTTGATCTAGAGCAAATAAGTCTTGGCATAGATATGCTGAGCACTGGGGAGACATACTACAAAGGAAGGTCTCTAACTCTGAAGACAGAAAAAATATATAATAAAATACAGTGACCACAAAACAATTTAGGAAAACAGGGAGCGGGCTCTGTCAACTGCACAACTGCTGACAAAGCCAGACACATTTCTCTTAACCGTTTTCTAAACTAATAGTAATCACAAAACTAATCAATTTCTTTTTTTCCAATATTAATTTTCTTTATTAGTTCCCATAATTTCAATTTGAGCCTTGCAAACAGATGAGAGAAGTCCCCTGCTTTTCTATACTATAGATTTGGAATGCTATCAAGATTGGTAAGGTGACTGAAAATACATTGGTATGGAAAATAAGTTTTAAAATTATTAGTAGTATCCTTAAGAACTATTCTGGTGCTCATAGTATTTTTAAGATCTGAAACATGCTGAAGTCAGACCTGATTTTTCTGTATACTTTGCTCAGGTCTTAATCATAAAGAATAAAGCTAAAACAGGTGTGAATGTTATCAAGAAATTATAGGTTTAATTAAGCAATCTAGTTGAAAAATGCAACAATAAAGTAAACATCTTCAAACTATTAAAGTTTGATCTGATTGTATTATTTGCTGGTTTATAATAATTTTGGCCCTAAAATCTAGTATTTTTGCTAAATGAAGTACACATATTTTCTCATTCTCTGACTAGCTCTATAAATAAGCCTATCTTAGAGAATAATTAATTTGCTTATACTCTTGCAATTTCTGTTGTTACCAGTATAAATGAATTGCGAAGCATTTTGTTAACATCTGACAATTAATAACACAGAGACAAATACACAGTACCTTTCTGTGATTCTTAAAATATTGTCCACAAAAAGGGAAGTCCATGATTTAAAATAGCTAAAGAATTTGATTGCATCTAAAATCCTTGGATGACCTGTCTATCCTGTAATATCTAAACTCAAAGTCTTTTGCATATATGTACATATATACTAACTTCAGAGGCTAGGGAAAAAACCTCAAACCCTCAACTAAGCTTTGTTCCTTAATATGGCCTTCCTAAACTTATATAAAAACATTTATATGAACAGGGAGTGAAAGTAAATGCCTTTAATTATGGGTTACTGGATGATTAGTCCACTCCTGGGAGTACTAAAACTCTGTAGAGTCATATCAAAAAGCCCACAAAAGTTTTGAATGAGGCTGATTACTGTAATACACATTTAAGATAGACTGAACTAATTCCTGGAGTGTTAAATAGTATATTCTTCAAGAATTTTAAACATTTTGTTTTAAAACTAACCATTTAAAATTTTCAGGTGCCATTAGAGACATCTACGTTCTGAAATGAAAGATCTGATAATCCAGTAGTCACAGCTCCACTTGCTGCCTGTGGCACACGTAAACAAAACTTTCAGTAAAATGAACCCTGCCTGCGCACCAGGACAAGATTAGATTATTGCAGCAGGGAGAAAACAAACATCCGAGCAGATGTTCATGTCTGTGAATCTTATTCATATTTTATGTAACATTTCCATTTAAATATTAAAGAAGATAGACTCTGGCACTTGTGAAACTTTTTATATGGGTTTCCTCTTAGAACAATGTCTCTCCAGCATTTTAATATAATTAATCAACCATAGCAGTCTGAGCTGCACACTCTTTGCAGCTTCCATGAAAGAATCAACTAAAACTATGGATTGTATAGGTGAACTAAGAATTCATGACATGGTGCAGTGCTAGAAGAGAGCTCCTAAAAGAGACAACTTTGCTTTTAAAAATATGGAGTAAATAACTAAAGTATGCTCAGATTCTCTTCTCCTTATAGCAACGCATCCTAAAATATTACTATTAATGTAATTTGTAGACTGGCAACATTTGAAAGAAACATGGCAGAGGTAATATTTATTATTATTATTATATCTTATTCCCTAAGATCAATGGTTACAAAAATCTTGCAGCTTTTCAAAGATGGTTTTCCTATTTAAACATTAATTTATCATACTGCTTGCTCTTTATTAATATAAATAATAAAATAACTTTAAAATTTGTGAACATTGTAAAAAATCTTCTGAAATATTGAGACAAGGAAACAAAAAATGGTGCCAGCTGTTAAGTGGTGGTTCCTGGTAGTTTGGAATTCACAAAGATTGTCCTTCTGTAACCCCAAATAAAAACTAGGGGAAAAAAAATGTTTGAGGTGTGATAACTTCTGGTTTTACACATCTGGAACTACATCATGCATTTTAAATAAGTTGTAAGTGTATCTACCATACATTTGTAAGTGTGATCATACCTGTAGCTTTTGCAGAACAGAGAAAATCAGCAGGGCTATAGGTAAACACCTTGTTCATGAGAACAGTGCACCCTTTTCTCTGCTTTTTTCCCCAGTTACAGCCATGTTGACTCTTAGGCATAACTAGCACTACCAGCAAAAACATTACAGAATCATTTTGTCCATTGCAGAATCCACATTCTTTTTTTCTGATATTGAGATAAAGGTAAAAAGACAATGAAAAATATGTCTTAATCTGTTTTTTAAGATTTTTTTTTTTTTGAGCTCCTTGGCTACTACAGATTCAGTTGGAGCTGAAAATGCTCAGCATCTTCCTGAAGGCATTCAAGACAGAAACTGAATGACCTGCCTTTAGATGCCTACAATGTAGATGTCTGTGCTTGTCACCATAGGTTCCTTCTCTACTATAGATGGAGAAAGAGACTTTTAAAGAGCAATTAATCTGATCTATCACAGATCTCCACTTTAGGGTGACATAAATTATGCCCTAAGGTGCTTATTTTTCCCTGTTGACAATGAAAGTAGTGTTGAACGACTCGTTCAGGGCAATTTCATCAGTTTAATCCTGAATCTAGCATGTAAATTAACAGTAGAAAAGTAAGAAAAGCACAAAAGCCAAGGGCGATAAAGTACAGTAAGATTCTGGCAGTCTAAATCTGTTAGCTGTTTGACACATTAGTCTCAGTAATGTAATTTCAGTGTGTTCTGCCTGTTTTTAAACACTGGTATCTTACAACTGTAGATGACTCAGTCTATGTCATTCAGTAATGTGAAATCAGTGGAGTATTGTTCAGTAGAACATGCCTGGCATGAATCTGTCTTCAGTGGGTGGACTTTAGTCAGTTCAGAAGGACTTGAGACACTCAATCTCATCAACATTTTTTTGAGTTAAAAACATTTGTTCAGCCAATCAGTGACTTGGATATCTATTACGGCACATTAGGGAGACAGGAAACAAACAAGCTTGATGGACAAGTACCACTTGAAAGTATCAATGATTTCCGTGTAAATTAAAATTACATAGCTGAAAGGGAAATAACTACTCTGGAGAAATATTTGGCTGTCTGCCTGTTTATTTAAGCTATTCAGACAGCAAACAAGTGTGTAAGGGTATTTAGAATTACATCTGTAACTTTTCTTTGATGCTGAGTGTTTGGGAATTAGTAAATACTGCTTAAGGGTTGGTCTCGTGACTATGGGATGATGATGAAACCAATGAAGCTTGGAAGCACTGGAGAAGCGGCTGGATGGACAACACCAGCCCTCTGGATGATAAAAGAAGAAGAAAATATTAAAGCAAAAATACTGTGGTCCTGAGCTAGCCACAGGTAAGATTAGTGTATGTGTAAAAGAGTCACAGGGTCAAGCTGGAAAGCCGCTTGAAGCACGGTTGTTCTCTGTGGCTGGAAGCAGTCATGTGGGTGTGTGTGGTATGGGGGGAGATAAAGAATTATCTGCCTGGCTGGAGAGCTCAGACCCAGGGTCAGTAGAGAGTCTGTATATAGGAATGGAGTAATAAAGTTACAAGAGAGTTCTTCCTGGACAAAAGTATGTCACGCTTGAATTTATTCTCTGCAAAGGGTGCAGAGTGAGGACCTTTATTGCGCATAGCACTGCAGCTAAAAAGGTGGAAAAGCTTGAACTTTCCAATTTAATAATATAAAGAATATGATAGCCTTTATTTTACAGCAGTTCTTTTAGATGATTCACTGCACATTTACATGGCCCTCAGGAGTAGTTACTTTGCTTATCTCACTATTCAGACTATGAAAAACATAACCTTGATTACCCTGATGATAGTAGAAGCAAGAGATTAAAATGCAAAATTCCAATTTTTGTGACTTTTCAAATCAAAAAGAAAATAAAACCCAAACCCAAACAATCTCTGTCACTTCCATTTCCTTTTTTTTTTTAATGACTAGTACCAAAAGTGTAGAACTTACAAGAAAAAACCAAAACAAATAAAAAAAGTAGAAACAAAGATAGGATGGGATCCCCAAACCATCAGAAACTCAATTTGATCTGTATGTAACTTTTGTGTGTAACTTTTTAGAGTGAGCAGGCTAGACAGAATAAGAACAAAACTTGTATTGGTTTAGTCTTTTCCTCGAGGATTGTTCAATTCAACAGCTTCCAATTACTTGCTTGGTTTCAAAAAACTCTTTTGAAGCCTTTACATGTTTCTAGGGAAGTATTCTTTCCTGATTTCTGAAGATATACTTTCTTACAAGTCTCAAACTTTCCTGTTCTTTAAGATCCTTAGTATATCTTTATATTGTGATTTTATTTTCCCATGTAAAATTCACTATAATTGTCTTTCTAGATGAACATATTCATCTGCTTTAAGTCAGAAACACTCCCCCCTCCCTTTGCTCTATGCAGAGTGCAGAGGCTAGGACAAGGCAAACAGCATCTCACACATTAAATCTTGATGTTCAGTTGCAGTTTTTTAACAAAGCAGAACACAGAGTTCATGAAAATCTGCAAATGAAACAGTAGATACCACTTAATAGTAACCCCCAAAGAAGGGGAAATATCTAGGCTGGTGATCGACAAAAGCTTGTACCCACATTTCCAGGTCAAAGTGCAAAAGTGACACTAGGTGGATATGCAACGGTCTGTTTCAACATGTGGACACCTCTTGAACTTTGCATTTACATTACTTGTAAGACTGAAAGAAATAAGTCTAAACCATTTTCCAGAAATTGATTTTAGCATTAACTGTCGTCATTCGATTTACCACAGGCAACAAGTTGTAAACTGTGTTCAGAACAATAAGTTCTGAACTACAACTATTCCTGACAGAGTAAAAGTGATTCCCTGCACCTCTTTAGAAGTAATTTAATTTAAGTTAATTAATTGTTCCATTACCTATGTGGCATTACTAAGGGAGATTCTCAGAATGAGGCTAGAATTCCCAGTTACTTTTTCTACAGCATTTATTATTTTACATAAGGACATAGTACACCTTTTTTGCATTTCTTTACTAAGCAAAATACCCCTCTTCCATGTTCCTTATGTGACTATGCCACGTATATCCCAGTATTTTTGGTTTTCATCTCTGATTGTGCACTACTTATTTTTATATTTAAATTTTCCAATTATTTCCTCTTTTTTTTTCCCCTTATATCGAATGTACAGCCTATAAGAAAGGGGTCTGGCACCAAAATCTCCGCTTAATCACAGGAGTATCATTAGAAGGCCATGTGTATTCACAAACTTTTATCCTGAATGCTTTTTGTACTATTCTTCTGTTAAATCCCTAATCAATCATTTCTAGAAGCAGAAAGTTAAACCCACTGAACAATAACAAGGCCTTCCTGAACTCTTGTGGAATATATAAAAAATTAGAAACTGATTTTTAAAAATATCCAAATGATCTATAATGAAGCAAAGTGAGATGCACTAGACAGTGCCATCAAAGCTACAATGAATATGAACAAAATGATAGTTGCTGAGGCAAAGTTTTGTTGTCATGTTTTAAATGTCTGCCACTTTGAGCAACAACATTTATTGTAATGAGTGACTCGCCATTCACAAAGGATCCAATACTGAAAACGTGTAGTCGAAAAACAATACTGGAAAAATGCAGTTTGATTAAAAATGATCAGAGATTTGTAAAAATGTTGCATGGGAAATATCTTTATCAGGTAGGAGAAAAAGCTTAATGATACTACAAACAATCTCATTAATATTTAGATTGATCAATATTTTCTTACAGATTTCTTGTAACAGGAGTTATCATACCTATGGTGCAGGATTCTATTCTTACCAATACAAAATGTAAAACTTCTATGGAATTCATAGAGCATTATTCATCCCTGCATTTCAGATATTAATTTTCACATTGGACCACTTCAGTGACAGAACGTGTGAAATAATAGTTGAGATGGAAAACAAACAAAAATATTTTGGTTTGAGGAACCCTCTAAGATACTACTTCCATCTGAAAACTTTTGACAGAAAAATTGATAACCAGGTGAAAAATAAACAGCTCTCTTTTTTCTCCTTCACTTTCTCTCATTTACAGGCCATGTGTATGTTCTTTTACAGTTGTTGCATTTTCTGGCTTACCTTTGAACTTGACTTTGATTTTCTTTTTTTTTTTTCCTCGTTTTTCACTCTCTTGTATTTAAATAAAGGAAATGAAACATGGTTAGAAACAGAATGCCCCAGTTTTTTTGTTATTGCTTAGTCTTCTGGAATCTCTTTCCATGTAACTTTTGCTAAGATTATCTTCTGCATATTTAAAGCTTTTTGGTACAGTACATTTTGGCTACACATTTTTTATTGAAACTGATGTAGACTTACTCTTGCATACATAACCTAATTTTCTGGAGAGTTAGTGATCATTCAGGGGTAATTATTGTCACAGTCTGCTTGTTGCAATTTTCTGAAAAAAATTCAAACACAGTTCAAACTACCTTGATTTTTCCAGTTTTTTGTGTAGATGATCATAGAATAGAAATTATGCCTTCACAGATTTTCATCCTGTGTTTGAGATAACCTAATTCTGTAAATTAAGAAAAGACACTTTTTTGGTTTTTATCATTTTTATTTTCTCTGATCTCTTCGTCATTTTGCAGCATGTTTGACACTCTCCTGTTAAAAGTACTCCTGAATGAGCTAGAGGAGAAGGAGAAAGAAGTGTCTTGACTTTCTGTTTTAAAAAATTAGGTCCTTATTTCTTTGTCATTTTGTTCAAAGTTGGGATTAAAAGAAAACCAAAACACTCGACTGCGAATCATAAATGAAGGCAAGCTCTTGCAAGAGCTCAGAAACAAGTGTTTTCCAGTTCCTCCCAAGTCCATAACTTACCTTGGATTTTTCTCATCTGTATACTATGTACCACAGAAAACCTTTATGCTGTTTTTTCCTGTATTCAGTGAGATGGACTTATTATTTTTTCAGGAAGCAATGACTCAAATCATATTCCTTTTTGTTATTGGAACCTTAAAATATAGCAGGAAAGAATAGTATTTTTTGAATTAATTAACACCATGAGGCACCTGAAAATGCACCTGAAATCTGCTTTGTGAAAGTATTGCAAAAGAAGATAACAATTAGAAATTAGACCATAAAATGTGTATCTTGAAATGTGATCATAATCCAGTGATCTCTGCAAGCTAGAATAATATACATACGAAATAATAATAAAGGCTACATATATAAAAGCTATTAAATATCCACTTAAATTTCTTTTAAAAGGGAAGAAGGCTTTGGTATTTCCTTTATTTATTTTTTTTAATAAATAACTTTAAGTATATGCCAGACTTTAATGAAAAGGTATTAAATTTCTCCTGTGGGCAGCATTGTTCAATAATCATCTGCTAAAGAGTATCTTTTTCTATCTTAGTCTCTGTCAAAGTTAAGATATTTGGCTAGATAAACTACTGGTCTGATCCATTATTGCAATTCCGATGTTCCTATGGCTTTTTATTTCCTCAGTAACGATTACTTTGAACTGGATAATACAATTTAATGCCTACTTCCTCTGTTATTTGGAATGAATAATACTCAGTATAATAAGAAAACCTTACAAAAAGCTTTTACTTCTGAGTAGTGAAATGACGCACTGACATTTTCAATAGTGAATAGATTTCACAAATGACACATTAATAGCCTTTAAATGGAGAAAGGTCTGGTTGTACATCTTCAAAAAGCTTCTGAACTTGAGATAAGTCTTTCTAGTAGGAAGACCTATTTCTTTTTAAGATTATATATTATTCGAGTTTTGTTGCGTTGTTTTTGTGGATTTGTTTTTGTTTTTTTCTTTTTTTTTTTAAATTTCAAAATTCTGTGTCAAAGCTGATATTCATACATATAATTAAGATGATATTTTGAAAGTACTATGCAGCTAAGGCTACCATTAAAAGTTCTATATCTTAACTGTCTCACAAGGCATAGATTTTGTGGGTTTTTTTAAGCATATTAGTGGATAACACGCAAGATCTCATAGATAACATTTCACTCACCTTTCTGAAAAGTATTAAATAGTACTGTTTCACTAGGTGGTGACATCACAATATTTTTGAACCATGGAACACAGTATGCTATTTTATGAGTATATTATGCCTAAAAATTACCCCCCCCCCATATTTAAATAATTTTCTACTGCAAACCTCCAGTGGGATTTTGGACTAATCATTTAGGGGTCTAAGAATATATAACATATATAAAAATATATAAACAAGATAAAAAATATTATTTTCTCCCTAATTTGCCCTTGTATCAGCAATGTATAAAATGGATAGTGTTGCTGTTGATGGATAATTGTTAGAAGAAAACAGCATTTCTATGGAACCAACAAAAAAACAATGGCAGAAACACTGAGATAAGACACTGTAGGTGACTTCTTCTTAAGTCTCTTGCTGTTAATAGTCTAAATAAATATACCTCTTGACCTCTGCATGCAAGTTTCATGCCTAGGTTTCAAATGCTCCTTTTAGATATCATGCACCTCAGCTCTTCACCAATAATATGTATGAGTTCTTAGGTAACATGTGTGGTAAGAAAAAATTAATTTAAAAATTTTGAAACATTTAGTTGCCATGGGGAGTTCTATCAGTTTCTTTACTAGACTACACTTTGTATTTCAGATAGGTCATCAAATTACATTCAAGCATTAGCTTCCATTGGTGATATGACACACATTTAAATTCATGAATGTGGAATGTATAGCTAATATTAATCCCCTAAACTATTTAGTATCACTAAATTAAATTAAGTCCTTTCAGAAGCAGAGTAATTAAACCAATATCATTATGCCATGCCATTGTAGCATAATTTGCTTCTTAACAGGATATCTTTGATAAGACATTTGGGATTTTTTTTTTTTAATCAGTAAATGTAGAGTTGTTACCTTTATAAAGACAACTGTAGAATAAATAAATATGTAGTCCAGCTGTAATAAAACCACTAATTCATGCCAATATTAGGAAGAATACCTAGGAAAATGCACAATATGAAATACATAGACTGAACATTATGAAACACGAATTAATCTTTAATTTTACTTACTTGCTCCTTTACAAAAGATACCTTTAGAAAAAGACAAAAATTAGTATATTTTAAATGCATAATTAATGAGCAAAAGTAGATATGATGAACATGCTTGCACAAATTTAAAATTGTTCCTGGCAGTAATTTTAAAAAACTGAAACAAAATCTGGTGATGGCATTCCAAGTATTCCTTCACTTTCAGTTTGTTTGAATTATTTAACTTTAGGTGTTAGAGACAAGTTTTGATTCCAAACAGATCTCCTGGAAATGTTAACATTACTTGGGTATTTGTGTCAGAAAGGACTACTATTTGAGGCAATGAAGATCAAAACAGATTTGTGTTGGTTTTTGGGTTTTTTTAAAATTTACTTCATGTTGTTTCAAAGAAGAAATCTAATTCTGTTACAAATATTTAAGTCCATGGAAATGTATAGATTTTAAAATTAAATTACGCTTCTAGAGGGACCTTTAATAATATCATCATCATCATCATCATGGCTAGGCTTCGCGAACGAAGATTTGGGAAGGGCTCTACCACTCCTTATACTCCAAACTGTTGTTTTATGCATGATCAGCTCTGTTCAGTAAAGTTACCATTTTGATTTTAATAAAGAATTGTCATTCAGATATTTCTGTTACTTTAGTTTTAAAAATTATTATATATATATATGTATGATACAAGTACAGAGTTCATTTTTTTTTAATGTTAAACAAAAGAAGAAAAAGGTCTTCTGTACCTGTTGAGACCAACATCTAAATTACTCCTAATTTTTTCTACCTTTTTTTCTGTACCCAGAGAGAATAAAATATTTTCCACTGAAAAATTACAAAAACATGGCTTGATACTCTCTTATTAACATAACCATCAAACAGCAGCTCTTTGTGGTGGTTGACACTTCTGATATCTTTTTTTGATAGATAAATTAATAGATTGTGTGAATGTCTGAATTTTATCTGAATGTCTGTTTCTTTTTTATACGCACTCAAAAATACAGAATGTTAAGTGAACACTTATTTTGTTCTAAAGATCAGGTTTTATTAACTCAGAAATTAAAACCAAAGTTAAACAATCCATCTTATCCTTTCTTCAATAACTGTTTCTAGATTTGTCAGAAATACCTTAGAGAAAAATATCTCTCATTAACTATATTTAAATATTTAATTTTGATTTAAGATATAATATTCACATGTTTAACTGTATCTTCAATTATAACCTTAAGTATTCTATAGTCCTGGTTTTTAAACACTTGAATATTTCATACTCTTCTGTATTTATTATCCCTTTTTTCCAATTTATAGGATTTATACAAAAAAAAGTTTGATTTTAAGAAAAAAAATATTTATAAGTTGATGATCAAAGAGTTTGCAATAAAATACTCAGTTTTATTGAAATAACCATGGATTATGAAAAAATGTGTGCAAATAAACAAACATGCAAACAAATCTACCTCAATAGAGAATGGAATATAACAATATGGTAGAAGTAAAAAAAAAAATACTTTTTCTAGCTAACATTTTCCTATAGAAGAATATTGTGTTTATAACATTTAGTTAATGACACAAGATGTGCTTGTTCTTTTTCTGAATATTTTAACATCTCTCTCTGTTTTCTTTATCTTTGACCAAACAATTGTAGACACACAATAAAATGTGATAATATTCTAAAAACAAAAAGGATTTATGAGACAGATTCTTGTGTGCTTGACCTCTTCTAGCTGATATTTCTTGAAAGAAGTTTTAAGAAGCAATTTTAATACATATTGCAGTCACATAAGAAAAGAAAAAGTGTGAAACGAACTAGAGAAGAGAGAAAATTTGTACTGACAAAAACCATGGCACTAATAAAACTGAGGTCCAGATATAACAAACCACTAAATGCAACTTCAGATGGAGCTGATGTGACTTACAGCATGGCCTTCAAGAATGTTAAAATAGCAAATAGTTCATTAACCTTTCATTAGTCCCAGAGCAGCACCACTGAACAGCTGGTCCTAGTGTACAGTCTGTGCTAACAAAGGGCAGTGGTTTCCTTCATGGGGATATCCTGAAAAGAATATGCCCTACAACCTATGGCTGTAGGAACATTATGAACTTTACTCGTATTTTTATGTTCAAGAACCATACCATCACCCATAAGTGAAAAACATAGACAAGAACAATTCTGGCTATTTTCACCTTAGACCAGATGTAGTCTTTTTGTCACATTCTTCTATTGATCCTACTATTGTATACCATAATTGACTCATTTGTCCCACAAGATAGGTAATAAACATAATGATAATGATAATAACAATACTGAAATCCTACTCATGTTCTAACAGCAGTATTGGCTTTTAAAAGTCTTTTAAAACAAAGACAACAAAAAGATACTATGATCGTCTGTATAACACAGGCTGTTTAATTTCTCAGTCAATAACTTCTACACCAAGGCCAAATGACTTGAAATGTCAAGGCCTGTGATACAGAGATCAGACTAGAAAACAGAATTCCCTCTGGATTAAAATCTGCTAGTTTATGAACTTGTGGTTGAAGTCATACAGATCTTTGAAAAAGGTAAAACAAAACTACAGGGGAAAAAAAAAGAATGAATGATGAGGATGTTTACCATCAGCTTCTCCACACAGAGTAGCTTACAGGAATGGCACCTGACATTTATTCACCAAAAAAAGATTGCTTCAAACAGTGGGGCATATGTATCTGAGCTCAAAAAATATATGTAGAAAATTTAAGAATTTTAAGAAAGCAATCTCATTGAGCAAACCACTGAAAGTAAATATAGCAGTGATGTTTTCTATTCCTTTCATTCATTTAATTGACAGTTTAGTATTTATAGATTTTTAAATTTGACCTTTGCTCACTAGTTTTTAATCAACACCTTTGTAAATGCAAATACCTTCTCTTTGATTTAATAAAACAATTTTGTCACATGGATTAATCTAAGCAGTAATTAGACTACCAAGAGAGAAAAAAAAATGTTAAGTTATATGTTTAACATTCAAGGCATAACATAGCACCTCTAAAAGCTGCCTACTTTTAAAGAACCAATGAGTTTTTATCCTGTAAGGCAAATTCATAGTACTTGATGTATATTTGCATTTTAAATAGAATATTGATAGACTGTCAAATGAAATCTTAGGATAGTGTTTATCACTTGTTACTATAAAAATCTGAGGCTCTGGTCAAGCTTTTGTATCTGGTTAATGTTGCCTAGATGAGGTTATAGGTAGCCTGAAGTCACAAACTGTTTTAACCTTTGACTGAACCCAATTAATAGGCTATGGTGAACAACGGAACACTAAAGATAAAAATCTTATTCATCCCTGCAGCTGAGTGGTTTTTTCTAATGTTTGTTTTTCTGCCTCCTAAAATACTTCTAGGTTATCTTAAAAAAAAATTTAAAAATATATATTTTTTAGGAAATACTTTGTTTCACACACACAGCATTTTGCACCTAACCTTCCGTATACAGCAATATAGTACTCAGTGGCAATTCCATACTCAAGTAATATAAAAACTAGAGACCTTTGGAAGACAAATGGTCTAATCAGACAAAGTTATTCTTGCAAGAAAGAACATTTTTGATTTTAAAAGTATTTAGAATTGACCCTGAAGATACAGAAAAATATTTTGCCTCCTTTAAAGTTCTATAAAAAAGCTGCGAATAAATAGATATGTGTATATTTTTCTAACTCAGGAAAATTAATCCAAAAATATGTTATTTTATATTAGAAATTTAAAAAAAAAGGCAGAAGATGAGAACAAAAAGATAATACAGATTTTAGCATTCAATTAGGAAGAGCTCCAGGGCTGAAATGAAAATTCAGACAGATTAAATATCTGGAACTAAGTAAGAGATCCCTGGTGTAATTCAGAGACACATATTTACAAAACCACATTCATCAGAGTTCCTCAGCTATGCAAGCAAATAAGATGAGCTTAGGGGATTTACAGCTTTCTAATGTCCTTATCAAAACTCCTTAATCAAAAGCCCTTAAGTAATTTATCTCTATCTTCTGTGCTGGGTAGTCTACACACTAGAAAAGTGGATTAATGAAAAGACACTGATTTATTTTTATTTTCTGACATACATTTCTCTGAAGTTCTCTTCCAAAAAATACTTTTCCGTGTCTATTAATGGTTATTTATCACCTACAGTTTGCTCTGGTTTAGGCAAAATAAACAAACAAAAAGAATCCATATCCTAGGACACTTCAAACCCAAAACCTCAGTGCTACAAATAAAGCTTTACCATTGATTCATAAACTTGTGTAAACACATGCTTAAGCTCTGCAAAAAAAATTAAATAAATCTCAATATTTGCGCCTTGCAAATCTGCCTGCATGTAAGATTGTGGCCTACTGAAAAAATCTCCATTATAAATTCAAAGCAAAGATAACTAAAATAGTTCAAACTTTTAATTTGAACTATTAACCCCTCACAGTCCTTCCTTTCCCCCCCAGAAACAAAGCAAAACAAAACAAAATAAACCACCGCACATGGAAACACCTCCTTCTTTGTGATATTTGGGAGTAGGAGTGAGTTTGTCAAGTTTTCTTCTGTTTAGTAACAGGTTTTCTTCTGTTTTCATGTCCTGATAATTTTAAAGTTATCAATAAAAGAATTTCATACAAGATTTTTCCCAACAGCACTCTTAACAGTTATACTCTTACGAGGAGAAGCTGGGGTTGTTCAGCCTGGAGAAGAGAAGGCTCAGGGGTGACCTCATCACTCTCTACAACTACCTGGGAGGAGGTTGTAGCCCGGTGGGGGTCGGTCTCTTTTCCCAGGCAATCAGCAGTAGGACAAGAGGGCACGGGCTCAAGCTCTGCCAGAGGAGGTTTAGGTTGGATATTAGAAAGAAGTTCTTCACAGAGAGGGTAATCAGGCATTGGAATGGCCTGCCCAGAGAGGTGGTGGATTCACCATTCCTGGAGGTGTTTAAGATGAAGCTGGATGTGGGACTGAGTGCCATGATCTAGTAATCGCAGTGGGGTTGGATCAAGGGTTGGACTTGATGATCTCAGAGGTCTCTTCCAACCTAGTTAATTCTATGATTCTATGAATTTGCAACACTTAATGAGCACATGTTTGAAATGTTTCATGTGTGTTTTGTCTGAGGCTTAATAACGTACAACAAGCAGTCCTTGGGTCATAATGAGAGTATTTTGGTCAGTAGGTAAAGATGAAAGATCACAAAGGTGTAATTTTTTTTTTTAAATTATTGATGAGATGAAGAGTCTTTGGTATCAAGGCCATAATATTAATTTCTTTTTATTTCTTCTTTTTTCTTTTTCCTCTTTCTTTTTTCTTTTCCCTTTCCCCTCCCTCCCTCATTTCTTTCTTTCCTCTCTCATTCACTCCCTTTTTTTCTTTCCTCTCTCTTTCCTCCCTCCTTTCCCTCTCTCTTTTAAAGCTGAAGCCCGATCACAATTCACAGTGCAGTGGAGTGCTTAGGTTGCTGTATATGCTTTTAAGCAGTTGGGACTCCTGAAACAGCTAGCAACAAATGTCAGAGTACTGCTTGCCTAAATTTCTATTTCTTTTATACCTCTTCTAACTTCTGTGAAGCTGTTACAAAGTTCACCAGATGTTGAACTGCTTTGGATTTCACACATGAATATTTTTCAGAATAAATTTTAATCTGACAGGGAGTCACTTTCTTGCAGAATTTAAATGAAAGAGACATGGGAAACTCAAATTTCAGCTTTTTTTTTCTTCATTTTAAAAGAAAATTTTAAACTAAGAACTCAGCTAAATTTAAAAACATGTGCAACCAGTGGTGAAAGTTGTAGTGCATTTACCAAAGATCAACATCATACTCCTTCCTGGCTGAACAGAACGTGAGTTGTAATCATCAGCAGTTTGAGTCATCTGAAAGGAGAAAAATATGAAAGTCCTAAAGTTTGTTAGGTAAGTTGAAAAAAATAGCCTGACAATATTTTGAGACCAAATTAAGTGAGTGAGAAGACTAGCTATCAGCCAGGGACAGGTTTTCTATTGAGTTACTCTAGACATACACATTAAAAATTTATACTACAGAGAATATTTTAAGGTTCTGAATAACTGTCTTAAAAACCAGGAGATCAATTTCCAGTATGCATATATTCACTAGACGTGTGTTTGTGCAACTACCTATTATTGCTTTCCTGAAGAACCCAGGTCAGTGGTTCTTTGTGTCAGATATTTGCACTCTTTGATCTGAAATACAAGGCTTGAAAAATTCACTAAGGTATGACTCAAAGATAATAATTTCTGACATCTAGGCAATCTCTTCTGAGTGGATATATTCATTGCAACTTTCCAGAGGATCCCTTCTTTTGCTAATCTGTGTACATTTTCAGAAGGACAGCAAAGATGATATCATTGAGAGGACACTGCATGGAAGTTAAATCAGAAAGAGCACAAAAGCAGAGCTATACATAGAAACAACATCCACAATTTTTTTTCCACATATACAAGATTCTGTAATTTTTTCCCTTCTGTTTTAGAAAGTAGTAAACCATCTTTATTGCTTAATTTTTCTCAAATGCTTAAATATTTTTAAATTATGATCAGTAAAAATCCATCTTACAATAATAACTGTTGATTATTAGAGTAGGCTTTAGCCAACTGACGTGTGTTTTACTGGAACTGGTTCAGAATAATCATATAAAAACTATTAAGACAATAATATGATTACTGCAGGAGCAATCAAGAAGTGAAGTTAATGTTCTTCTAATTTTGGAATTACAGTGATTTACTTTCATAAAGTACTCATTGTTTACCTCATAGTTTCATTACTATGGCTGGAGGAAAAAGGATTCTAAGATATAATAAATAAATAAATAAGATAATAAATAAACTGTTCAGGAAAAGGATCACAAAAATCAGTCTTACAGAAATTATTTCTTTTGTCCATATTATTTTCCCACCTGTTTTAAGACTCATTTAGTTAAGACCATTGAAAGGAGTCTTATTGCCTACTAAAATTTACAATTTTTACAATTAAGGGAAACATTCCATTACCATATATTACAATTTTCTGTTGCATATATAATTCATAGTATAGGTAGATATTTTTTAGGGTAGAGAATGCTGTTACTGTATTATTCTTATATTTTATTCTTATATGTGATTACTAATTAAAACTAACTGGTTATAAAAATTATGATTTTAGAAAAATGTAATGTTTCAATTCATCTTTCTAATTGACAAACACAGACAACTGACTAAGAGGAAAAGAAAAAAATAAAATCTTCTATTTATCATATCCACAATTCAATTAATTCAAAATTTTGAAGCTTCACTCTTCTTTTCTTTCAAAACATGTGAGAATTGCTTAACCTCATTCTATTCTTGGGCTTCAAACACACATTCAAAAAGCAAGAGACGGTGTTTGAGAAATTTCGTCTAAAATAAAATGACTACCGTTTTTTACTGGATTTGCATGTCCAGGTTTTGGTAACAGGGAGGCTACAGGGGTGGCTTCTGTGGGAAGCTGCCAGAAGCTTCCCCCATATCCAGCAGCCGCAGTGCCAGCCATCTCCAGGACAGACCCGCTACTGGCAAGCCAATCAGGAGTGATATCAACATCTCTGTGATAAATTACTGAAGAAGGAAAAAAAGTTGTTGGGCAGATGAAAACTGAAGCCAAAGCAGCGCAGAGTGAGAATGTGTGAACAACTCTGCAGACACCAAGAGCAGTGCAGAAGAAGGAGGAGGAGGTGCTCCAGGCACCAGAGATGAGATTCCCCTGCTGCCTGCGGCACAGACCATGGTGGGGCAGCTGTGCCCCTGCAGCGCATGGCAGACCATAGGGATGCAGAAATCCACCTGCAGCCTTTGGAGGACCCCAGGCCAGAGCAGGTGGATGGCTGAAGGAAGCTGTGACCCCGTGGGAGGTCCATGCTGGAGCAGGGTCTTGGCGGGGGCCTGCTGAACCATGGAGAGAGACACTCACACTGGAGCAGGTTTCTTGGTAGGACTTGTGGTTCTGTAGGGGACCCATGTTGAAGCACACTGTGCCTGAAGGACTGCACCCTGTGGGACAATGACCCATATTAAACCAAAACTTCATCTATGTCTTTAACAAAGATATTAAATAGCACTGGTCTCCATATAGACTCCTGAGGGCCATCACTTTTCACTGATGTCCGTTGTGAGTCAGCCATTTCTGTTGGAATGCTCTATTAGAACTGCCTTTGCGCGGTAACAGGTCTCCTTAGTACCCATTTATACCCTCAGCAAAGCAACAAAAATTAATTGAGAATTACCATTTTGTATAATTTGTACTCATATGCAAATACACATCACAATCAGTGTTAGTTTTAAATATATAAAATATTGATCTATAAAAGGAAAATTGCTAAGAGAGAGATATTGTTTGATGTCCAACAGCTCAAGCTGAATGTGCTATTACAACACTGTCATGCACAACTGAACTTAGTCAACACCTACTATGAAGATCTGATTCCACAGGATGTTTATTTAAATAGTGGACATTATATAGAAAAAAGGCTTTATCAAGAAAATCTTTAAAAAGTAAAGATAAGGAACTGAAAGCAAATATACAAGCTTTAAGTATTTAATCAAGATATCTAAACCATTTTTAAGATGATAGGTTTATCTTTTGACATTTTCAGCATACCTTCAAATGTTGGACAGTCGATCCATAACTAAGTTGACTGGATAATCTGGTTTTTTTAAATGTTAGGGAAAATCATATTTATTTTCTAGATATTCATGGTTAATTTTCTAGCTGAGGTTATCTTATTATGTGCTCTTTTCACACAGAAAAAATCTTGAATAGTGATGAAAATGGTTTTGAAATCGCTGATTATATGAGGAAAGTTTTAAAAAAATAAGAACTAATTATACATGCAACATGTTGAAATGGAATTTTATTTATTTAAAAAGGACTGAATAAATATTTGAATATGAGAAATGATAGAATTTGTCAGAATGCTAGTGATACATGTGGAATGTGCCGCCTTGGTTTATGTGTGAAGAAAATATTCTTCTTCTGTCTGGAAAGCAACTTTGCAGGAGAAGGTGTTGGGGAAGCACCAAGTTGAGATTACCACAGCAATGTGCTCTTGTACCACAGGTCAACAGCGTACTTGGGGACATCTAGAGGAGCACTGCTAGCAGGTGGAGAGACCCTTCTTCTCTGATCAAAACTGGTGAGACGTGTCTGGAGTTCTTGGGTCAGGGATGGGTCTTCCAGAGAGACAGGGACATACTTGAGTGAGCACAAAGAAGAATCACAAAGATGTTTAAAGGAGTGGAGCACCTGTGTATGAGAGTAGGCTGAGAGATGGCGCTGTTCAGCCTGGAAAAGAGTAGGCTCAGTGAAGATATTATCAGTGCATATAACATACATAGTGGAATGAAGTAGCCAATGACCAGATGAAATGAGCACGAACAAAAATGCAGAAAATTCCACCTGAGCATGAGAAAAATCTTTTTTACTGTGAGAGAGCTCAGACTCTGAAACAGGCTGTCCACAGAGTCTGTGGCATTTCCATCCAATTCAAAACACAATCAGCCACAGCCCCAATAAACCTTCTCTGGATAGTCCTGCTTTGAGAAGCTGATTGGACTACACAATCTTCAGAGATATTTTCCATTCTCAGCAATTCTCTGATTCTCTGAAGGGTTTTCTGGGCTTTTCTAGTTCTGTAGTTTTATTGCTGGAAGAACTTTATCCCTTAAGTCAATTAACACGATGTTTGGGATAAAAGTAGGTACCCCGTATGATTTCTTTACCAACTTATTATTGTTCTGTCTGAGTTGACACTGTAACTATCATGTGCTTATCATGTATTGTTCCATGGATGCCTGTAATATTTAAAAATGTTTTACTGGGATTTTATAAGTGCTTCGCCACATTACATTATTTCAGACAGTTTTCATTAAAGATGTATAGTTCGACTCCTTAGCTATTCTGACTGACCAATTTTTGCCCTTTTTTGTCATTACAATAAAAAGGATTTTAAAAACAGTTACTTCCAGGAACCCCTACAGAGAGTCTAGAAGGAGTTAACACCTGGTCTGTTGGCCCCTCAGAAGAAAAAGAGGAGGTAGACTTAGCAGGCTTTCGTGTGTTTCCCTGATGATGGGTATGATATATACACAACTTAATTGGGGAGGAAAGACAAACTGTGAATCTGAAGGTTTAGGGAGTGTGAGAATTATTGCTTGGC
>JAWMRA010000113.1:73448361-73491741 GCA_035584735.1 Pseudotriccus pelzelni | reverse complement strand
GTTTGTCTTGAAGGGGATTGTTTCTGGGTATAGGATTATTGTTTGGGTGTTTTACTTGTGTTCTTTCATTGTTTCTGTCAATATATATATACCTTTTAATAAAGGGCTGTTATTCCTACCTTGCTATAATTCAATTTTCCCCTTCCCACACTGTTCCTCAATTGGAATCTCTTAATTTCAGATTTGTAATTGCTTAGAGGGAGGAGTTTTGGGTCTTCCTCATAATTTATTCCCAGCAAAACGCCTGTGTCTCATTTAAACTGAGACAATGTATTTTTTTTTTTTTTCTTTCTCTGGGAAATAGACAGATTACAGAATTAGAAAATATGTGAGCTGGAAAGGACTCGCAAGGATCATCAAGTCCAAATCCTGGCCCTGTATAGGACTATCCCCAAGAGTCACACCATATGTCTGAAAGTGTTGTCCATATGCTTCTTGAACTCAAAACAGGATGATGCTGTGACCACTTCCGTGGGGAGACTGTTCCAGTGCCCAACCACCATTTGCATGAAGAACCTTTTTCCAATATCTAATCTAAACCTCCCCTGACACAACTTCAGGCCATTCCCTCAGATTCTGTCACTGTTCACCACAGAGAAGAGATCAGTGCCTGCCCCTCCTTTTCACCTTCCCAGGAAGTTGTAACTGCCATGCGGTCTCCCCTCAGTCTCCTCTTATCCAGGCTGAACAGACCAAGTGACCTCAGCTGCTCTTGGTATGACTTTCTGTCAAGGCTTTTCACTATCTTGTTGCCCTCCTTTGGACACTCTCTAACAGCTTAATATCTTTCTTATATTGTGGTTTCCCAAATTCCACACGATATTCAAGGTGAGGCTGCACCAGTGCAGAGCAGAGCGGGACAATCCTCTCCCTCGACCGGCTGGTAACATTTTGCCTGATGCTTCCCAGGACACAGCTGGTCCTCCTGGCTGCCAGGGCACTGCTGACTCATTTCAAATTGCTGTCAACTAGGACTCCCAGGTCCCTTTCCATGGCACTGCTTTCCAGCCACTCATACCCCAGTCTATACAAATATCCAGGGTCGCCCCTTCCAAGGTGCAGAATCCAGCACTTGCCATTGTTGAACTTCATATGATTGGTGATTGCCCAGTCCTTTAATTTGTTGAGGTCTCTCTGCAGGTCCTCCCTGCCTCTGAGGGAGTCAACATCTCCTCCTAGCTTTGTGTCATCTGCAAACTTGCTTAGTATCTGTTCCAGTCCTGTATCCAAGTCATTTATGAAGATATTGAAGAGCACAGGGGCTAAGATGGAGCCCTGTGGAATCCCACTAGTGGCACGTCATGAGTCTGATGTCACCCCATTCATTATTAACCTCTGTGCTTGACCCGTGAGCCAATTGCTCATCCACCACATGCTGTGTTTATTCAGCTGTGTGCAGGACATTTTGTCCAGAAGGATCCTATGAGAGGCAGTATACAAAGCTTTACTGAAATCTGAAAAGATGACATCAACTGGCTTCCCTTGATCATAAAAGGAATTATCTTATGACAAGTTACCTTGTCATAAAAGGAACTCAGGTTTGATAAGCAGGACTTTCCTCTTATGAAGCTGTGCTGTCTGTGGTCAGTGGCTGCACTGTCTTTCAGGTGTTTTTTACTACCTTCCATGTGGTCCTTAAATTTAAAAAACTTACAAAGTTTTTAAAAATTTACAGAATACTGTGCAAAAGGCAGTACAAACTTTACTTCTATGCTAGAAATATTTTTTATACACCTATGTTCAAACTTAGCTAATAACAGGCACTCTGAATTATGAAATTACATAGGAATCCATAACGATGTCAAGTTTGGTGAAATTATTTTTTGGGATCTGCAACTTTTTTTTAGACTCTATTTACCTAAATGAATTGGTAAGTACAATTTATATATGATTAAAACAGAAGAATGTAGTGTGTTAAACCAGATATTCAGTACATAAGATTTGTCTGAGTCTGATGAAGCTTTCTATGCAAATATCTGCCTAAGTTTAAATTTACAAGTTTCCTCACAAATATATTATAGCTGCTTTTGTGAAAAAATAAACCAAAACAAACAAAACAACTCCCAAGAACCATGCACTAAAATGTATTTCAATAAAACTCTGTAAATATTTAAGCATAATTTGAGGTACTTATCAATAAATGTAATGATTCAGAGTATTTTGATCAGAGGAAAAATCTTTTAAGTAGTTTCCTGACTCCTGATTGAAGTTATGACAGGCATTTAATGAATGAGCAATGCATTAGATGAATTTATAACCTTGGAGAGGTAAATGATAACAATATCTGAAGATTAAATATAAAGATATAAAAAAATACAACCCTTGGCTTTCTTAAGCCAAGAGTGTTAAAATGTAATTTCAAATCAAATAAAATGCTGAGTGTAAACTGTATGTTAAAATTTATGTTCTGTAGTACATAACTGATAGTAGTTTTAATTTAGCATACCACTATGATTTTAATACATATCTATAGATTTAGGGTTCTCAATCATAGAATCCTTTAGGTTGGAAAAGACCTTTAAGATAATCGAGTCCATAAATTAATTTATCTGTTTGGAGACTAAAATAATCTCACATGAACTGGTGTACAATACTATATTAGCAAGCATAAGTTTGTGGAAATTGAAAAATAAAAGCGGATACACCATGAGATCATTTGATAACTAATAGCCTAAATTAAGCATCTGTAAACATTTAGATTGTCTTCCCATTTTCTTTTCTGTTTTTCTGTATTCTGGAAAGCTCAAGCCTGCTACTGAGATATACTTCTTGCATATATTTTCTACCTAATTAAAATCACAGCCTATCTCTATTTTCAAATATTCTTGGTGACTTAGGTAGAAAAGTCAATTTCACAAATATATATCTGGAACTTCAGCTTAAATGAGTACTTTTATTTACACTGACTGTATGGCCTGCTTCAAAAAATTCTATAAAAAGTTACATTTTAACGTTAGATGACTTTTCTGTTAGGGAATTTTAATAGGAACTGAGAGATACAGCAACAAAATCTTAATGAGTAGCAGTGTGTATACTTCACTACATCGTACCTCATCTCTATGATCCCTTATTCCTCATAATATGTTAGTTTTACTTGTACTTCTCTGAAATTCATCTTTTGGGGGAAAAAAAAGGGTTTAATTTTTTGGTAAACTAGAAACCACTGGGACAAACAAGATTAAGTTCTGGGTCTGTTGCTGTTCTTTATTCAGTTAAAGCATTTTTTCAGAATCAGGATTGGAGAACACTGGAGAACTTTTTTCAGAAGGTGAGACGTAATAAATATAATGTGTGGCTTCAGAAGAAGGAAATGGAAAATAGATGTATACAGAGTACCACAGAAGGGTGTTCAGCTTAGCTTCAGCGAAGACTTCAGCTGAGAACAATTTTCTTACACTGGAATTAAAGCAGAAAAAAAGAGCAAGGAAGTGGGTAGGTTCTCACTTGTTCTGTAGCACAAGGCTGTTGAGGTCAGGTCTGTAAAGCACTGCAGCCAGTCCTCAGGAAACTGGGACCTGATCTGGGAACTACTATGGGGAGCAGTAAGAAAGTAGAAACCCATCTATTTTAGTGTTGGCTTGGATGGATAGGCTGGTTTTGTTTAGTAGATAAAGGGCAAAAATATATCTTCCCATTGTTATGCTCAGATTCATATATATCAAGTTTGATGTTCAGCAATAGCCAGGAGCTGCACCTCACAGTCATGGCTTTTGTGACCCAGTTTTTCTGAGTTCCTTCCCTGGCACCTTTTCTGATGCTGGTTCACAAGCTCTCACCCATAGACCCTACACAGCAACTCACTCTGTTCGAGCTACTCTTTCACATGAAGGGAACTTCCCTACTAGTCTTTCCTGCCCACATTCCCTGAAAAGTCCTGAAGTAGTCAAGCAGCTGGATGATTGTTTATTCTGTCTGTTTCTCTGGCTATGTGCATTTATGTACATATACTTGAGTGGGAACTCCTTTCAACCCCTTCCATATTTTTAATATTTCCACAGTTCATTCACAACTTGTATGGGTAAAGAAATTAAGTACTTCATAGAATATACCATCATCTCCACTAGTAATATTTCGAAAAATTATTCTTCTAATTCTTCTATTCTTCTAAGGTCTCAGGTTACAAACAATAAGCAAAAAAAAGAAATTTGCATCTTCTTGTCCTCTGAGGTATACCTGTTTCATGCACTGCATTGTCATTCCTTAAAATTTTTACTCCAAAAGATGTGTTTCTTTTTCTTTTACCCTTGCAGGCAATATGAAGTGGTAAGAAGCAAAATATTGTAAGTTATATTACCTGAATGCAATTTTCTCCAGCTATGCTCCCTCAAGGACATTAGTAATTTATCTACTCATTTACCTTTAGTTAGAAAGTATTACACAGTTTTATCTGAAAACACACAAAAAAGATCCATTACAAGACTATGAATTTTACATGGTCAAATGATTTATTGCTTGATCATCCAGCAGGACCTACTAATAGCTATAATAAGAAAGACTTTGAAATACGTATGATATTAAATTGTTTCACCATATGCTTATAATCATAATTCTCTTGCTAAGGGTCATAGTATGGCTACCCTTAAAAGAATGAGACAAGCAGCACAGACTTCTCTGTTAACTGATGTTCTTTACATAAGTTGAAAGCAAAAGGTACAAAATATGTTGAAAATTGTATTATAGCTGGCCAAGGCATTATAATGCTTGAATTTCCTGTGTGACAGAGTACTTTTTAAAGGAAAAACAAAAAATAGGCATATTAAAGAAGACTAAGACTAAAAATAATGTATTTAGTAGCTCCTGGTATTCCCTTTAAAAATCTGAAGTAGCAATTTGTGTGATTTCCAGATGTTGCATCTTAGAATTTCACTGGCTTTGTATTTTGTTAGAGAACCTGCTAGCTAAGAACAAAGCAGTTAGCACCCTCATGAAAGCAATTCTGAGTTAAAATAAAAAGGTTGTGAAATAAGCAAAATTTAAAGAAGACAATCAAATAGCAAATAGGTGATTATCCTAAAATGGTTCTACTTTTAACTGACTTGGAGTTCTTAAATTTCACTAAGAGTAAACATAGCACTGAAAATATTACTTTACTCAAGTTTATTACTCAAACGATCTTTTGTCATTATCTCTGGTGCTTCTGGTCTGGGAGTACTTTTAGAGATTTATGAATGTCAAATTCAAGGAAAAGAGAGACTGCACAATGCTGTGATACACATTCCTTCAACAGGTGCATTTGCTGGCAATTTAGCCTTTGAAAGTTTAAAATGCTAGTGTCAGATGTCACTGTTCTGTATTATGACACTACACTAGCAGCACTAGAGATTGGGAAGACAGGTAGGCTCCTTATGCAACTATTCATTAAATTTCCTTGCCTGACAATCAATATGCAAAATATCTTCAGTTTTTCACATTTATAGCCATGATCTCTGAGTGTAGTGAGCTCTGGGTATTGGAGTTTCTGAACTGAATTCTGGAGTTTAATGTATATCAGGAAATGAGTGACCAAGTTGTTGTCCAGATTACTGTCACTTATCATCTGACAGGTGCAGAGTGGGAGCGGATCAGGGATCATCCAGAGTATAATGAAACGACAGTCCAAAGCTTCATGTTTCTTTGTAACCTGGCCATTTCATTACTTGCCACTGTCATTGTTTCATGGGCAAAATAGAAATTAGGTCGTACTGACTACATTAAGTCACAGTTACAAACGTTCCAAATGTATATGCTTATAAATCTGTTTGTAGCAGCACAAGACTGTGTTTTGTTCAAACCTGAAGAGCGTCAGACTGATACTTAAAAAACAACTTGAACATGCAATAGTACAGCCCAGAGAGAGAGAAATATATTGGGACTTCAGTAGCTTAGTTCAGTTCTGCATAAGCTCAGTTTATTTGGTTCTGATTTAGAAAAAGTTACTTGATAGATTTTTCTGTTTCAGAATGAGACTACTTTTAATTTCCATATGATTGAGAACAATTAGAAGAAAAAAAAGTCTAAAAATTGATTAGATTTTCTTTTGCATTTTTCTGTCATAAATGTGTTAGCAATAATGCTAGTAATATTGCTAGTTTGTAATGCTAGTAATACTGCTAAGCCACCTAAAAGTTCATCCTTTATATACTATAAAAATTTCTTATTTTTCATATTAACTTTATCTCTTTATTTAGAATTAAAAGTGAAATGCAAAATGGAGTCATTTTATGTGGACCTTTATAAAGACATGAAACAGACTGAAGAAAAATAAATAAAACATAAAAAGTTCTCACACCTTCCGATGCCAAATGACAGCTTTACTGCAGATTGTTTCCTTGGGTTTTTCCCCCCTGAGAATAATGAGGAACCTCAGAGATCAGCACATGAAAGCTTCAGCATTGAATTGACAGCATTCTTTTTTAGGAAGGGAAGCTGCCTTATGTATTAAATCTCAGAAAAAGGCTCAACATAATGAATGTTACTTGTGATACAGGGGAAACCATTACACTGGGAGTGAGCTGCTTAGTCTCTCTGCATAGAAAGGAACAAACACTTGTTCTGGATATGTCTGGATTGGGATTAACATTTTATTATAGCAGTCCATATGACACTGTGCTTTAAATTTATGGTCAAAATAGCATTGGTAGCACTCCAATGTTTTGTTCATTGTTGAACATCGCTTGAATAGCACCAAAATCTTTTTTATTTCTCATTCTTCTACCCTATCTTGGAGGAGGCTGGAGGTAGGCAAGAAATTGTGAGGGGACAGCTGACCCGATCTGACCAAAGGACTTATTCCACTTTATATTTAACCATGTTCAGCAAAAAGAAAAATTCAAACATTGCTTCCTATCAGCAGGCAGGTATCCTGGGAAACTGGGCCTCAGCACATATAACTGTTACTTAGAAAGACATGTGCCATAACCACAAATGTGTTCCCTCCTTTTTCTAAGAGTTTATTGCTTATAAAGACCCACTGACTTGTGATGGGGACTTTTGTCCTTGTCCCTCCCCTGCATCCCCCTCACCAGTCTGACCTTTGTTTTCTGTAACCCTGCTCAAGGGAAAATCACCAGTGGCAGTTGTAATGGATATGTCTAGTCATGAAGGCTGTATCAGACTCAAAAGTGGATTTGGGGAAGACAGATCACAAGACAATAGTAAAGGGGAATTTGAGCAATGTTCCCGCCTAAACACAGTGCTGGTTAAGTCTGGAGGAAACTAACTTGTGTAGTCAGTATACAAATACCACTATAAGTCAATTGATTTACTTCACAAATAGTAAGTGGACAGCTCCTTTGCACAGCAGCAGTCTGCACATCAAGATCTCTGCTTGAGTAGCCATATGTCTCATGGTTAGTCCTTGAGGTTGAGAGATTTCTTGCTGCAACAGATTCTTAGTAAGTGATTAGCACGCTAAACTTGGAAATCTTAGCTAAGTGCTATAAAGGCTTACTTTTGCATATATAATCCTTCAGACATAAACCATTGACAAAGTCTGGGACTAAGTCTGGATCCAGCTGCATCTGAACTCCTCTCTGAGGAGGAGTTTGGAACTCAAGGGTGTCCTTTCTGAACCTCATGGCTCAGCGGGAGAATCTCCCTGACAATTTTGTCTGACCCTGTCCTTTATGTCTTAGAGAATCAAGTGCACCTTGCCATCAAATCTTGTTAAAACACTGATGCATTTCCTATTTTCCAAACTTTGTTAAATCACTGTTTTATATCAATAGAAATGCTGCTACTTTTCTTGTACAAGTGTCACTCCATCTGCGATGTGATATATCTGTAGTCTCTTGAGTGACTCTAACATTTTTATTACAGCCAAATTCATCAGGCAAGCTGATACCATCTGGAATTACAAATAAGAGAGGGTTCATCTAAATAAACATTAATGCTACCTACATACTTGACAACACAGCAGGGATCAATCATACTGATAAAGGACATGACCCATAACCTTTTTTCTCCTGCTATTGGAAATATGAATGTAGAAAACAAAACTGTACTGTCTATAACCAGCAGTAGATTTTATTAGTGCAACAATTGTTCTTTTTTCTTTTCTTTTTTTCTTTTCTTCTTTTTTTTTTTTTTTGTAGCTGGAAGAAAAATCTTTATTCAAATGTTTCAGGATCAACTACAATATTTCTGTAGCATTTCCTTTTCATTTTCTGTTTTGAAATTCCTTGGATTATGAAACAAACAACAGTCATCATACCTTTTGTTTATATAGGAACTTTCTGGTGGGTATTGATATAGATTGTCAGTGAAAACTTAAGAGTCAATCAGGCTGAATAGATACATTCCTCCTCTGTGATGCAAGGGAGCAGCAAAATTACAAGTGTAAAAGTGTAAGATGAAAAGTTAATTTAAGAAACCAACAACCATTTTTATTCCTTTCAGTTGCCATGAGCTCTTGTGACAGTATTGAAAAAACCTGATTTTTTTTCCTCCCATGTTTTGCAGACTTATCTCAAATCCCCACAGTTCTCTTATCAGGTCATTATTGATGGTACATTAGTAACACTGAAGGATGAGGGGCTGAGTTAGCCATGTTCCTGTCTCTTAAGTTTTTAAATATTTATGTTTGAAATTCAGCCTTGCTTATTTTTCTCTGGTGATTATATATTTTAGGGCATCCTAAGCCCTACAACATAGAGGCCCTAAATCTCAGCCTATGGGTGCTAGAAATATATAAGGATAGGAAAAAAATCTATGCATCTAGTACATAATAGACTATGAGATTAAAACTGGATACCACCAATTGAAGCAAAGAGACAAAGATGTAAATATCATCAATGAACAATTCTATGACAAAATCTTTTGTTTTCTTTAACTCTTTTCCATTAGGCAGAAAAATGAGCATTGACAATTACAGAGGGTAGTTGATCAGTGAGAGCTTCACAGAAAGTAATTTCTCATATCCCTCTGGCCCTAATTAAAATGGTAATCAGTTGTACACAATGGACAGGACCAGCTTTTTTCCTTTATTGCTTGGTGTAAAACTGGAGTAAGAGTATTGACTTCAGCAATATTATTCCATATTTATGGTGATTTGAAAAAAACCTGCAATTTCTTCTTACTCTTTAAAAGAATAATTAATATTTCTTCTAAATATGTCCTGAAGTTTATGTTGCAATTTCTTTTTTCTCTGTCTAATTTTTTTTTGCAGTATCATTAAAGCTTCTAAAACTCCTTTAAATGTTCTGGGATTTCTTTCTTATGCAGTTCTCAGTCACACAGGGGCTTAAAACTTCTGGTTTGACCACACTGGTTTTGCTGCTCTTTTAACTTTATGCATTTATTTATGCTTACATGGCTTTTTTCTTCCTTTTTTTTTTTTTTTCCTAATGTGACCTACCAAGAATAGATTCTCCCTTTTCCACTCTTGATTTTTCATGAATTATTGAATTTTGGCCACTTTTATTCAACTTGTTTCACATTTCCTTCAAGTCAGCATTTCTCGCAGTGCAATATCTTTGTGTTTGCTGACCTCTCTACAGAACTCCATCAGCATTTCAAACTTAATGACATTATAATAATGGTATCCTATGTGCTTTCCAACTTTAACCTTGTTTATCTTACAGCAGTTGCTTGATTTTCAATTATTTGGCCCTTTTGACCTCATTTACTGCTTGTTCAACTTACTGTGTAAGAAAGAAATGCTTTCAAAACTCTTTCTGCAGCTTTCTTATTTCTATTTCGCTTGCTCGAACCTTCTTTCAAAACCACAAAAAGTACTGTATTGCTATTTTAGACCACTATCTTTTGCATATAAAAGTTTATGTGTCATCTCCTTATACTGCTTAGACCTGACTATAGCAATACAAAATATGTTTTCAACAAGAAATCATGCTTACCTTTTCAATTATTTAACTCAGTCTTATTATTTTGTCATATCAGCCAACAACATTTTAAGCAGTTAAAAGGGTCTCTCCTACTGATATGCTACTGATGTTTTTTCCACATATGCTAATCTGGTAATGAAAGTTAACAATCTGCTTGAGAGCTGTCCATTCAAGAATGGAGGCAGAAGACAGATTTCACTATTAGCACTTCACAGATATCACTATTAACAATTATTTTCCCTTTGGATGCCATCCAGAGGGACCTGGACAGTATTGAGCAAGTACCCGGTACTTTGCAAACTGCATGAAGTTCAACAAGGCCAAGTGCAAGGTCCTGCACCTGGGTCTCAGCAATCCCAAGCACAAATACAGGCTGGGTGGAGAATGGATGGAGGGCAGCCCGGAGAAGAAGGACTTAGAGGTGTTGGTAGATGAGAAACTTGGTATGACCCATCAATGTGTACTTGCAGCCCAGAAAGCCAGCTGCATCCTGGACTTCATCAAGATGGTCATTTTATGTTCCTGACTATATTTCAAAAGCCAAAAGGTGTTTTGCCTTTTCTATATTCTCTCTTCAGATTGGTCCTAGTATTTTAATTTGTATTTTTACTTCCCGCTACAGAAAATCATCTAATGAGATTTTTGACTTGAATGAATCCAGCTGATCTCTCATTCTAATATGACAAGATACTGAGCACGTCCTATGAAGCATCTTGCGTTCAATGAAGTATCTTATACTCTTGTTTATGCCTATGAGAACCCACTCTTGTATTAACACTGGTTTGTGTTCAATTATTTTATACAGAAAGTCTTTACAACCAAATATGTCTTTTTATTATACTGTTGATTTTTGCAAAATATTTCATACATTATGTAATTTTTTTTAGTCACAGGCTGATTCACCTAAATACTGTCTTCAGATTTTTTAAAGATAAAAATATTGGATGCAGTAGCAAATTGGTTTTCTATGAAAATAGATTCAAAATGATAATTTTTTGTTGAATCATGCCATCAGCAATATAGATTGCTAAGACACGGAAATATTTTTTTCCATGCTCAGTCCAAAATGTAGGCAGACAATATGTCTTATTTTCCTTACAAATTAAAAAATTGCATACATAATTTCTGATACAAGCCTATATTGGTAAACAGTGATGCAAAAAGCACAAACACTATACATGTACAAAATATCCTAGTTGTTAGTAAAAAAAAATAATAGTAATAAAACAGCTGGCAATAAAGTAACAAAAATAGAAATATGAAGCATTGACTGAAAGTGACCTTCTGCCAGGTCAGACTTCCAGTGAGCATATTGTGAAAAGTTTTATGTAATTTAGTAATAAAAGTAATTTTAACAAGTAGAACAGAAGACTACAGTCAGTGCTGGTAGAGGATGTACAATACAGTGGGTTTAAAAGCATCAGAAAAATATCTTCAACTGGCAAACTTATAGGGAATGACAGCCACAACAGGCATACAATCCAGGACTGTAAGCAACAGTGTTCAAAATGCAGTTTACTTCCTTCTGGCTTATATATTCCTCCATGACATATTATGTCAAGCTGGGTCAACTGAATAGTTTAGTAGAAGGGGTTTCTTAAAATCACTGTCAAGGAAACTATTACTAGAGGAGAAAAAAAGAACTTATAAGATCCACCACCTGCACACACGGAGAAAGTTTTGACACAAGTTTGTGAGGATAATTAGTGCCGTACACTACCTGTTTCCACCTGCACATGTGGACCTTTAACACCTCCCCTTGTCCTGTCACTACTTGCCTGGGAGAAGAGGCTGAGCCCCACCTCGCCACCACCTTTTTCAGGTAGTTGTAGAGGTCAGTAAGGTTTCCCCTCGTTCTCCTTTTCTCCAGACTGAACAATCTTCTGCAGAGTCTTCATTCAAAGCAATAACTTTTTTAAAGAAAGACCACTATATATGGCAAAAACCATAATTTTGCTTATTTCATGTATTTGCATTGAGATTGATTTCTCTTTGAAAAACCCTCTACAGGATAGGAACTCTAATAGGAACCCTATACCTCTTCAGAAACCTGTAACTAGGTAAGTAGAGAGGTTATATTTCTGTATAATTTGATTTTTACTTGTATGTATGATTAGTTATATGATTATGCACATACATCTAGAAAAATACATGTCAGTGTGCCAAAAGTATGCACAAAATTTATACATCTCTATAAAAACACATAAAGGCAGGCAGATGGAATTAGAAATAAAAAATTCTCCCTTCCCATTTTTGCCAGAGTTTTGTGGAATATTCTGGAAATATATATTATAAAATACTGCTTTACCATGTAGGCTAAAGGGAAACAGAAAAATAGGATAAAAGTTCATAACATTCCAAATTCAATTCTTAATGAATATAAAACCACTGGAATTCTACCAAAATAGACTGTCAAATGCTAGAAAAATCTGACACTTCATCAAGGTTTACTGATCAACTGTTTGCTCTAAAATTCAGACTAAATAAATTATACTTGTTTCCCTAGACAATAATAAATATAATCAAGTTTTCAGAAAGACAGATTAGGGATCAGGAAAATGCCAACTAATCTGTCACATCAACTCAGAAGATACTATTCCTTCATTACCTCTTATAAACTTAAATAAAACAACATAAATATAAAAAAACCCCCAAGGATTGGTTTAACAAAATTGAAAAGAGAAACAAGTCTGGATTGAATCCATTTCTCAGATCTATACACTTTATTGTAAGCAAACGAAAGAACTTGACATTGCAGAGTGTACAAATTTATTCATTTACACCAAAAGTGAGCTCAGAATGCATACTTTCAATAACAAGATCATAATAAGACTTGGTGTACAGTACTTGCACACCTAATTCTGTTAGACCTGATATAAGCTGACAATTATTATTTTATAGGGAAACCATTGCTAAATGTAATTAGTCACCAGAAACAATACTGAATCAGTTAATGAAATAACATTTGAATTTAATTTAATGGTTCAATGCAAGTTAGGAAAACAGTCCTAATCCATTTGCTTATAAGAAAAATTTTATATATTTATTTAAAATTGGTATAATTCAATTTCAGAAATGCAAAGAGAATTGGTACCTTCTGTGTTTCAGTATGTAGAGCAGAGAAACTCCAGAGTTAAAAAATGGCTAGATCAGTGTGCTATTAGATGATCAGACAGTCTCAACACTGGTTTCTAAATAAAAACAAATTGTGCAAATTAAATGGTATTAGTTTTGAAGATGAACACACATGCATGTGCATTGTGAAGATGCAGACATTTCTAGCTTGTAGGCAAAATTACATGAGGAGGAATTTCATGTATAACCCTCACTGATACCTAATGCATCTCAATCCTACAGACCGAATAATGTACCGCTATATAGCAAAAAATACTAATTGCATCCTTTAACTGTGTATTGATAGTGTTTATATGTGTGTTGAATTAATGTCTTAGAGACCTTTAAGTGCTTGACTTTAAAACATTCATAATTCCCCCCTTACAAAGGTTTCAAGTTTAAAACTAGAAACAAAGTTACGGACTTCTTGTCTTTACTTTTATGGATCAAGATGGTCAGATGCACTGCAGATATCAGTTGTGTAGCTGGAGAAGGAAGACTAACTGTGAAAATCTTGCCAGCTTTTCAGAACTCTGTCTTGAGAGTTGGAGAGTGTATTTCAGGGTTCCTTTCCTACCATAGATTGGCAGGTTTTACTGCTGGTAACAAACGTTGTCTCCCACTCTCCCTTGATGTTTCCTCCAGGCTGGGGTCTTTTTTCCTCTTCTGAACTATAATTGTCCCAAATCGATCTCCCTAAAGTTGAAGATTCCTTTAATCTTTTGTTTCCTATCCTATGCCAGTTTTTTCTCTCTCCAGGCTTCCAATTCATGTCTCAGTCTCATTTTTCATGCAGATTTGTTTTTTTTCTCCAAGATTCTAACTTGTATAGCTCCTGTTTACTTCTTCTAAGCTTTTCTACACCAATTGTTTCAGTTTCTATGTCATTCCCCCAACCAGATGAGGCTACCATTGTTTCTAGATCAAGGTTTACCACTTTGAGGTGTATTCCTGTCCTCTTCTATCCATTCCAGATCAGTTCCAGTATTTCAACGATGAAGTAAATTCTTATTGCTACTCCAGCCTTGTTTTTAACACATACAATGCAAACATGTAAAAGAATTCAGAAGAAAAATATAGGCACCCATTTATATGTGCTTGGGCCTGAGACTATGGCAACTGTTGCAAAAAAAAAAAATTGGAAAAAAAGGGGAGGAGAATGGTGATAACGAAGGGGCTTGTGCTAAAACATGGCCCTGTTTTTATTATACTCAAAATTTTGTTATGGGAAAAAAGGGGAACACATCTTATATAGGAAGCCAGGAATTCAGTTTCCTTTTAATGGAAATTCTTTACACTTTAACCAAAATATGAGTGGTTATTATTCTTTCACTTACAATGATAATAACTGTCTCAACACATAAAAATATAAATAACAATAATTTGTCTATATATTCATATATCTATTATTATAAAAACATGGACTGAAAATACATCAAGAGGCTTTAATTTACCCCAACTGGTTTTACCTGGGAGGTTCGCTCCATCTGCCCACAACCCCAAAGCTCCATTCAAATTAATTTTCATCATGTGTTTTCTGCTCATCTGGACATGGTTGTTGGGATTCCTGAAGGGATGCCGGACTTAACTTGTTACTTTGCTTTGTTCAGTTGTCACCAGATGATTGAGAGAACCTATTATGGTCACTGTCCTTGTTTGGCTTGTACAGCTGCTGTGCCGTGATCCCTTTGGCTGCTGGCTTCTCTTCCCTGGTGGAACAGCATTATGGTATATTGGACAAATAGGGTGCAGGGAGCCATGTACAAGGGCAAATTAAAATAAATTTGGTAATAGATGTCTACTCATCAGGCAACTGCCATTGTGGCTAGAAAATGATAAAATAAATGTCCATTCAGTCTCAAAACAGTGAAAAGCTAGATTAAAGCCTGTTGCATGTTATCAGTGGTGTCAGTACTGTATAGATGGATACACTTACAAATTGAACTGTCTTTACTCCACTTTTTCACATCCCACTATGTGTATTTGGAGCTGCAGCTACTTTAAATTTCTGCTCTTTGGTGTAAGTTGCAAATACTTTTCATCAGCTTTCTCTATCCTTAGCCATGCACTTAGTGAAATTACTTTAAGCCTGTGGGGTGCTGTTCAATCAGAAGGATCAATGTTTTGCATGAGTATGTATTGACAGACGATTTAAGAGGAATGGTTCTTTTTCTAAAACTGAAGAATCAGGGAACTGACATTATTGTGAAAGCTGATTGAACTATTCTCAGCTACAGTAGTAACATATAGGCCTTTTTCTGTCAATGGCTCCTTTGAAAACAGATAATGGTTTTGAAAATTACATCCATCCTTCTAATTTACTTAGATGTATTATGCACTGTAGTCCCAGACTATAGACTGACAGCAAATTATTCAGTGCCGTCTCAAGTACTGAGTAGTCTGGATTTGCTCATGTAAAACCTCCTTGGGCCTGATTCTTAGGTCTAGTAATATGAGACATTCAGTTGAAAGAAAGCAGAAATTGGCTTTATGATGACTTAGCAGTTCTATGGTGTTTAACAGATGATTCATTCTTTTTGACTTAACAAAATTTTCAGCTGTGGTTTTCATCTACATCATATCTTTATGCCCAATGACTGCCATGATTCCTTCTTAAAACGTGAAAATTACTGGAATACACTGTATTTATCCTGGAACAGGACTTTTCAGAGCTCGTGTGTGTGATGTAATTCCAGCTGCATCCCATGAGGTGCAGATGGGAGAAAATGCCTCTATATTAACTGTTTTATACTCTCTCCCATAGTTCCACACCATCTAGGCTACTGTGGAAATTTCACCTTTTCATCAAATAACTAGATTTGACTGCTTTGATGACAAAGGCTGTTCAGATGTTATAGGACAGACTGATTCATTTTCTATTGTGCATGCCAATCAGCTGAGAACTTTATCGTAAGGGATGGCAAATAAGACACCATTTTCTGCTACGTTATACAAATGTGGATCACTCATGAAAACAAACAGAAAATAATCAACAATCTTTTCATTTCTTGAAAAACAATTATTTTTAGTGTGATATACATTATATAAATGTCTTTCTTTAGTTTCAGCTCCTTATTTTTATTCTTTAGAATATCAGCTACAAATATATATGAGTCTGGAAAAAAAAACATCTTGCATCTGACTCTAATATAATGCAGAAAAGGCAAGAAAAATGTAAACAAGTGACTCCTCTTTATAAAATGATGACATGATGTAGGGTTTAACAGATTTAAAGTCCTTTGATTTATGTGGATTTTATGAAATAGTGAAAAGGCCCCTTAAAACAGAAACAGATAAGTCAATCTCTCCCTGTTTTCAAAACCCATTCTGATTACTTATGTCCCACAACTCTCTCCTTCTGTGGAAAGTTATCAGGAAAGTCAATAGGCAGAAGACAAGCCCTATGTTTAAATCCTGAAGTACATTTTCTAACAACTGGCATTCAGTAAAGCCAATGAATTAACTGCTGTGGAGCTTTACTCTGAAGTCTCCATCTTGGTAAAAGTAAATAAGTTTTTGTTCTGTAGATCTTCTTTTAATATCATTTAAAGTACAAGATGGAGCCCAGTGATATTGTCCAGCCCCTTTTAATTAGAAAACAAGACAAGAAAGATTAGAGAATGTATGTATGTTCTTTACACTGATTACTGCGTACCATATCAGTAGCTTTGTTTCAAGTAACGAATTGTTTTCTTCTATTTGTTTTGATATCTTTCTATTCTAAATACTGCACTAAGCAACGTTATTGTTGCCCTAGATTTTTTCACAATCTTTAATTCTTTTATTAAAACAGGGAGAAAAATAAATGTAAATCAAATAAGTTAAAATATTAACAAGAAATTTTTTGATGTTTTGTTTGTTTCCTTTTTTATAAGGTAAAAAAATCAAAACCAAAAATAAAGGAGTTTCATCTAACAAAAATAGTGAAGAATTTGCAGTTCATTAATTCTGGTTGCAATTTGGTTAAATAAAGGAAAACCATTCCTACTCATTGTTTTGCATGGTAATTTATGTTGAAGCAAAAAGCTGAAGTTAGAGCGGCACTTCAAGTATGCAGCAACTATACAGTGGATAATTACAATTGTAACTCAGATACTTAGTGGATGTGGTTGAAGAATCCAAACATTTCTGAGTCAATTCTGTAATGAAAGTGAGAGGAAAATAGAAACCAGACCATTATGTCCATAAAGAAGAAATCTGGGGATACAGTCCACTAGATGACAAAATCAGATGTGATCAAATGTAACAGATGATACACAAATTGATTTGTCTTAGGAAGGGCTCTGGGAAAAATGGTTTAAAGATATAATATTTTTTTTTGCTTTAATTTACAAGGCATACAATTTTATGACTTGCAATACTGGTACATGGTATAGGTATTTTAAAGTAAAAATACATTTAAAAAAATGCAGGTGACTTAAATGCTTTATCTTAATTACAATTGCAAAATAATACCTGTTTTGATATTTTACAGATGAGCAAAGTAAACCAAGATATATTAACCCAGTTATTATATATGTCTGTTTTGGGAAAAAAAAATAGAAGAAAACTCACAACTTATTTAAGTGATGGGATAGATTCCTAGGAAGCTGAAAGAAAACCTTCTAGTACTAATACCTAGAACAGATTCAAGCAAAGGATTTAACTGGCTAATATATAAGATTAACCATAAATGGAAACAAGTCACAATATTTTGAGCTGGCCACACTTAAGCAGTAATCATACTTCAAAACTTTTGTTAATGAAATATTTTCTAACTGGTACAGTAATTTTCTATTCTACTAATTACTCTGAAATAGGACAACTTTGTAAAACATGACCACTTCCTCTTGAATTTTTAACTTTTACAAAAATCTTTTGCTGGAAACTGCCAACCATTCTCACGTTCAAGTGCAACAGTGATGCTGTATCTTGGTTGTGACTCCATTACTTGAAAAATATGGAATATTTAACTCTAAATTTCCTGTTGACCAAAAAGGAAGGCTCTTGCACCTTTTTGGAAACAAGCAGGGACATATAATTTTATAAAACACCCAGTTCTACTTAATGAGATTAGATTCCTAAAGGAACTGGGCAGAAGAAGTGACTTTCTTAATGTTTACATTGAAAAACCTTAGACAATTTTTTTAACAATACCATATGAAGCTTCTTTTAGTATCACAGGCAATTAGTATTTTCAGGGAACAAAGACAGTGCTGTGATCCTATTTGTAAAGCGAAAAAATAATTTTATTTTTTAAGTGAGTTATGGATAATTAGATTTAAATGAAAGACCTTTTAAAATAATTAATTTACATTATTTCTCCTGCTCTGCTCTTTTTTTTTTTTCTGACCTCATGATCCACTTTTGTAATTTATAATCCCTTCTACTTACTTTTGGTTTTTCCTTGTTTCAAATTTCACTTATGACTTGATTTGGCTTTAATACCTTAATTCTAACACTGTAGAGCTTAAGTTTTTTAAGCAAGAGAGATTTCTTTGCTACTCTGTCCTACATTTGATTTCAAGTGTAATTTTTAGTCAAAATCAAATATTTCCATTTAATATATTACAACATATAGAATTTTTTATCCCTATGGCTAAATTAATGTTTACATATGAGTATTTCTGAGATCTGGTCAAAGTACAGTCTTGCAGGTTATCTTTCATGAAGAAAATAGGCCCAGTTGTAATATTTCAAAGGGCTGGGGGTGTGTATTCTTATATAACCTGAAAAATTAAAAAATTAGACTAATGCTATGAATGTAATAGCTGTGGCTAGCATTTCTGGATCCATTTATAGGGAAATGTCTGTTCTTAGAAAGTGTTGTTTTTAAATAGAAACAACATGGGAATTTCTTCGCAGTGACTTTTCCACAGGTCAAGAATGTTTTAGTTAAGAGATGATTGGTTTTCAAATTCAGGCGAGGTTCAGCCAATTTTCAAGTTACTGTTTTCATGTTGACTTTGAAAAATTCCGATATTTTAAACAGCAATATTGTAGTGGGATGATTATTAGCCTGAACTGTTTGTATTTCCTAACTCTGATCCTTCATCCCAAAAACTCAACATGGAAGTAATTGTCATGACAAAACTGTATTACTAATTATGTACAGAAGAACTTCATGTGCTCCTGGAAAATTTTGCTGTTGTTGCTAACTATCAACTGGGAATAAAAGAATACTGTGGAACTGGCCTGTTTTTACCTCAGGAGATGAGGAATCTTAAATTCCTGTGTTCACTAAGAGACATGCATGTGCAATCTTTTCTTTTTCCTCTCTTTTCATTATTTACTCCCGCCTCTAGTGAAAATTGATGCAACACAGAAGATACAGTCCTTTCGTCCACTCCCCAAACATCTTCAGCATGTTCTCCTAAGTTTCCTTAATATTTCAATGATTAAAATTGATAAGTGGCCGTCCACTGAGTCTCCGAACAGATTGATAGTTGCATGTAAAACATGCTTAATAGTTGAAACAAAGCTTTATGAGTAAAATGCTCAGTACTGACTTAAATTAATTTAAAATGTGAGCTTAATGTTATTCTTAACCCTCTAAAAGAATGAAAACAGGCTCTGACTTGTAAAGCTGCTGATGCAAATTGGTTACCAAACTGCTGAAGAAACTCCATTCAAGGAGTTGCAGGTTTTCCTCTGTCATCTAACAATGCTTGTTTTCAAGCTACAAACCTATTTCTTTCATTAATGAAAGCTTTAAACTGTCCACTGCTCTGTATTTTAAGGAATGAAGTAAAGTAGAGAGAAAAAATGATTTAAGAATATAAGAACAAGCAATAATAAATTAATTTAGTTCTATGTCCACTTATATAATGAATCATTTTTCTAATAAGCACAATATAAGGATAAAAGTCTATGTCTACAATCTGACACACAATCCACTTCCAGATGCATAACCTCTTGTCATGTTTAACCACCATCAGTAAAGACTTCACACGTACAATTTGTCTGCTTTTCCAAACAGCTATCTAGAAGCCTTTTCTCATAATGAATACCTTGCACAAAGCAGTAAATGCTGCTTTACTATCAATATGCAAATTGTAAGTAACAGTACTAGTACAGCCTAAGAATCAACCAGGACTTCTAAATCTTGCAGGTGTCCTAGATTTGCCAGATGATTAAAAATACTCCCTAACAACAGAAGCCAATTATTGATGGGAATATTATTATTATTATTATTATTATTATTATTATTATTATTATTATTATTATTATTATTATTATTATTTTCTTTGAAAGGCAAGACACTCTAAAGTATCTGGCTGCAAATCTTACAAAATCAGCTGCTACACCTAAAAGGTGTGCACATATGTAAACTTATTACAATAAAATTAACTGGGAGGAAGGAGGATTTAGTGTCTGCAGGTTACAGATGTCATTTTCATAGTATAGACCAGACTTCATACCTTCATTTGCTAAATTTAGCTGCCTAAATTGAGCCAGATGATCACACTGTTCCCACTTATTGCCCTGCCTTTGCCTATATGGTATTTCTTAGCCTGTAAATGCTTTGGGCCAAAGACAGCCTTTATAATTTTTGTTTGCTTGTTTATTTTACAACATAGAAAATTTTTGTTTGTTTGTTTGTTTGTTTTGGTTTGGTTTTTTGTTGTTTTTTTTTTAATTATTATTTAGAATCAAGCCACATAAATTAAAGAATTAAAAGCATTACTGACAGTATGTCTGGGGATGTGCCTGCATGTGTGAGTAACAATCCGTTAAATCTTATTCAACACCTTACGGATTTCCAATGATGCCTTTTTACAGACTAACCTTCAAGTAAAGTGACATGACAGAGCTTATACGAGATGATAAAATAATCTTGTGTACATTTTCTGCATTTGTAAAGAAAATGTTTAAAGGTCTTTAAAAGGTTCTAAAAAGGAATTTAAAGGACAGAGGTGGACTAGTAACTTTCTTCGACATAGCCTCAAAACATTTCAGAAATGTCTCTTTCCTCAGTGTCCTGAATCTCTGTGTCATGCAATTCCACTTCCATATCATGAAAGGTGATTGATCGGTAAATCATCCAAACAGATATTAGTGTAGTGTTTTGCAAACAAAATTCTGTAAACATTAAAAGCTCTCAAATGCATGAAGATCGACTAAGACAGAGAAAATATTTTCAAATATCATGATCATTAGAAACTGAAAAGCTATAATAACTCAACTTTCTCAACCTAGACATTACTTATTTGTTATGGAAACAATATTAGAGGTAGTTCAAAAAAATTATCTTGAATTTGCAGTTTAGTTATTTAGGTGGAGTGGTTTCATGTTGTTTTCAAAAATGTTTCCCCTTTATTTTAGATATATGCACATTCTAAACATATAAATATTCCACCATTTTTACATTTATAATTAAATTTTTCATTACAAACTTTGAGTCCTACACCATGTTTAAAAGTATGCCATTCCTCACAGAGAAAATATTTACAGTTTTTCTTTAAATGAATCATTCTAAACAAGTTTAAGGAGAAATAGAATGTTAGAGAAAACACTACTGCAGTCCAAAACACTCTTGGAATACACTACTTTTTAGACTTGACTATTTGTTCCTAATTCTTCATTCATTTGACTTTTGCATTAACTTATTGTTTCTACTATATATAATTAAGTGAAATAGAATACAAGAATATAGTAACATACTGCAATTACATAGAATCATTTTTATTATTAGAAGTAATGATAGATACATAGAAATTAACTGAAATCCCTGTATTAGGCTGTTCTTTACAAACAAGACTCTTTTGTTTGTTATTATAGGGATCAAAAATAACAAAAATCCCTTCTACTAAAATTTAGAAATAGTACCATATACTATAATGTATAATGCAGTACTCAATAACAAAACACAGTCTAATACCTGTAACAAAATAATTCACTAATACTTTCAAAATATACAATTTGCCTTTTCCAGTATCCTTTACTTTGACCACCTGCTGCAATCCTATAAATGTTTTTGAAAGCCAAACTTAATTTTTGTTATAATTTCTATTTTTGTTTTGTTTCCCTAAGGAAGAAATTCTCAACGTATTTTGTTTTCTACATTAGTTCAGATAAATTACTTCTGTAATACTTCTGTTCCTGTAGTTGTTTGTTCAGCAAATCAGCTTTATTTTAAATTATTTTATTGTATTTCATGAGCAAGTTCCACAATTTTTTAACCAACCTATTGAGAATTGTTAAACAAACTATTGAGATTAATCGTGCTGTTCTTCAGATTTTTCTAAGAATAACTAAATTATGCACTTGATTTACACTACAGTGAGTCAAGCTACCACCAACAAGGAATTGCTTTATCTGAGAGGCTGTTTGCATGCCTGAACTCCATTGCAGCATTCACCTGAAAAAAACGATTTCTAATGTAGTTGAGACACTGTGTAAAATCCCATCTGGCCTTCAGCTGCCACTCCATGAGACTGCAGAGGCTGCACATCCCGTGCTGTATCTGCCATCCCCAGGTATATGCATACAAGTAAACTAAGGTATTTCAAATGGGAGTAGGTACCTGCAGGAAATCCAGATCACAGACTTGAACTAACTGATAGGACTAATCAGTTTCTGTATTTCTGTACTTCAGTCGATATAGAAGGGACCCTTTGCTCATGAGAATGACTATCTTAGGATTACTTCAGTCTGCCGAGTATATAGAAAATACCTCTCAAAAGCAAGGTGGTTTACTGACAAATTGGTTTACTTCCTAAAATACAAGAACATTGGCCACTTAATTATCCAAGAACTCAGCATGAAAAGAATAGTAAAATCGCCTCTTAAAATAACAACAGTAGCAATAACAATAGTAATATATACCACCAGAAAGCTCAAAGTAATTTTTTTACCATCTTTAACAATTGCCTCATCAATAGTTGAAACAGTGACATTCTTGGAGAATATAATATCACTTCAACTGAAGTAGCAACATCATTTTGCCCAGTCTATGAAATATATCGCTAATCTATTTGGAAATCAATGGTTTGTGAGGAATATCTGTACATTATGAAAGATAAGAATGCAGTCAAAACAAGAATATGAACACAACTGATCCATTTCATCTGACTCATATACCTGTCTGACTGTATATTTAGACAATGCATTAGGGTTTTTTCTATTCCCATTTAAGATTCCTTCTAGTAGTGTCAAATTCTAACTATAAAGCATAAGAATCCTCTGGATGTTAGTGAATTGGACCCTGTGTGTCTCTTTGTAAGAAAATGAAAAGAACTGGCAACACAGGAAATTTCTCCATCTGTACATTAAGAGAGAAACAGAGGATAGCTCAGTGGTCTCCTTTAACAGGGCTAGGTGATTTCTAGTGAGACAACATAAGTGTGAAGTTTACTGCATATATAAAATTTTAGCTTGTCTGTTTGTGCTTTCAACCAGAGTGGATCATAAGTGTTTTCTGTCCAGAGTGAGACTGCAGCCTAAATTGAAAAGTAGATGCTGTGGCAAATATAACATCTATAAGTGGATCAGTGTTTTACAAGCCAAATAAAATATTCTTCCACAGTTAATCTCTCTTGGCAGTACTTTTAACACACACACACAGACCATGCACAGAAAAAAACAACCTGATAAACAATAAAAGATAAAAAACACAGCTCCTCTATGCTCATGAATAAAAAGAACCATTGACGGGTTGTAAACACCAGTTGGCAATCATATGCAAATATCATCAATAATACAAGATCAGAGTGTTGCCAAAGCCCAGCAGTATTGCAAACAGATCCATGCTACAGTTATGTTTCATCCACAGAAATTCATCTACAAGCTTTCCTGAATGCTATAAGGATTGTACAGCTTCATATGATTTTTTACTTATGCACAAATAAACAATTAGCTGTGTTTGGCACAATTCTGTTCTGAAGGACCATTTTGCCCATCTCCTTCCTTATCAATCAAAGTTGCTTACTGAGGGAACTGTAACTCTGGAAGAGGAGTTTGGGACTGTTGTTCCTAAAAACAACCTCAAAATATCTTAACAATTTTTTTAAAAAATTCATTAGAGTTGGGAAAATTCTATTAGAACTCAAAAATTATTTCAATAATCAATTACCATATTAAATTAAATTATATTGGCATTACTTTACAGGTGTCAAGCTCCAAACGTAATTAAATGTTACAGACTTTACATGTACTGTGTTGTCAAAGGATGCATTGATCAGTTACATATGCAATATTCAGTATGTCTTATATCTTAAACCTACATTATCTGTCTGGTATTCATAAACATTTCCATTGTTACCTGGAAATCCAACAGTTCTTCTCACCACATAGGCATTTTATACAGGATTCAAGTCACTTCCTAACCTTCTCTTAACAACTTAAATTCACTGTTCATCACAACATTAAAATTCTTTTCATGATTCCACATTGAACCCCCTCTAATAATTAAAGTATTTCAGCTGCTCTTTTTATTTCAGTGAACACTGAAAATGAGTACTGAATTACAGTAATATGAAAAGTGGAATGCAACTAAGGGTGAATTGCTGTAAATTAAGCAGTGTTACCAACGTTAACTACAGAGGTAATATACAATCCATGTTTCTATCTTTTTTTTTTTTTTTATTAGTCTAAACTTTGCTTAGCCTTTTTGATCACAACACTGAATCAGAGGCTTATCTCTAGCAAATTAATCATCATGATCACCTGGTATTTCAGGGTAAAGTACTAAGTAAAGAATGAGAGCCCCATACTTTTAAATATGACCTATTTTAGTTTATATGTTTATATTTGTCTTTAAGAAAAGACAGGCCCCTTTGCATAATTCGGTTTACCAAGAATTGCAGTAATTCAGGTAGAAGTATTTTTTGTTCCAGGTCATTGCTGACATGCTTTAGGATTAAAAAGAGGATTTGGTTCACAAAACTTTCTGAAAACAGAACTGTTTGATGATATTTCCCCATTAAGAGTATAACATGCATTTTGATTTTGTGGTGTTTTAATTTCTTCAGCAAAGAAATTGATTTGAAAATAGGAATCACTAATGATAATGGTAACATGACTGATAAATATTGCCTCTATTTCTTTGCAGTATATTTGACATTAAGTCTTTCATGTTATTAAGGCAGGAAAGGGGATATGACTGGTAGACCTTACTCATGGAATTGTATTGGCTGTCAAATCTGGGGCTTCGGGAGTAATATTCCCTTAATCTTACTGGCAAAGAATGTTTTTATTTGTTTATGTTTCATCTTTTCTTTATGACACAATCCAGGAATTTCACCTGAAAGTCGCCTTTAAATGTAGGAACCTGGGACACTGGTGATGCTTTTGTCTTCACATTTTTAATAATTTCTTAAAATACACAGGTTGTTACTGAGAACTGAGGAGTATCTTATGGCTTTTCCTGTAATGTTATGTGAAGCAGAGACTCTGTGGAATTTTCTGAACAAAATGTCTTTTAAGTAGTTACAGAAACAGTACTGCTGGAAGTAATGCCAATATGGGAACTTTACTGCATCTTTGTATTTCAGAAAGCCCTGATATATTTGACTTTCTTTCTTGTAAAGTTAAATTAAAAAGGAAATCATATTTATTGTTTGTTGCTTCTATCAAACAGGAATACTCTGAAAAGATAACAAAGCCATTTACTGAAGCAATTTGGTCAGAACCTGAAAGCATAGCAGGTTCAAAATTTATATCACTCCTTGTTGTCAAAAATGTCATGTTGTTTGCTAAAGGAGTATATAAGCATTTGTACTGAAGTAGTTTGTAGAAACGACCTGTAAACCTCGCAGTAAAAAAAATTACAAGTAAATTGAGGGTAGTCAGAAATTCCACAAACAACGGAAAAATTGCTGATTGGCAAAAAATCTTGTCTTAGTGATTTGTAAAAAAAATAAATAAAATTAAATTTCACAAAGTAAATTTAAATGAAATATTAAAAGTCTTCATTACAAAAAAAAACCCCAAAACACAAACTCAAAGAAACAACCAACCCCCCCCAAAAAAATAAAATTCCCCCCCGAAACAACAAAACCCCAACTGAACAAACAAAAATAAAAACCAAAGGCAGACCTATGGACAGACATTGCAGCTAGAATATGACACACAATAAAGTGATATTTTTGCTGCGGTAAACATAGAGAAAAATCTAAGCAGATAATGAAAATAACTTTAAATAAAACAAGTAAAAACACAGCACCCCCCCCCCCCACACACACACACCAAAAAACCTCCCTAGGGGAATCAGAACTCCAACTTAATTCTTTAATGAACCACATTTCCCTTTCAGAATATCAAATGAACCTGTGTGCGATGATGTCAACCCAGTGGCAAAGACTTTTAATGAAAAACATCAACTTGTGGTGGATAGTAGTTCATTGGAAAAGTAGCACTTATGTGAAGAAGAGTAAAAATTCTTAACTAGACCTAGATATCATTCAATGTCAATTTTAAAGACAAAAGCAATTACAGACACAAGGACATGAGAAATAAATTTAAATAGTTTTTTAAAGGTTGTTTCTACTGGAGTAATCAGATAGTCTTTTTAGTCAGGAGGATTGTGATATATCTAATCTACACAGATTTTACTAAAACATTTTAGTTTAGCACCACACAGAGATTTACTATTGAACTCGAAGAAGATGGGCCGTAAATTGTAAATTGTGAATTGTGTAGCTGATTAAATGAGAGATGACAAGAAAATTCTTCTAAAAGGGGACTATGAGGCTTGATGTAATTTGTTTATAGAATTCCTTGAAAATCTATCTTTGATCATTTCAAAGTGACTGATATTAGTGACTGGGTCAAAGAAAGATCTCCTTAATAATATATTCTAATTATGTGGTGACGTGAGATGCTATTAATGCAGAAGATTAAAATAGCATATAGAAAGGTTTGGATGACCTTGAAAGGTTGAGCAATAATTGCCATAAAACGGTTTATGTACAAGTTGATATAAAAGGTAATTCATATCTTTTCTGTGCCTACATATTGTGCACACCTCCACTTTTGTGTGTAAAAAGGGAACCCACTAAGTAACTGAAAAATTTACTGAATGAGGTGACACCTTTGAAAAGGTAAAGATTTTGTATGCCCAATGAAAAACTAATTCAAAACAAAATAAAAAAAGCCCAAGTCCAAACCTATTAAATACCCAGAATAACATTTACATCAAAATATAAAAGAAATTATATATAATCATAAAACCATTATGAGCCCTTTCTGTGAGGCAATTAAATAATTTAGTGCTATTATAAGTTGACATTCTAGGAAAAAGGGGTAAAAAATGTAGATACTTTTGAAATGGCACTTCCTTTGTTTATGGAGGCCATTTATAATAAAAAATGAGTTGATTAATGATTTCAGCAGCACAGGAAGACCCTTCAAGTCCTTTGTTTCCAAAGCGTCTTGTCATATGTGGTAGAATACTTAAATACAGCTAAGAATGGACTTAGAACTATTTACATATCAGTCTGATGAAAAACTGCAGAAATTTGAAAATTTCTGTTTTCAGTGAATCATTATTGATTTACATTTTCTATGTTACTTGTTTTGAATCCTTTAGTCTTTGAGTCCTGATGAAATGTTCCAGTGTATTCCCGGAATAAAAGCTAGTTTATGGACAAATAATTATTTAGTTCATCCTGTTTACCTTTTTGAAGTATTGACCCATTAGAATTCTTCTAGTCCTCTGGAGCTTCCCTAGAGTTCCAAGACTTATTGAAAAATCAATGTCAATTGTCTAGGGAGATCTCCAGTCAGCTCTTTTAAAATTACTGAATGCAAGACAAATTTAAAATACTTAGTTTTAGTAGTTGCTGCTTAACAACCTCCAAAGTTACTGTGGGAGCTGAAGGTATTTCATCATAATCAGAATCTGATACGACTTTTTCCAACTACAAGGAGAGTCATGAGTCTCTTTCTGCTTTTTCTGCAATATTAATGCCATAGTTATATGGTTTTCTTATACAAATAGATAAATATCAGAACTAGGATTGCTTTTCCAGTTGGTATTTTATTGTGGAGATATCCCAGACACCTAGTACAATGGAAAATTATTATTATTATTATTATTATTTAGAAGTATCTTTCTCATGGACTCTTAGGAGAATGTTTCTATGCTCTTCTTTCCACAGATCCTCTATCAAAGATTAATCTGAACAAGTATACATTATTAATGTGCTGATTAATTTCATCCTAAAGCAGACATTTAAAACAGAACAGATGACTCATGCTTTGAGACTGTCTATTTCTTTCTACTGCCTCTGAATGTAACTTCAGATGGACACATATGTAGCTTAAACAAGTGAAACTTACTTTATTTTCAGACCACTTTCCACACTGACAGTGCTGCCATTGCATAGCTTTTCAAGAGTGATTTTCTGTTGTAACACAGCCATATTCAAGTCAAAATTCTTTCATAATAATTTATTTTCCTAGTGAGCATGTCTTATGCCTTGTTAATAGTTTAGGACTTGACTATCAAAGTTCTGCCAATATTATTTTCTGCAGCAGCTTATATGACCCTGTTACATTCCAGTCCAGAAGCTCCACGCTTTTACCCATTTATGCTTTAATTTTAGACTTCAAAAGATTTCGCCCACACAAATCCTTGCAAAGTCTTTGATTCTTTGATACCTTGAGTTCATGTCTGGAGAAAAACGACAGATTTTTCTCTAAGAGATTTCTCTTAATTTGGTGAAAAAATAGGCATTTTGTCAAAAAGGGTTTCACAGAAATATCATGCAACTTCCCAAAAGCATTACAACAGACTACCAGGATTAAAAAGCATTGCTAGTGAGTAGGAAACCTCTGTTACACCCAGCAAACACAAACTCCACACGACTTAAGTGAAATACAGACAGCAGGTGTTTAACTTGCCTACAAGAGGAAGGAAAGGGAGAAAGAGACAAGAAAGAATAAAGAGAGAAATAGAGGAGAGATATATATTTACCACTCTGGGGGGATCACATATTGAGAAATCAAGAGGGCACATGTTGCATACTTTAAATATTTTGGTTTTAGTTTCCTCAGTGCTTTCTGAGATGAGGCTGTAATGCTGGTTAAACAAATCAGGAAGCAAAGGAAATTACTTTAGAGAAAACTCATAAAGTCATGTCTTCTAACATGTGCAATGATATTCAGATTAATTTCTGTATTTCCAGTCACTCATAGAAAACCATTCCAGTGACTAGAAAATCATAGCTGAGACTTATGATCATGGAACTATGTACTCTTTACCTATAATTCCCTCTCCAGAACCTTGTGAATTAATTTTTAAAGAATCTGCTTCCTCTAGACTTTTTCCAACTCTACGAGATTTCTCCTTCCAGTTCTAGACCACTGGAATTCTGATCAACCAACAGACAGGATGTACAGTTTCACTTTTTCCTTCTTGTATTGTGAGAAATACTGACTACCTTATAAATTTGAGGGGGGACAAACTCTTCAAAGCAAAACTACTCTATTAAGTGAGTCAACTGACTCAGGTGTCTTTCTCCAGGGAGGCACATCCACACACCACAGTGGGCGACCTTTTATCTCCTGCCCCTAGCTGGGGGTGGTCCCTGTCCCCTTTCCTATTGGCGAGGTACTCCAGGACTCACATTCCCTCCCAACCACCTCCTTTGCCCCAGGTCTCCCCACCTTCATCTTCTGCCTTTTTTGGCAAGCCTTTATCATAGCCTTTCCTACTGGTTCTTAACAACTCTGAAAAGAACAGTCTGAACCACAGCTAAACAATAAACATGTATAAGCAAGAAACAAGGGTTAGCCCCTCCCCCCTCCGTCCCCCCAGTCACTCTGGCTTCAGCAAAACTTTGCTTTATTCCTCACATTCCACCTATTATTCAAAATTCTTACTTCTTTTTTCTTTACCTGACTCTTCTTGATATTTAAACTTACTTTCAGACTATCTCCTTCTGCAATGGCTTATAAGTACTGGGAAGCTGTGCCAATAGCCTCACGTGCAGCCACAAGGTAAATATATCAAACTATACAGTGGTACAGACATTGACACACAGAAGCCATCTCTCAAAAAAAATATACTGCCTCTCAGCTCATTACCTTATTCCAGGGACCTGAAGAGAAAGAGGTGTCTTCAGAGAGTTATTTCACCTTTCCCAGACAACTGTTTTGGATGAGATGAATTACTGCCCTGAAGAGTAGCATTCATTCTGCTTAACTTTAGGAATGTCAAACATAACCATCTACATGGAAATTAATTGCCTGCAACTACTTTCACAGTCAAAGAACTGTTGCATGTTTCTGTTGACTATTTCAGATCACAGAACCATAAAATCATCTAGGTTGGAAAAAACCTTTAAAATCATTGAGTTCAGCTGTTAACCTAATACTACCAAGTCCACCAATAAACTATGTACCCAAGTGCCACATCTACATGACTTTTAAATACCTCCATGGATGGTGACTCAAGCACTTTCCTAGGCAGCCCTTTCCAATTCTGGACAATCCTTTTCATGTAGAATTTTTTCTTAATATCCAATCTAAACTTCTCCTGGTACAAGCTGAGGCTGTTTCCCCTTACTCTATAAACAAACATGGGAAAAGAAAGTGACACCCACCTCACTACAAGCTCTTTTCATGTAGTTTGAAAGAGTCATAAGGTTTCTCCTGAGTCTCCTGTTCTCTGAGCTAAACAACCCCAGCTCCCTCAGCTGATGCTCATAGGATTTATTCTCTAGACCCTTCACCAGCTACTGTATATTTTTAAGATGAGATGAAAGACATTGAAAAGGCCTATTTCTATTAGGGGGTTATTGTTATCACCTACACTGAGCAGCTCTTTGAGCCATAATATTAATGAATGTGTTGTAGATATTGGTTGGAGAAATCCTATCTAAGAAGATTTTTTGTATCTTGAAGGGTCAGGTAGTTAGTTTGGGCTCAAAACCAACACTTAAGATATTTCATGAATCTGAGTGTGGGTATGTGTTGTTTGGACTGTTACTAATGAGGGAGATATAGACCATGTGTTCTCCTGGCTAATACGTGTGTAAACATTATGGTAGAGATGTAGTTTAATTAATTCCTGTCTGGCACTGACATTCTGTTCACATTTTGTCTCTGATCCTATTTACCTTCACTTCTATAAAACTTTTCCTTTTGCAATACCAGCACAGTATTTTGTGATTCTCTTTACATATATAAATGTAGTCCATTTGTAGTCAGTCACACATAACTTTTAATAGAGAAGTCAAACAATTTTCATTTGTCAAGGTAATGTCCAATAAGAAATTTTTTTGAGCTGAATACAAGAGTCTGAGTCAGGAAATTTTATCATACATTATGCTAGACACATTTGAATACTGAAAGCTCAAAACTGGCACATGTGCCATGCAGGCATCTTGATAAAGAAGTTTCCTTGGACTAAGTTTTTTCAGCTTGACTATATGGAGGGTTTGTTTGCTTGTGGTTTGATTTTGTTGTTTTTGTTGGGGATGGTTTTGTGGATTGCTGTTTGTTTGGGGGTGTTGTGTTTGTTTTCATGGTTTTTGGTTTTGTTTTTTTCCCAGGAGTATTTTTTTTCCCAAGCCAACTAAGAAAATGGAACTTTCTTTTAATTTCCCAAATCCTGTAGATATACAGGTTTTATGAAGTTGTTTAAAGCATATATTTACAAACCAAAATAACTGAAAACTATGATAAGCCAATCAATTATTTACACTTACTCAAATTTGTCACTTACTCAAAGTTATCACAGAATCAACTGAGAAGTTCACAAAATTTCTGAGTTCAGGAATATCAAGAATAAGAAAAGAAACCTAAATTAATTATTAATTTAGATTTATAATTTTGTTTGTCCATGAATAGCCCATGATCTCTTCTTTCTTTGTTCATTAATTTCTATTTTATTTTTGTTCCCTACAGTTTGAGAAATTTGTTTTAGTAGTTAGATCATATTTAGCATGAGTTCTTCAATCAGCTTATAGCTATTGCTGTCTGATTTAAATTATTTTGGCCATTTTTAATCAGGAGGGAAGCAGTCTCTCCTTCAATTTTCATAAGTTTTTAGCTATTACTTTCTACTCTTCTCTCTATATATTTCAATATAGTCAAATAATTGAAATCTAGTTTTGCCAACTACATAACATGCTATTAGCATGTGAGATTTTGTGCTATTCCCAACAGTATCTAAAGGTTTAATGTAAACTTTACAAGTAATACCAGAGTCCGGTACATTAAAAATTTAACAACATTCATATTTTTTTTCAGGAAAAGGTGACAAAACAAGACTCACTTGTATAAATGACTTAAATTGTTTCAGATTAGTTTAATGTTCTCTAATTTTGATGCCCTTGAGATAGTGTCGTTACACCATTTTATGATTTGTTAAAACATCAGTAACATTGATATTCAGATTACAGTAACATTAGATTAACATTTCTTAATATTGCATTGTTGTAGGTTTTTTTACTAGACAATCACGCTCAAGTTATTAAAATTTATTGAATTACTAAAGTAAAATCATTCAACAATACAAACGTCCCTTTTGAAGAGAAAGAAAGAGCCTTTCTCATAGTATTCTTGCTAGCATTACTTCTTAATTATAATCCCAGTCTCTGTCCTGGGAAACTCATAAACAGATACTTATAAAAAATAATTATGCTGGAAAAATTTCTAAACATATTTTTCAGCTATCTAATTCTTTTCCCAGAAGAATTTTAAATCATCCATCAGTGTAGTTATCACTATTTCAATGGAATCATCAAAAAATTCACTTATAATAATTTCCATCTTAATAACATGAAGTTTATAATAGCTTTAAAACCACTGTATCAAATTATTATGTCAGAAGAACTTAGGCTAGTCTCTGCACAAATTGATATAAACTCCTTAACCTGACTAAGTTTACATCCCATAAACTCTCACATTTAAAGGTTGCATTTTGCTTCATCATTGCGGTGTCCAAATAAACTGATGATGTTGCTAATTGTAAAGGTCACATTGAATTTTATATTAAAACAGGACACGCAAAAGCTATGTTTCTTAATTTAATGTAAACATTACAAATAGGTGAAAATAATGATGATGGTGAACAATTCTGTTGTTCATGAGTCATGCTTATAGAGCTGGTAAATCAATATCAAACATTTAAAATGTTTCACTATGTCTTGCATTGCATTTTCCTCCTAATATGGAACTTTTGTATGGGCTTGTTTGGTTGGTTGGTTGCTTTGGTTGGTTTTTTGGGTTTTGTTTGGTTTGTTGGTTGGGTTTTCTAAATTTTTTTTCCTTTGGAAAAGGGGAAGGATTACTGCTAATTTCAGATCCTTTCAGTCAGTTTAGGAACCTAACACTATTTTGTGATCTTAAAATACTGGTAAACATTACTGTAAATTATATTATCACCTGCGATATACTAATTGTGATCATTCTTTCCAGTAGTTGAAACATTATGAATTATTCCATTTTGTGGTCACTACTTACACACATCCAACTGTCCTTTGCTGAATATTGTTGTCATTCCTCTTAGCAAGACTTCAGCAGCTCAATGAATCTTTCTATTTTGTTTTGTAAATTTGTTACTGTCACTTGGATTTTTCAGCCTAGAGAACAGGACACTGAATGGAGACCTCATCGCTATCTTCAACATGCTCATGAGTGGAAATGGAAGAGTAGGTACTGATCTCTTTACTCATGAAACCAGTGACAGGACTCAAGGAAATGGCATGAAGCTACACATGGAGGTTCAGGTTGGATATCAGGAAAAAGATTTTCATGCAGAGGATGGTCAGGCACTGGAACAGGTTCCCCAGGGAAGTGGTCACAGCACCAAGCCCGTCTGAGTTCAAGAAGCATTTGCACAACACTCTCAGGCACATGGTGTGATTCTTGGGGTGTCCTGTGCAGGGTCAGAAGTTGGGCTTGATGATCTTTGTGGGTCCCTTCCAACTCAGCATATTCTGGGATTCTATGATCTCAGTTAGTGTATTTTATACTGCACAGTGTCAGTACATGACTTTCTGCATCCCTATTTCATTTTTTTTATTATTTCATATAAAGAAACTTTGACTTAATTACAATAATGAAATAATTTTTTTATCACATTTGTTTCAGATCTCAACTACTGCTTCCTTGTTGGTCATATGGTATGTATAGCTCTGTGTGGAGAGAAAGATTCTCATATTCAATTCAAACCTGCTTTGTTTGGTCTTGCTAAAGCACAGAAATTTCTAAGTCCTGTACACAACTGGTGCATGCATTAAACTCTGAACAAACAGAAGGAGTTTGACCATTCACTGATATAAAACAGTGGGGTAGATCATAATGATAGAATATTCACAAGTACCAAAATAAACAGGTCTGTCACCTCTGATCTCACCGGCTCAACTAGGTGACCAGCAAGAGAATGATCCATGACACTCATGAGCCGAAGTACCCCAGCAATGAGATCTATTGCAATTAATTCAAAATCATTGCTGTCCATTTTTTATTTTTTTAATTAAAATTATGATGCTGTGTCTCCTATATTTACTACTTTTATTCAATCTCTTTAATTATTTGAATTGGCTGAAAAAAAAGGAAACATAATTTCATCTTTTTTTTCTGGGTTCAGACTCACCGCTGATTTTGTTTGGTTGGATTTTCTTACAGAATCGCAGAGTATGCTGAGTTGGAAGGTATCCACAAGGGTCATCGAGCCCAGTCCTTAACTCTGCACAGGACCATTCCCAAATGTCACACCATGTGCCTGAGAGTATCATCCCAACACTTCTTGAACTGTCAGGCTTGGTGCTGTGACCACTTCCCTGGAGAGCCTGTTCCTCTGCCCAACCACCCTCTGGGTGAAGAACCTTTTCCTAATATCCAGCATAAACCTCCCCTGACACAACTTCAGACCCTTATCTCAGATTCTGTCACTATTCACCACAGAGGACAGCTCAGTTCCTGCCCCTCCCCTCCCCCTCTGGAGGAAGTTGTGAACTGCAATGTGGTTTCCCCAGAGTCTCCTCTTCTCCTTTCCAAATAGATCAGGAATATAAATGCATCACTTACAGCCTACCCAGTGTGATTCAAGACATCAAAGCTCTACTCACATGTATTCCATACACATTTTCTGAATCATTATGTTCACTCTTTGCTTCTGTCTGCCTCTCTTCTGCACCAGCCTCCAGCCTCAACAAAGTACAAACCATATCATATTCAATTACGAAAAAAAACAAAACCTTAAGTAAATTTTATCAAAACATATGCATTTCAGAAAATAGATTATATTGCAATGAACTATGGTTTATGTTTTACTTAAAATAGCTTACTTGAAAAAATATTTTAAAAGCAGATAAATCTATGATTAATATATTTTTTATTAATAAGTAGATATTTGTTGGACTAAAATTTGACAGAAACAATGACTAGGAGTAGTCTACAGAGAAGTGGAAACACTTACTACCACTAATAACTATATATGTTCAAGATATCACAAAATTTTGAACACAGCATGTAGATTTAGTATTTGATTTTCTAAAAAAAAAGGAAAGAGAGCAGAAAACGTTGACCCCATAGTTGTCACAATAACTTCTATAATCATTCAGAGGAGAGCTTCATATGAGCTTAATAAAAATTCTTCCCTTTCTGTGTTTCTTGAAAAAAAGACGTTTGATTTAAATGGAAATTTTAAATAATAGCTTTGTATGCCATTATTTTGTCAGGAACATCTGCTATTTCTACTAAAATTGCAATTAACATTAAAAAAACCCCAAACAACCAAAAACCAAACAAACCACTCTACACATTTATGAACATGTGAGACCGTATCAATCAGGGTCATTGTGTCAGTAATGGGTATGGTGGGGATGGATGTCATGTTCTCTAGATCAGCTCATATGGTGCTGTGTATTTAGAAAAGGTGTTGATAACACGCCAGCGCTTTATCAGTCTTGCAGAATGGCAAGACTTCCTCTATTTCCTCTTCCCCAAGACAGTAGTAATTTGTTCAGAGGTTGGAAGGCAACATTGCCAAGACAGCTGACCTGAATTTACCCAAGTCACACAAAGTCATACCATACGTCACTATACTCAGCTATACAAACTTAGGGAAAGGAGCAAAGAGGGGAATGTTTGTAGTTATGATGTTTGTCTTCCCAAGCAATTTTTAGATGTACTGAGGCCCTGCTTTCTCGGAAATTGCTAAAGATCTGCTCTGGTGATAGCAAGTAATGAATGAATCTTTCTTTTTGCTTGACTTGTCCATACAGCCTTTGCTTTCCTTATTAAACTGTCATCACCTCTATCCGTGGGCCCCTTTGCCTTCCATGTTTTTCCTTATCCTATGGGAGAGGGGTGTGACAGAGAGGTTGTGTGGTGTTTAACTGCTGGTTGAGAACAGCTCACCATGGTGCCTGTTAAGTAAAGCCCTGTTACTCTAGATCATGTAAGACAGACACTTGTATGAAGAAACCAGCTTCTATGCTGGAGCTGTTGCACAGCCAGAGTTTTCAAACCAACTTCATATGTACAACTCATGTTCAACAAAAATAAACAGCAGGGTAAATAAATTGTGTCTTACAGTATATCACTTTGTGATGATGTATTCTCATCTAAAAGTGCAAAAGCCACAAGATATTCCTTTTAATTCCACATGAGAACATATAAGTAGCTGCGGAATTTAACATCTGGAATAGGGATGATGTGATTTTATGAGGCTACAGTTACAAATTTATGACGTGATCTTGGTCAATCAAATAGTTGATGTTTACTCAGGTAAAAGACATTTTCTCATCAATCTAATGAAGATTACAGTGTACCTCAAGAGTCCATCAGGTTATAGAAGTTCAAAGTAATTAGTAATATTTTACCAAATTAATTCCCTGAATAGGGGTTCCCAGGGAAGTAATTTAGTCCTGTAGCCTCAATTAACCTATGCACTTAAGCACACGTGTCATTTTAAGTCTCAGTAATTTGAATTGTATTAGCAATTTAAGTATTCTTACGGACTAAAATGTGACTAAGTGTACATTTAAAGAGTTTGGTAAACTAACACTTCTCCAAGAGTGTATGATAATTGCTGTTCCTCTCTGGCATATGTACTAGAAATATAGGTTGATGCTTCAGTTTCTTTTGATAAAGTTTTCAGACAGAATTTGAATTAATGTATCCTAAGTAATTACCAGGGATGTTGTCCAGTCTTGCTATTCTCCACTCTCCTTAAAAAAAAAAAAAAAAAAAAAATCATACTTACAATAGAAAATTTAGTGTTTCTCTGAGACTACACACATATGAACCACAATTTAAAGAAAAAAGTCATAAACCAACATGTCTTTTTCTAGAAGATGACTTCCAGTGCCTTTACTGTGGGATTTTAAAATTTTTTTTAACAATGTATTTCACTTACTTGAAGGTTCATAGCTCACTACAATTGCCAAAAAATTGCTATTAATTAGACTTTACTTGTTGCCATCTACACATTTAAGGACATCCATTATAAACAATTCTTTTTTGAATATGCTTTCTTGCCATTTTCCCTCCTCCTGCCAGTTTCACAGCTCCAAGTATTTGTGTTAGGTTTTCCTTTATTCTCCTCCATTTTATTGTTCTATGGTTCAAGATAAATCTGCTTAACCTTACATTCCCTTGATGCCTTTTCTCATGTATCCCACCCTTTTACTCACTGCTCTGCTACTTCCGTGGTTTTCACCAGTGCTTACGTGGTTTTTATCATCCTACTTACATATACAAAGTCTTCTCTCTGATCTAATTTCAGATTACTTTAGGTTTTAGTCTTCTTTAAAAAAAATAAACCAAAACCCAATAAACACATAAAATTTCACTGATACATGTAGCAGATTGTAAATTCTAAAGTTAAGTAAGCATTATGGAAGATAAACTGAGCTGGATGTGGCCGATTTTCAAAGTGAGGGGAAGAATGTTTTGCACATACAATTGATTTATAATATTTATAAACAGGACTGTTATTGTTTTAGTGATGGGCAAGATAACTCACAACCAGAAGCTAAATAATTTATATAATAACAAACCAATAGCCTTCTAACCAATAGCTTTGCCATGTGTTTATTAATATCTTCTGAAGAGCTTAGCCTAAGATATTGGTAGTGTTCCAGAAATAAAAAATAAAAAAAACCAAACCAATTTAGAAAAGGCACATTGGATCTGGGGGCATATATAAATAAATGCACAACACATTAGATTTTTAGGGCAGATATTAGGTTTTGCTGTTTCACTAAAATTAAATTATTATTTACTTCATCTAGCATTTCAATTTCATTAAGACACCTATTTGATTTTTAATAGCATTTTTATTTTAACATTAGTTTTAGCTTAATTGGTTAATGAAACAAACAGTATTGATCAATATAGAGGATTATATATATTAGCTATATGGTAAACAGACCATTGAAAGTGTGGGAATTTGATGTCCCTTTTTTGGGACTGCAAAAGGAGACATGACTAAGTTTATAAATGTTACAGAATAATTTATGAATGTAGTATTTCTAAAGGCATCTCAGCTCTGATGGAAATATTTTATATGTTCATCACTTAAAGAAAACTACTCTTGTGTTGCAAAGCAAAACTATTTTAAGTCATGAAATGCAAAATCAGAATATGTGCTCGCTGAAAACCATTCTGACTTCATGATAGATGAATCTACTATTGAATGCATTCATCAAAAGAAACAATACAATATGTCTGTTTAGTTTTTTCTGTGGCAAGTGCTACCTGAAGAACTCCAGACACCATGTAACAACTCACTATTTTTCCTTAAATTTAATTTAATACATAATACTAGGAGCTGACTTGCTGAAATAGCTTATGCACTTGAAATATTATGTTTAGAAACTAATGAGTCCCTTATAATATCTTCTGCATACACAAGGGATCTCCTTCTGTTCTGAGTTCTGTATAAAGTTTGATTGAAACAAAAATGATTGACTGTAACTTATGAAAATATTGCAGAAAGTGCAAATTAAAAGTGTCCAGAAATGTGAATATTTTTATTTCGTGGTCATATACACGCTCATATATGAGAAAAAAATGGAAAGATAAAGAACTTGTGTTTGCCTTTAAATATTTTAACAGTTATATTTATTTCTCAATATCTAAGAAAAAGATGAGGATGCAGAGGTAGTTGTAATGGATAATATTGCAAACCCAATTTAGTGAATAGTCTGTCAAAGATCATTGCTTGTTGCTTTGGAGGGATCACAAAAAATAACAATTAAACAATGATAAGCATGCCTGTGATCAGAAGCTAGGGAATGAGATGATTTTCCAAGTCAAAATCATTAAGAAGCTGACATGCTTCTGAAGAATCAAAGTGCCTATCCCCTTCAAAAATGTAATTTAAAAATAGTTCTTATAAAAATATTACAGAAATCTTATTCATGATAAACATTACAATAAATTCTGCAGCTCAATTTGTGCTGTGAGAAATTTCATGCTTTTCTTGTTCATCATCCTAACACAGAATCAGCCTTTCTCCCTGTGATTATCTTCTTTCCTTCACTTTGTCCTCAACTGGACTATTTGTCTCTGAACTATTTTTTCTTCATCCAGTGTTACCACACACCAAAGAAAAGACTGGAATTTCAGACTTGAAGCATAATGCCAAAATTCTTATTATTTCTCTGAGTCTGACATAATGACATTTACATTTACATTTTTTTATACATTTACATTTTTTACTTTTAACTGCTTTAAAACCATGCTGTAAGTTATTCCAGGGAGACATTGCCACTACAGAATTTGATAAATAGTCTCCTGTGTTTCCTTTCTGACAAGTCTTTGCTGTGTTGGTAAGGTAAGGGAAACCACAAGTAAAGCTCTGGCTGTGCAGCATCACATCTGTGATAGAAAAGGATAATTTTTTTCCCAGCAATTAATGACCAGAATCTGATCTAACTTCACTAAGAGCTTCAAGTAGAAGTAAATGAACTTTAATAGACAAGTTTCTTTTCCATGAACAATAAATTCCTTCTCCATCCATCTCTGTCCCTTTTATTTTGCTTTGGCCTCTCTGTGGAGGAGCAAATTCATTACGTGCAAGATGCATTCTCAGCAGTATCAGTCTCATAACTACAATATTCCAACCTAAGATCCACCTTTTTTATCCTGCTTAGCAAGAGGTATCAGCCGAGTGTAATAGCTTATCCTAAAGCAGAGCACAGCGTTCAGCCTGACATTCTGTGTCAGATAATGTGTCGTCGTGTATTACAGATGTATGTGCACGTGTGTATTATGTATACACACACGTAAGAATTGCATTCTATTTTTTTCAGGATTGCACTCTACTAGTAGCAATTTTTTTCCATTCCCTTCCTGAAACCATTTCTGAGTTATTGCCTTTGACAGTTCCTTATTTATTATGAAGAAATTGTGAATGTCAGCTTTTCCTGTTCCAAATGTCTTCCTTATTTTTCTGAAAATACTCTGTTGTATAAAGATTCAAATCCATTCCAGAACACATTAGCATAGTAAAAAATGTTATTTTCTTGCATTCTTTCAGTGCTCAGAGCACTTAATCAGTTATGGTTTCTTCAAACATGTGCATTTTAGTTATAAGTTCTGTGTTATTACCCTCAAAATAGAACTGTTCGTTGTATGAGTAAGATCAGAAATAATATTGCTAGTTTTAAGTGGTTATTTATATGGGTAATTACCAACAAGATGCAAGAGGGCAGAATAACAGACTGTTTAAGATTTTTGTATAAGCTATACATTTAGAGGAAGACTGATTGGGAAACATATAAAAGCTCGGGTGAAAGGTCAAGTATTTTTATGGTGTCTTAATAGAGGTATCCACACAATAATGTAAATATTTGTGTTTAATTTTTAAAGCAGATTAATTTGTTTTGTGATGTTTACTTATGTGATGCTTATTTATGTACTGCATATCATCAAGATTCTTAACACAAGAGCATTAATACAGAGTGCTGGCTGAGCTTAGTAAAACTCTTCAGAATATTCATATAATTTAGGGCTCTTTGAATTACGACCACAGTGAACATGTCATAAAGTGGCTATTTTTATCTGTTTGTTCTTCTTCTCATTACAAATGAGAAAGCTGCAAGTTTAACAACTTTTGCAATTGCTGGTGTTACAAAACTAACACAGAAGCTGAAAATGGGAGCATGAAAGAAATACTAAAAATGGGAGCATGAAAGAAATACTAGAAATGGCTTTTGGCTTAAAAGAACATCTTTTTTGTTTGTTTTTGAAGGGAAAGAAGAGAGGGGTGGGGAGGGGAAAGAAAAAAGGGAAGGGAGTGGAGGAAGGGGAAGGGAGAGGACAATCAATCAAACAATGTGAAAGACAAAAAAAGGCATAAGATGTAATCTACAAAGTAGTATTTTGAAGTATTCTGTTTAGGAAGGTTAGCACACCAGTTATCAGGGACCCAACTAACACTTTAGATGTTGGTTTATATTAGGTAAGCCACCTTGATATTACTAAGAAGGAAATAATATTAGCTTCGTCGTATTTAGACAGAATAAGGGTTTCTGAAGCATATTCAACATTAAAAACAAAAAAACCCTAATGATCAAAATTTATCTTAGGAAAAATTTTGATTTTGTTTGGTGACACATGGGGAATTATTTTAATGTTGTTAATTTGGGAGGGGTGGTTTTGATTTTTTTTCCCCTAAATTAAAATTATTTTAATTTTTCACTGTCTTACAGGAATTACTGTTTGGTATACATTCTTGGTTGATCTTGAACTACATTGTAAATGACAGTAATTTATAAAAGGTTGTGTTTTTTTTTTTCACAGAAACAAATGCTTTCAAAGTTCTAAAGAGTATAATTCCACTGAAAGTGAGCAGATTTCTTTGGATTGTTGATGCTGTTTCTTGATTTTTTTAATTTATTTTGTTTTGTGCTTGATCTGTTTAACTTGGGAAGTAAAATGATGGAATTTTTTAGGGGCACTTCTGACTAGGTTTTCTCCCTAAAGTTTCTCTTTCCTTTGATCATGTATATGGTCACCTTATTCAGCAGAGTCTAGAAATATTGTTGGGGAAATATTAGATCAATAGTAATATACCTTTTTTTGATAGTGTTCAACTTCTGATACCTATTTCATATACATTGCAGTTCTTGGTAGTAGAAATTTGTTGGTATTTAGTAACAGAAAGTATAAAAAATATAGCTATACATTCCATTCATCAGAAAATAGCTGACTTTGGCCTCTGGAAACAGTTGGGATAAGATTTTGGTCCTATGAGAGATAAAGACTTTCTTCAATCCTCCAGCCCAAAATAAGTGGAAATAATTTTTTTAAAAGTATAGCCCACTGTTCAGAAATCAGTTTATTAACTTGTTTTCACTACTAATAAAGGTCATCATGAAGCATAACTATTCATCTCTTTAGGAACATTTCTGTGGAATTAGTTTCTCCAGTACTTATTAGTTAAATCTGGGACAGATTAAAGTCTAATGAGGAGGAAGCATATTGTACAGAGACTTTTTATATGCTGCTTAGGAGTTGCCAGAGTAATTTATACACATTTTTATTAAAATGTGTTGCAAAGCCATCTGGCAAATGCTGTTTGTAATTTTATAGGGCCAGAAAGACCTTACAACTTTTAGTCTCAATTATCTCATTTACAAAGATGTTAGGTAAATCTTCTACAAGGTCAAAGCTCTCTAACTCACTCTCCCTTTCTTCTCTTTCCAACTCTTCTTTACTAGGTGTTGAGATTGGAAGATTATTCTTACCAGGTATACATGGTGGTTTGTTGTGGTTTTGGTTTTCACAATAGTGGAAGAATACATAGATTGTCATTTCATTGCTCCTAATACCTGACCATTTTGAAGTTTTAATGAAAAGATGTATTTCATTCTGAAAGTGTCTGAAACACAAATGAAACAAAGGAAGAGCATCAGTGGCAGAACTCATGCTTGATAGGTTGAAAAATGGCAAAAAAGAACCTAGCCATTGTGTTTCAAATAGAGTTAGTGGAAAGAATGTAGATATTAGGGACAACAAAGAGGAAGATAATATAATAATAGGAGAAATGTTAAAGATTTTGCTAAGAGTTTTTGATGTCTATAGGAATAAAATTGACTTCACATTTCAAAACAAATAATAAACTTAAATGACCTAGAGAGTTAGATTATGTGTTTCCTTTACATGTTTTCAATTTATTATTTATTGTTAATTGAATTGCAATATTTCCATAGTACTGTAGGATTATTCAGGTTGGAATGAATGTCTAATCAAATTCTGAAAGCACTCTTTAAACTGAATTCAGAACATGTTGCTCAGGCTTTTTTCTAGCTGGACATTGAAAACTCCCAGGAAGAAGACTCTACAATGATCCACTATATGGATCATAGAATCATAGAATCAGCCGGATTGGATAGGACCTCTGAGATCATCAAGTCCAACCCTTGATCCAACCCCACTGTGATTCCTAGATCATGGCACTCAGTGTAACATCCAGTCTCATCTTAAACACCTCCAGGGATGGTGAATCCACCACCTCTCTGGGCAGGCCATTCCAATGCCTGATCACTCTCTC
>JAWMRA010000113.1:73404538-73448261 GCA_035584735.1 Pseudotriccus pelzelni | reverse complement strand
GTGGGGTTGGATCAAGGGTTGGACTTGATGATCTCAGAGGTCTCTTCCAACCCAGTTAATTCTATGATTCTATGATTTGTGTGAATAAATCGTTTTACATCCCAATTGGAGACCAGTTGCTAGAAAGGTTCCACGGAGAAAACTGTCTGCAGGTACTCACCAACAGATTTCCAGTGACAGGGAACTGTGAAGCAGCACTTGATTTCTTCTGGTGCAGAAGAAGCTTTAGTTAACAATCTGAATTTCAATTACTTGAAACAGTTATATTGGATGGCATCATATCACAAGTCCACCTCTGCTACAAGGTGATAGAAAGCAGAGAAGCTGAAAAGAAAAGAGACCATGATGGTAGACCTAACATCTGCACCAGCAGCTTATGAAGTGGTGTAGTGTTACTCTCTAGTATGGCTGCCTTGCTGTGTAGACTGTTATGAGAGAGTTATTTACCAGGGTTATCTTTCGTAGATTTTTGCACGTCATTCTTTATTGGTGAGAAACTCTTCCTATCTGTTCCAGCTGGCTGATCAGCCAGAGCAGCATTAGGTTTTGCTAATTAAAGACCAGGTTTGATTTCATGAGTTGAAGGAGGCAAATCCTACCTTGCTCTTGGCCTGCTCTTTGAAGAACAGGCACAAAAGCAGAGGGTCTCTTCGTATCCCGGATTTAAAGTTATTCAGTGCAGGATGCTTTATTGCTCCAGGGCAGGATTTCCTACCCAGACATTTGGACTCCTGAATGGAATCCTAAAGTAGCTCTTAAAGTCCACTATATCTGATCCCATTCTGCTTCTAAAATATATAGAGACTGTATGCACTGGTGCCGAAGTGCATATGGGGGAATAATCCTCAGCAACACCTGCAGAGTGACCATGAATGAAGGAAGCTAGAAACTCAGTGTATTTCCATTAAGCAAACCGCTTTTGGAGTATTCCTAGAGCCACTCTGCATAGGATTGTAGCTGAAATAAAACTTTAAATGCTTTTTTCATCCAAGGAATGTGCTTTGGTAGCCTCACTTTGAGTTGGGGTTGGAACTTGTAGTGTGTTGACCTTGGCTAGACACCAAGTGCCCACCCAGCTTCTCTATCACATCCCTTCCCAGCCGTAAAAGGGGGGAGACAATAAGATAGAAAATTACTTGTGGGTTGGGATAAGGCAGTTTAGTAAAGCAAAAAGCAAAAGCTTGCACATGCAAAAGAGAAGCAGAAAATAGCAAGGTTTATTCTCTACTTCCCATCAGCAGTGATGTCTGGCCACGTCCCAGGAAGCAGGGCTTCAACAGCACATAGTAGTTTCTTAGCAGGCAGCCATTGGAAACAAAGAATGCCCCCCCTTCCTGCTCCTTTTCTTAGCTTTTGTGTCTGACCTGATGTCATATGGTACAGAATATCCCACTGGTCAGTTTGGGGCAGCTGGCCTATTTATGCCCCCTCCCAGAATATTGCCCTCAATTGGGGAAGGAATGTTACAGTGCTGATGCTGTGCTCACCAGCAGCCAAAAGACTGGTATGTTATCAACACCCTTCTAGCTACCAATGCAAGGCACAGCACTGTGAGGGCTGCTATAGCGAAATAAACCCCATCTCAGCCAGATCAAATACAGACCTCAACAGCTTTGAAGGTTGTTCCCAACAAAAGTTGTTCACTGATCCTTTATGTGAATAAAAAGTTTCTCTAGATAAGGATAAAGCAAAAAAGAAAATCATACTTTTAAAATTTATTTTATTCTTTCCGTTTCTACTTCCTTTATTTTTTTTTGCATATCATGAAAGAATTTTATTTTCTCATTGAAAAGAATGGAAAAAAGTTCTTCTAGTTTCAGTCGGATTGACACTTGGATTTGCATGGACAAAAATGCATTTACATTACATTTAGAGAGAAAAGCTAGTTAGAAGCTACTTTGAAGCTTCTGTTATAGAATCTGTTGAAGTTATTGTGGAAAATGGGCAAAGTTTGTGCAGATTATCTCTCTTCCCTATGAGTAACAGGAAGGCTGTGACAAAGGTCAAGTGAAAATAGCTGCTTGATACCAGGGCAGCCTGAGCTGTTCCTGAGACAGTGCAGAGAAGAGGGAGAAGGGAGGTTTCTCTAATGATTAAAACTGAGTTGGTGAACAGTTAAAGGGAGGCATTATGGTGAAGTCTTTTCAAAAAAGAACTTGTAATGCTCCTTTTCTTGCATGCAGAATGGTCAAATGAGGATGAGTCTTTCGTGGCCTACTGTCTGTGCAAACCTGCCAGTGTTGATAGGTGGAAAAGCAGTAAAATGCAGGGCATTTCAGTCAGAGCTGCCACAGCAGCTGTGAATCCTCTCTACTGGGTGGCACGTGCAATAATCATCTCTACAGGATTCCTGTGATTGAAAGAGCTAGCATGCTGGTCTGTCTGCCTCTGCTTGTCTTCCTGTCAGCATGCAGCTGAAGTGCTCGTGTTTTAGGGAAATAAAGAAATTTCTAAGGCCTCATTTAAGGAGCACTTCAGGAAGATCCAAATAGAAAAGTTACTTGAAAAGGCATAATTTACATTTAATTTCGTTCCTTGTTTCACTCTTTTGTCCTCTTGGCTTTTTGAATTTCACGGGGAAACATTAGAAGTGACATGTAGGAAAAGGGTAATGGGAAAAATGACCTGCTAGTAAATAGTTAGAAGTCTTCTCCAAGGGAAACAAAGAACAAGGTGTGGGCTTCCTGGAATACACTTCCTTGAGTGTTATCTAGGGGTGCTCTGGATCACCTCTGGGCTTGGATGATGCCTGACATCCCTTCCTGTGTGGGAAGGGGGGGAGAGCAGGCATCAGAGGAATGTCCTCAGGAGTACCACTCACATCCATAAAGCTAAATCTGGATGCCCCTGGGATTGCAGAATGAAATAGAAGGGCAAAGGAAATGGTGTATAATTGGTCCCTATTGAAAACAATGGCCTTGTAAAACAAATATTTTGTGAATAAAATTTCCAGAGACTGCATGTTTTGAAGTTTGTTTAAAGCGAATTCTCCTAGGAGCTGGTAACCATGACAGAGCCCACAGCATGTTTCTCTTCTGTGGTGTGACTTGTCCATATGTAGGAAGATACCTGATTGAAACCTGAGTGGACAAAGAGATGATCTGAGAGGTGCCACAGAAAACCACAGAAAATAGTGAGTTCATCTCTTGAGAAAGAAAACTCAGAAATACCTATTTCCTTTCTCATTCATCTCTTCATCTGATATAAACTCAACTGAATTCAGAGGCAGTGAGTCTTCCTTTCTCTCTGGCTTTTGGAATAGACTCAGTGACAGAAAATGTAGGCAGAGCCTGCTGCTGGAAATGCAGGTTTGTCTTAGAGGTAACTATCTCAGCCATGCTTCCCAGTACCTGAAAGTCTTCTATATGTGTTCCAAGCTAAATAGTGTCACTTCTTTCAACAGGGAAACTAGCAATAATTAATAGGAATAGTAGCTCAGCATTTATACACTCCATAGAATTATTTTAATGGCTCCATCCTGAATGACTAAAGGAATAAAAAATGTTCAGCCATGTTAACCATGTTTCTTTGTAAGTAAACCAACTAAACCGAAATGTTTGTGTTCATGTATTGCCACAGAAAGCATTCCAGGCTGTAGAGTATTGTGACTTTTGCAAAGAGTGAGGATGGAAGATGATGTGTGTCCCTAAATTGTGTCCTGGTGACCTAGAAGAGAGAATGTAGAGAAAGATCACAACATCTGTCAGCTTTTTGAGAGCCTCTGAGCTCCCAGGGTGGTCTGTCTGCTCAGTGCATCTTGCAGCTGTGGCAGAAGGTGAAAGCACACAGAATCACAGAGTGGTTGAGGGAGGCCATCCTGTCCAATACAATCCCCCTGCTCAAGCATGCTCACCTATACCAGGATGCCTAGGACCATGTCCAGATGGCTTTTCAATATCTGTAAGGATGGAGGCTCCACGAGCTCCCTGAGCAACTTATGCCAGTGCTTGGATACCCCTGCAGTAAAAAACAAAACAAACCAACACATTTCCTTATGTTCAGAGGGAACCTCCTGTTTTTCAGGGTGTGCATATCACCTTTTGTCCTTTCACTGGGTGCTATTTAAAAGAGCCTAGCTCTGTCCTCTCTGTACTCTCCCTACAGGTATATCTACACACTGATGAGTGTAGACAAGCTTTCTCTTCTCCAGGCTGAACAGCTCTCTTTGACTTTCCTTAAGTATGAGGTGCCCTAATCACCTTTGTTGGCTTTTGCTAGTATCTCTCTCTCTCTCTCTCTCTCTCTCATGTACTGGGAAGCATAGAACTAGACCCAGCACCCCAAGCGTGGCCTGATCAGTGCTGTGGAATAGGGAAGTATCACCTTTACTTACCTGCGGGCAATACTCTTAATGAAGTCCAGGAAACTGCCTTTGCTTCTCAGGCAAGTTGCTGGCTCATATTTAAGCCCAGCTAGCCATCTCTCACCCATCAGGCAAACGTCCTGATTTTCAAGAATGCCAGGCCTGTCAGTCTCACTTCAGTGCCTGGTAAAGTTATGGAGATTATTATTCTGGGGAGTATTGAAAAACAGCTTCATGAGAGGAAAGTCCTGACTATCAAACATGATTTCCCACCTAGTTGATTAAGGGAAGCCACTTGGTGTAATCATTTTGGATTTAAGTAAATCTTTTGATATCGCCTCTCACAGGATCCTTCTGAACCAAATGTCCAGCCCACAGCTGGATAAACACATCATGTGGTGGGTGAGCAACTGGCTCATGGGTTGAGCACGAAGGATAACAGTGAATGGGGGAACATCAGACTCCTGAACTGTCACTACGAGGGGTTCCACAGGGCTCCAAGTTAGGCCTCGTGATCTTCAACATCTTCATAAATTACTTGTTTAGCAATCCTTCCAACCCTGCATCCAAATTTGCAGACAATACAAAACTGGGAGGAGCTGTCGACTCCCTGGAAGGCAGGGAAGCCCTGCAGAGAGACCTCAACAAATTAGAGTACTGGACAATCACCAACCACATGAAGTTTAGCAAAGAAAAGTGCCAGATTCTGCACCTGGGATGGGGCAACCCTGGATGTATGTACAGACTGGGGAATGAAATGCTGGAAAGCAGTGCTGTGGAAAGAAGGTGACCACTGACAGGACTCAAGGGAATGGCCTGAAGTTGTGTCAGGGAGAGTTTAGGTTAGATATTAGGAAAAGGTTCTTCATCCAGATGTTTGGGCACTGAAACAGGCTCCCCAAGGAAGTGGTCAGAGCACTAAGTCTGACAGAGTTCAAGAAATGTTTGGACAATACTCTCAGGCACATGGTGTGACTCCTGGGGCTGATGTGACTCCTGGGATTGACTCTGTGCAAGGCTAAGAATTGGACTCAATGATCCCTGTGGGTCCCTTCCAATTCAGCGTATTCTGTAATTCTGTGCATGCTTGTAGGATTGCGTGCACAGCTAACTCAAGCTAGCTCTGAAGTGGATAGATCCCAGCTAGCTTCAGCTTGGAAGTTATCTTCCCATTATGGTATTGTCCTGTTGTACTCAAACTACTAAAGCTTTCTGAAAGCTTGCTAGTTTCACAGATGTATTTCTTACAATAGGATTTTTTAAACTTGTATTCAAATGTGTTGTTTTGAAAGGGACAAAAACACCCCAAAGGCTATGGGATGTTTATCTCTTTTGATTTTAAGCTAAACCTGTTCAATGTGAATGTTTAGTGTTCATATCCATGCACAGACCAATCTAAAGCCAGGCTGCAGCATACTTCACTGATATTCATGATTTCTAATGACTGTTTGGACAAATGTCACCATTTGGAACTAGCTCATGAGACTTTTTATATTGATGGAACAGATTGATTATATTTAGAAATACGAGACTCTATATTTTCTTGTGATATTACATTAAGCTGTCATATCAGATTTCCAAAAGGGGTAATTTGTGTGGTTTCCATCTGAAAAATAAATCTAGAAAATACTCAGTGATTACCCAGTAAGGTTGTATCACTTGGTTCTTCATAAGAAGTCAGAAGAAAGAAAGAAACTATTTACTTCTGTTGTGCATATTTTAGGTTTTTTAGCTTTTGGTATTTAGCTTGATGAAACTTCTGCATCTTCAAAATCTACATATTAAAGCTGAGTACATTAGGAACTTCTCATTTGAGACTGAAAGGTCACTGCAAGTTCACATATTCAGATAATAATCAGTTATATCTGCAGTTCTAATCTGAGAGACTGTGGCTGATTATATCTGCAGAGGACACTGATGATAGTTCACAAAATCTTGATATGGACAGTTTGGAATTGTTCTCTGAGATTTTATAGTTGTGTAAAATTTTAAGATTTTAGATTTCCTTCCGAATTTTGTGCCTACATTCTGTCCTGAATCCAGGTATACTGCTTATTCCACAAATGGTTTTCTTTAGAAAATCTCAAGAGATTAGAAGACAAGGTGCCTTTCACAGATTCTCAGGTTCAGATGGGAATGCCGAGGTACCTCCCTGGGGTGGGAGGATGAGTTTTACACTGTCTGATATAACAGTGTGGATCACATGCAGGTGCAGTCCCCTGGTGAGAAGCCTCAGAAATGAGTCTGGGGGATGCTTCATGCCCCATCAGAAGGGATGAATACCTTCAGGCCTACCTGTGAATGTGAATGTCCTGATACCTCCCCCAAGGGGGAAGTTTTACACCTGATCCAGTTGTTTAAGGGGGAAATCGACATAATAGAAAGCACCATCCCATCTCTGCAGGGTCTGTTTCTTATCAGCCTTCTCCATTATCTGTCTCAAAACCCAGTTTGTAGTCTTTTTCCAGAGGGAACATAGTTTTCCTAGGTCTGCTTCTCTAGCCAGTAACAACATTTATTTCCCTTGGTTTTTTTATTTCTCCTTTGCTTGTTTTTCCTCTTTTAAGGGTTTCTCCATGGGTTGCTAGGCAACAATAGGGGTGAAGAAGAATAGTAGAAGTTCTCCCCGAAGCTATGGAGAGAGGGGCAGAGCCCTGTGTGGGAACTGCTATCGGTCAGAAAACACTGGGTTGCTTCTGGGAAGGTTTCACCAAGTGAGGAAACTGTTGATTCATGTCCTTTTAATTTATTCCTGTTACAAAAGCCCCGCGAATTGCTGTGAAAGTACTAAGTGTTGTCTCCCAGTATGAAAAGTGCAGTGATTTCTTTCCTCACAGGTTTTACCGCAGTGGTTAGGCAGATGTGTGAGTGTAATAAAATCCAGGAATTGCATTTTATAAACTACGTCCCAGAAGGCAAAACCCCACAATGTTTGTATTTAGTTCTTGCTGAAGACATATGTCATGACAGACAATGTGAAAAATCCCTTTGATCTGAAGAAAGAGTGTTATTAAGCAACATGCAAAGGGCTAGACAAATTATTTCACACGGGGCTTGTGAATGTTTCTTTGATGTCTCTAGTGGCCTTTTCTGGCATCTGTAATGTTGTAACCAACTATGAACACATGAAAATATATAAACATTTTAAAATCTATTTTGGGAAGGAATGAGTCAGGGTATGAAATACCCAGATGTGAATATAATTGAACTTTTGAGGAGTTAAAGTCTGGATGCCCGCAGTGTGTCAGCATCTCTTTTCTTAATGAGCTGACAACCCAGATCAGAACACTCTGGTACATGTCAAGCTGCTGATGAATGTTTCAGTGGGGGATCATAATGACTCTGTGGTACTGAAGGAGGTACTTCTGAATCTGGATACACATAGAATATATTTTGGTTTTATGTTCAAACAAAAAGAATCTCATGGGGTGACAGCGGAGTGATAAAACTGAACAGGTTCTCTCTCATCTTGAGGATTGGGGTGTTTTTTTATATGACAGAAAACAGAAAAATGGGCTCAAGCCTGATCTGAGCTCTCAGCAGTAATACCACTTTTCCCTATGAATAGAGCTGGCTTATTGACATGCAGAAAATTGCAAATTAGTGGGACCAAAATTCAGAAGCAATATTGCTAAAGGTGGGTGTGACTTTTGAGGTAGAAATGATGCTCCTTTTCTAGGTGATGAAAAGTAAATTATGCTTTCTCTGCCTCCCACACAGCCCCTTTGTTTTCAGCATCCTTCCCACTTCTGCAAGCTTAATCTTAGGTGAAAGTGAAAGCAGAATTTTCTCTTTATTGTTCCCGCACCTCAGAGGCATTTCTGCTATCACTCAACTGAATGTAAATTCATGAGTAAGGCTGATGTTTAAATTTGTCTGCAGTGCCACAGTGGAATTCATGTAGCCCTGCCTATCTTCAATGAATGTCAGCTTTGTGTTATGGTTTTCACTGAAGTGAAAGCTACTGAATTGAGAGGACTTGTGGGAGAAAATAAACTAATGACAGAAGTTTTCAACCATGGGCTTGGGAACAATAGCTTTGCATGTTTGCTTGTGTAGAATGGAGATCTTTCTAGTCTGGTGGGTTTGATTGAAGTTAAAAACTTCACTTTTTATTGTGTTGTGAAAAAAAGATGAACACCATCTTCTGGTTTATATCCCACAGTGTTACCTGCTGGTAATACCTAAGGCTTTCAGATCTGTTCCACGCCTCTGCTAATACTGTGCCAGTCTTGATCTGGTCAAATGAAAGCCACTACTGTGAACAGTAATATTGATCTCTCCTTTTCCTCACTCCACTTTTCCTGTTTCTCAAGCATACTTTCTAGAGGCTGGGTATAAGAGAGAGAAATTTGCTAAAGTCCTTTCTTACTCTAAAACATATTTGAAAATTCTGTTAGTGGTCACTGTATCTCCTCAAGTAACTGCAGAAATATTTAAGATTTTGTAGAAAGTATTTTGAGGCTTAGGAAGGTACAATCTTTTTCTTATGCCCAGTTTAACAAACGTCTCTGTAGCCTTGGCCTCCTCTTTACTGCAACATTGGAGGACTACTGTTTCTCCCTTCCTGTTGAATTAGCAAGGCACAGCATAGAGCCATGATCTGGCCATGGTGAATACGTTTTTGTGTAGACTCAGAACAGTATGGTGAGTTTATGTTATTTCACGAATTTGTTGTAAGGATTGTAGCATTTTTTGACCCAATGCTGCAAGCCTTTTACAGCCATATTTTTTTTCCCCCACAATCAACAAGTCTAAGAGTCTGTAAGGACAGGATTAGTGCACCATAATATTAGGTATTGATATAGCAGCAGAAGTAGTCTTCCTTGCAATTTTCTTCCTACCACAATAAAGTGTGTACTAGAATGAAAATGGTAATAAATGCAATGCAAATATTTGCTAACTGCAGGTATTCTTACAGTGCTGATCCCACTAATATCAAGGCAGATGTTGTGATAGTCATCTCTATATTTCGAGTCTGTGCTATGCTTAGTTTATTGATGGACTGATAGTGACTTCTGATTATGCATTATTATGTTATATGATTACTCATTATTAGTAAGGGAAAAGGTGGGATTGTTCAGCTTGGAAAAGAGAAGGCTTTGGAATGACTTAATTATGGCCTTCCAGTACCTGAAGGGAGCCTAGAAGATGGAGCAAGACTACGTACAAGAGCACATAGTGACAGGACAAGGGGTGATAGTTTTAAACTGAAAGAACTAGGTTTAGATTAGATATTAGGAAGATATTCTTTACTGTGGGAGTGGTAAGGCATTGAAACTTGCAGGTTGCCCAGAGAAGCTGTTCACGGCCAGGTTGGATGGAGTTCTGAGCAACCTGGTTTAGTGCAAGGTGTCCCTGTCCACAGCAAGGGGCTGGAACTAGATGATCTTTTAGGTCCCTTCCAGACTATTTTCTATGATTCTATGGATGTAGAAATGACAGGAGAGACTGGGAGCTTAAGTTTATAAATAGTGATATCATCTGACCATTGATCCAGTTCCAGTGGAAACTCTGGGAACAGTGCTAAGCACTCAGTAAGGGGTCAAAATAAGGTGAGAGAAGGAACTGCTTTATTCAGATCTTTTCGCTAGTTGACTTAAGTAAAAGTGGATGAAGACCCTCTTCTAAAGAAACACTTTTGAATCTTCCTCCAGACTTTGAGGGGTTTTGCCTATTTATTTCTACTAATGTATGGTCTTTACAATATCTTTCCTGGAAAAGTGTGCTGAACTGTTTCTTATTGATGTGTATGAATTTAATTTTTACATATAGAAGCTCTATTTTTTTCTCAATGTTGATTTTACATGAATATTTTTATACAACTCTATGTAAGTGCTAGTATAGTTTAACTATGGTTGCTCAGACATCACAGCAGGTTATTTTATCAAAGAAATTGGTGCTGATTTGCAGTTGGTAACCCTTATGCAAGCTCATTTAATGAAGCATAAGAGCATGGGTAAAACGCTGTCTTAAAGGCTGGGATGGGATTCAATCTGATTCTTACATGCCAGGTTAGATTTCATAAATCAGACAATCAAGTGAATGAGTTCCTTGTGAACTGGTGTCCTTTGGGTGTTGAAATGTATAATTATGTTCATCTGCCCTTTGGCTGATTAAAAAACAAGAAGTCCCCTTGAAAAAATGTGTTTACTGGTGGGTAAAAAATACCTAACATTCTTTTCACAATCTCTCAGCTACTTAATGACAAAACACAGAGAATGTGTCTATCAGTGTTGATGAGTTGATACTATGAAGTGGTATGTTTTTCTTTGCATTGTATTAGGAGTTTGAAAGCTACATTGACTGGAGGGACATAGCGGTAAAATGGATACCTTCTGTAAAAAAAGGTGGCAAACTGTAGTAAATAGTTTAATAGGGAATTCATTAAAAAATGAAGCCTGCCTATAAAGTGGGCATGCAGTGAACTTGCATACGAGTGATCCATGTAAATCAAAGAAATGATAAAGGTATTTCTATAATTGCAGTTTGAGGCTTTTGAGCTTATGAGGCAGTTATGATACAAAATAAGGCTTTTCAAATGGCTAGGCCTGGTATTTTGCTGCCTACCTGGACAAGACAGCACAGACAGCATTGCGAATATTTTCGTGTAATGGGTTGATTAGAGGATGATGTCTCCTGTCTGTCATGGCTGTCTGTTTGAAGGAACAGAAGTTTCTTACATGCTACCTGCATTTTGCTATACCCTTTCAAGATTTATTTAATTTATTTAATTAATAGCTTCAAACGTGTATAGTTTTATAATTTTAAAAAAATAAAATGGTGGCATGGAAATTGAAGGTGTCACCCACTTAGAAGAACGAAGTAAATATCTGCTGTTTTCATGCTAATAATCTCGTCAGATGAAAATCAGCCTAGACTTCATCTTATAGGGGTAGAGCATGGCTGGAGAATAAGCATATCTAAAGGGACAGTGGTACAGGAAATCTCTGGGAATACTAGATAATATTTCTGGTATGCACTGTGACTTGTTCTCTCAGAAATTCATCTTCTTTCTCCAGCTTTATTAATTCATACCTGCTTTCATCCAAAAGCTTATTATTATCAATAAACCTGAATAAGCACAGGGTTGAGAGATTTCAGGCCATGTGGAGAAAAAGTCTTATTTACATGTCTGTTATTTGTGTCTCCGAAGACTCCTGTAAGACAACTGTAGGGTAAATATGCAGAATTTCCACAGTAAAAACTGCATCAAGTCAAATCTTCTAAGATTTTCACACAGAGCAAATGTAGAAATGCTTTTTTGCTTCTGAAACCTTTCCCTTGTTTACATACCAACCTTATTGGTCCTGGACAGTTTGCAGGCCCTGTCCTTTCTCTCCTGCTCATTGCTTTGCTATACTACTTGCATTTTGCTTTGCATGGCTGTATTCCAGATGAAAGAGCATTACTCTGTATATGACACCATTTGATGTCATTGGAAAGCTCTGCCAACTGAAAACAAGCTTATGCAGCCTGGACCAGAAAAAACTTTTTAAAAAATTATTTATTATTATTATTTTTTACATTAAAAGAATTATTTTTATTTTTATTTTAGAAGTTTAATGACACCTTGTGGTGTTGGACACTGTGAATTTGGGAACTGAGCTGCCCAAACACAGATGCTGGGTGGAGTTCTCTTGTTGCAAAGTGGCACAAAGTTGAGACATATGGCAAATATGGGCACTGAAAAATTGAGGCTGAACACACCATGACTCAGTTTTTGGGATTTTCCACAAAGCTCTCTCTGCATTCCCCTTTTATTAAGGTTCTTTTGGTAAACAGCACCTGCTGTTGTCATTCAGTTAACTAGAATTCCCAGGATGTTTTGCAAACTCAATGTTTTGATTCACACAGTCCTCAGCTCCAAGGCCACAACACTCCCTTTTGATTCTAATTAACTGAACGCAGGTGCTGCTGGTGTAACTTGTTCCCACAGAGACCCATACACCTGAAGCCCCTGGTGACCAGAGAGTGCCATCTGTCACGAAAGCAGAGGAACTACTCTAAAGCAAACAATAGCACACTTAAAAGGCCCTTAGCAGATCCTTTCCTCATTAATCTAATCGTTTATTTGATGCTCCAATTTAGACATCAGTGCATATTATGGATTTGCCTCGTCTCTGCTGTGATCGAGATACATAGGACCCTAGAAGTGACCAGTCTGGCAGGCAATGTCTCAGCCTATCCCCTGCAAGCTGTTGTCTCTGAATTAAAGCCTGGCCACTTGACCAGGCTTTAATTCACTTGACTTGAGTATTTTCAGGCATGGTTCTTGATGTCACTGGATCCAACTATTTTGATACCAGCCCCGTGAACGATGCTGCTGCCTCTCTGTGTGGTAAGATAAACACAGGTACCCCCCAAAATGACAAAGCAGTGGAAAAAATATTTTGAAGTCGAGAACAGTAAAAATTTACAAAGAAATCCTGCACCAGCTGTGAAAGCATTGGGCCTCAGCAAAATACACCTCCTGTTCTCTCACAGGCCCCTTATCTTCTCCTCCAGGCCCTCTCTGCTGTACCTGCCTGTAACATCTGTTTATCTCTCTGCGTTCCAGGGAAAGAGAGCGCCTGCAGCTTTGTCTGGGATGCAAAATGAGAAGGGAAAGAAAAACATCCAGTTATTTTTGCGAAAAATGCTCTTAGGCAGGAAAGACTTCCTAAGTGAAAACAAGTCCTAACTCTTCGTTACAAATTCTTCCAAAAGGATGTGTGCTCTTACACTCCCCTTCACCATGCCATCATCTGAAGCAGAGCCAGTTTTGACTTTGAAACTGTGAACTACTCTGGACCTGCGTAACTCTGTGCAGTCGCTCCAGTGTCCGCACACAATGTTCCAGGAGAGCTTATTTGGTTGGAATTTGTGCTACAGTTTCTGTGACAGACTTAAGCCAAGGAAAGGCATCTTGCAGGACTTGAAAGATCTCAGGACCTTTGCTCCAGCCAACCTGATGAGTTTCTCGGGCTGATACAGAGGCATTCAGTGTCATAAGGGCACTGTCTGGTGGTTAATGGGGCAAAATGAGGCAGTGATTTACTAAAAGCTCCTCTGTTGACTAAAGTGAGTGCTAGAGCCATCTTAATCAGCAGGTAGAGACTGAGGAGGAAATAAGAAAGCTTCAGTGACACTAGATATGGGCCTTAAATAAAGCCAAACTTAAACTGACAACCTTAAGCCTTGACAGAAGAATTAAATTTCATCAAAGTCTTTTCTGACTTCAAAAAGTCCATTATAGTTTAGTTGACATTCCTTGATAGGAACCTGTGAGTCTCAGTTCTTGTTGTAGTTTGCATCCTTTTATGAGATTTCTTAGCTTGGCTTGTCTTGTGTATAGAAAACGGCATTTTAAAAGAAAGCAAAGAATTGGCAATGTTTCTCTGTGAACTTATAATATGCTTCTCAATGCTCTTCCTTATGATTATTCTAGCTCTATGAAAAAAAAAAAGTCCTGAGTGGGTGATAATTCCCCTCCTAGAAAACTTCCTTCTTTTTCAGCTGTAGTTAATATTGTGAGAATCCCACAGAATTGTTTATGCTCTTGACTAACTGTGTACCAGCTGGGTCACAGAAATGTTGACCTGTGCCAGTATGAATCTAAGGCAGGAAAAAAAAAGCAGGATTTGTACAGTTTTTATCCTAGGTGATATCTACATGCGGTTCCAAATGTCAAAGGATTCCTTTGCACAGATCCTTTAATTTCATTCAATTTGCTACTAAATCATCCTCTGGGCTTCCAAAATTACTGGGACATTTCATTTACATGTGTGAATTAATCTCACTTTTTTCTTACTGTACTCACTAATGCAACTGGTGTTACTGTAAACAGTGTTCTTTCCTGTAGATGCATAAAAAATCATATTATCATTAATCTTAATATAACATTTAAATTTAATGCTTTTTATTTCTCTGTATTTTCTCCTTTCAGTTGCAAATGAGACAGGTGTCAAACATCCACAACCACATTCACTACTTGCCCGTAAGTAGTTTTTTCATTTTTAACTGGTTGATTTCTAGATCTACTGCAGAAATAAACATATTTAGTAAGTCTTTTAATCTCATATTGTCTGCCCTATTATTAGAATTCATTTACTGTACTAAACTGAGGGATCATAGTACTTAATTGGAAAAATCACTTACAGAAATTCAGTCTTATGGAATAGTTGGTGCAAATTTAAAAGAATTGAAGGCTTTGTGGCCTTACTATTATCTCAAGCATAAAAAGTTTTATGTGTCACAAAGCCAGCTGAAGTTCACTACAGTGATTATGAAGAGATTTGTGTCAAATTGTAGAAATAGGATATGAAAAATGTTCTTAAACCTTACTGATACCTCCTTCAACACTCTTTGCTTCACACAAGAAGATAGGAATTAAAGACATGGCTTGGGATTTGAAATAACTGACTAGATGCATGGGATGCATCTAGTAACGTTGCACCAACTGACCTTGACTGTGACCATATCAATTATTAGAAACACATGATAAATATGTAGAAATGAGCATAAAGATAAGACATCGCATTATAATACAATTATAATCCCCTTCTCATGATTAAAAGGAGGGGAGGCATTTGCCATCATCATGGGCACTGCAGATCAAAACAGCAAAATAATTTACCTCTATGGTGCAGTATTTCCCACAGTGACAGGATGGCACTCTGAGCATGCCATACCTCACATGGGTAGGTAGCTAAGGTGTATAATATAGAAGGAACTTCTGTGGCTGTGAAATCTATTGAATGCTACAAAGTGATGGTGCAGATTGAACACAACTCAGAGAGAACTGTACTGGCACTACTTATTCCCGATTTAGGATTGTCCTTCATGTTGCAGATAGGAAAATTTATAAAGACTCTATTAATCAGTCCTGACTGATTTAGCACTGAAAATACAGTAGGTATACAGCTGGAAGATTCTGCCCAAGTACTGCTTATTCCTGGATATTGGGTTACAAGGACAGGTTCCAGCCAGGACAGAGTTAATTTTCTGCAGTAGTCAGGAGAAGGCATGGCTAGGACCCCAAGGTTCTTCTGTACCATCTCAAGTCACTGGGGGTGGGGGAAAGGCAGTCTCTTTCCAAAAGGAAGGGCTCTCTTCAGGCTGCAGCCAGATCCTGAGCTCTGCAGTGAGCATTTTGCATGTGAATCACTCTCTTTTTTACACTTTTGTTATTAATATTGTTGCTGTTACTGTTTGTTTTCTTGTCTCATTGCTCCTTCCAGTGAACTGTTCTTATCTCAACCTGTCACCTTTGCCTTTTTTGTCTCCAGTTTTACTCTCCAGCCACCTGTGGAGGGGAAGGGATCAAGGGGGGAGCAAGTGGCAGTGTGGTTTTAGTGGGAGCATGGAATTGGAGAATACAAGTCCCAGACCATGACACAAAGACTTCATGCTGCAATATTGCCTGACAAGTAGGTCAAGTGCAATATCATGATATCTGAAACTGAGCTGGCATTTCAGTTCTGATTCTGACATTCATAAGAACTTGACTGTTGGTGAATGTGTATAAGGTGAAGGTCTGAGACCCAAGAAAAACTAGGTTCTGTTCCTGCTTTAATCTTGGCTCTCGACAAGGCAGTCAAGCCTTAATTGCAGAGTTATGGGTTCCTAACGTTACATTAAAAAGAATAGAGGAGCAGATCGCTGTCAGCTGAATGAAAGCAGAAGAGATCTCCTTATAAGACCTCATTGTATGACTCAGTGTTGTACGGGATTGTGGAGAGGTGAAATCAAGGCTTCAGGCTATTTGACAGTAACTGAAATGTAACACAAAAGAAGTACACTCAGAAAAGCCTGCCTGGGAAATAGTCACAGAGGCATAATATAGGAACAAAGGGAGATAATTCAAAGTCTAAGCTGGACCTTCATTTTTAAGAATTAAATTTAGTGATCTGAGAGTCAGGTTGAGGATTTAATGATCTAGCTAGCTTCTCATAGGGTATCATGACTGTGTGGTCATGAGCAATATAAAGTGACAACTCTGTGAGAATAGAAAGGAAAATTAGAAGGGAAATGTCTAGGCACGTGCTGTGCTAACATGAGTTAAATGGATGATATAGAAATTTATGCTGGTAGAGTACTATAATGTACTCTACCATATAATGTTTCATTAACCAAACAGTGAAGTGCAGATCAAGAATTCAAAAACATCCTGACTGAATGGCAGAAAAATCGACAGCTTCTGAGGACAAGAATTCAAGAATAAGTGAAGTCATAAAGGATTATTGTCGTTATCCTTGTATTTGAGTCAGAAACCAGAGCCTGGATATCTTTTTCGATTGTGCTTTTTACTCATTCAAATGATAAATTCAACTGCAACTATGACCTTCATCATCACAAAAAAGAACAGGATTTACATTGCTCTGAGTCAGCTGCCTGTTTGAAGTCAACAATGAAGCCTTCGGAAACTTCAGTGGGATGAAATCAGATCAATGTTTAACAAGCCATGCCCATTTAGACTGACCTTGTTTACCTGATCTAGCTTTCTGTGCACACAATCACACAGGATAACACACCAAAACACAAATGAGCCTTCTCCATCCTGATTATTATACATAGCTCTATGGAGTATGTAACTGTTTCCCCCTTTAACTAAGGAAAAAAGAAGAGGGAGAGGTTGCTGGTGTTGTTAAGTGAGGCAGTGGGAATGGTAGGTTTGAGGTTATCAGTGCTCCAGCTAGACTTGCAATGTAATAATATTTTCAGGCTATATGAAAGTATTTGAACACTTAGACACATATTCTTTAAGCACAGTTCTGCTTTTTAAATTATAACACCTAAACCTGTTTTACTTTTGCCTCTAGCCATAATCATCTTTCACAGGGGACAATAAAATGAGGAAAAAGCATTTTTGCAAATGTTTAAACTTATCCACTAGGATTTGAAATCAGTATTGTTGAGGACTACACCTAGTGCAGGTAGCTCGGTGAGCAGCTGCAGTACAAGCTGCAGATTGCACGCTGGATGGCGAGAAGTAGCAGGGGCCCAGGCAACAAGCCATGAGCTGGCACAGATCCTGGTGCTAGCCAGGTGACTGGCCACTCAGAGACACAGCAAGAGCTGATGACTGGGCAGGAAGACTGCAGGCGATTGAGTGCACGGGGCGCAGAGACTGCCAGGGTCCCAGCTCAGATGGTGTGAGTGAGATTGCCACAGTGGCTCCTAGATGGTTGGATCGGGAAGTCTCCCTAACGTTTTAATTGCAGAAAAAGGCTGGTATGTGCTTTTTTTCCTGAACCATGGAGTGGTCGAGTGGCTGACAAGCTGGATGTCACTTGTGAAATAAAACAAAGAGCAGAGCTGAGGAAACAGAGAAAAGGTGGTGGGGTTTGGGAAACAGATTCCTTGGAATAATTACAAGCAAAACATGAAAGCTAGAAAAGTGGTTTCAGAGAACTTCTTTTCAACAAAATGGGATTTTACAGGTGCAGAGCAGCTTTTTTTCTACAAGCGTTGGTGCCCTGCTGTCCTGAGTGTGCTGCATGCAGCTGAATGGCAACTTATTTTTCTTTGCTCACAGTTAAACTTCTGCATTCAACTGTGCCTATTGTGCCATATTTTAGCAAAAGAAGTGGTTGTCTCAACATGTTATAGGAAATCACAACATTTTAAGTATTATCACACATCGCCTGCACGGTCAGATAATTTAAACTTCTTACATCCTTTATATTTCCCCTTACTGAGTGGAAAGCTTATCTTTTCAAGTAAAATTAAGAATTTATGTGAAATTTGGGTGGTCACGCTGAGTAATACATCTAGTGCAGGTAGCTTGGTGTGTTCAGAAAGAAAAGACTGAGTTGTTTATATAAAAAATGAAAATAGGCAAACCCAGCGAAATACCGTCAACAAAACCACTCAACCTCTTCTAGGAATGGTTTGTGCCAGTACAAACTTGCAAGATTATGGGTGAAACTGTTCAAAATAGTGTGCTGTAGACAGTGTTTTAATGTACAGTGATTCCTTCAAGAATCTAACCTAAGAATTTATTTGAAATTTTTGTGGGCTTCTTAAAGGATTTTCTTCTTTTGCAACTAACAAGTAGGCAATTCGTGCCCAGATGAAACATGTTTCAGGAAACACTAACTGAAGTGGTGTTCAATCCGCTTAGGTGAAGAGAGGAATTAGGTTCTAATTTATCCACAAGCAAGATTAAGGCACAAACAAGGCCAGATATTGCATTCCAAAACAATAACTCAACTTTATATTCTGAAACAAAAAGGGAGGGGGGAAAGAAGGAAAATAGGAAAGTAGGAAAACCAAGAGAGATTAGCAGAAGCACAGAAAAGGGGTTACCACCACATGGGCTCAGTGCTGCCTTGTAGATTCAGTCCTCTGTGGTGGGGGAGATCTCCGTCAGGCTCTGACTTTTGGTCTTCTGTCTTCTATTCCCCATCTCCTCTTCATCTTCTTTCCTGATCTTCTCTCATGGTCGTGTATCCTGTAATCTCTTGTCCTGTGATCTCTGATAATGAGTGAATCAGCAAGCAGATCAGCATCAGCCGCAGCAACAACAGCAGCAGCCCATGTGACCTGTTGGACATTTGCTTATATGCCTTCTTAACTCACATATTAATTTTTAATAGAAACACGCTTAACATTTTTTTAGCTAAACCCCACAGTATGCTTTCAATGCCCATTGGCTGGTCCATTACTGCGTACCTTGTGTGGGAGGGTGCGGTTAACTAAAGCCCTTACCATGTAGCAGTTTTTAAATTAGATGGACTCTTCCTTAATTAAGGACACTTGTCTTTAACAGCTTTTAAACTAAAGCAACTTGTCTTTAATGGTTTTTGAATTAAAGAACAGATGTTTAATTAAAGCAACATGTGTTAAACACTTGTCAATTAAAGTGACTTGGCTCTTGTAATTTGTTAATTAGAGCAACTTGCCTTTTACAGTTTTCAATGAAAGGAGCTTGTCTTTCACAGTTTTTCAGTTAAAACAGCTCCCCTTTTTTAGTATTTCAATTAAAGCATTTCACTGTATTTCCTAGTCAATGGCAAAGCAGACAGTGCTTTTTACCAGTTCTTTATAGGTGGTCGTTCACTTCGATGGGTTGCTAGTGTGTGCACATGGAGCCTCTTCAAAAGGGAGGATTCCAGGACACCTGCTTGTAGAGGCATGCTCATCTTCAAAATGTGTGGTATTTGTGTCCTTTATATTTCTTTTTTTTTTTTTTCCTGGAAAACTTATGTGAATTTAGATTTAGGTGTAACTATTTAATTTGGTTGTTGGGCTGTAAACTTAAAATACCACGCCAAGAGCAGATTTTTCAGAAGGTGCACATCAGCTGAAACATAGCATTATTTTTGGTATGAGATTTTCTGTGGACTAGTACTTGTTTATGATAATATTTTATGTATAAATTTTGAAAATATTTATAAAAGCACATTTTTCTATATGTACATTTGTATTAAGTAAGAGAATGATAAACACACAAATAATATTTGAATATTTCCTCCAGAATAATGAGAACTGTTGTAGTTACTCTCAAGGAGATTTCATTAGTGCTGTTGCTAAATGGAGGGCATCACCTGTGATCCAATTTAGTGGCATGGTCAGAGCAGCAGGAGACCTTTTTACTTTTCAAAATAGTGTTATTTATATTGACCTGGAAGACACTGTTTCATTTGCTTCCAGGAGGATGACATGTACTGCCTGACTAGGAAACTGTGTTCTATTGCCTAATGCTTTGTATTGGCCTTTCAGTGAAAAGGAAAGAAAAATACTCTTGCTATTGGATTCTGTTGTGCTTTTCAAGAGGTAGCAGCCTGGTGAATGTGTGGAGAATTTTGGCACTTAACTGCACTATAACTAAGGCATAACATTATTGATTGTTGGACAATATGTGGTGATTTGTTATTGGCAAATAGGGGTGAGAATGCTTGTGTACTAGATGCTGTACATTTATGTATTGCCCTAGCAAAGAAGGGACACTGTGCACTTCTGCCCAATCTCGTATGTGTCCAAAGAGAGTCTCAGTGCCTTTGGTTTGGGAAGGGGCAATGAATGACAGATGCAGACAGACTAGCATCTATAAGTAAGCTCCTACGTCTGGTCGTGAAAAAGCAGGCTTCTTAGAGCTGTGGGTTGGCTGTGAATTCCTGAGTCAGGAAAATTGATTAAGTCTCTGACTCAGACAACCAAGAACAAAGAGATAGAACTTTTTATATGGGGCTCAGAGAGGGAGTAAGCTTTTAAAGTAAGTGAAAGGAGCTTTGGCATCTGCTCCTGTTCTCATGCTGCTAGATTATACCAAAATTTATCGTTCTGTGTGTTCATGAATGTAGAGGTATAGCCAGTGGGGTGATAATGCAGAAATTAGGACCTCACTATAAACTAATTGTGTATTATTCAATTCAACTAGATCTACTTGCAGTAGGATCACCAGCCTATATTAAATCAGTGGCAGCAACAACAACAATATTGGAGAACAGTTTCTCCCCTTATCCTGGATTATCCTGTAACATTCCATGTCCCATGTGAAGTGGAAATAATGTTGAGACAGTATGCAACCTAAGCTCTATGGACACAATGGGCACATAGATATGAACTAATTCTCCTAATGGCCACTAACTTATTCTTAAAACCATGTAACACCTTGAATTCAGCAAGCATAATAACTTTTCCTGATGACTTGAGGCTGCATCTTGAATCCTGTGTTCAGTTTTGGGCCCCTTACTACAAAGAAGTCATTGACGTTCTGGAGCATGGCCAAAGAAGGGCAGTGAAGATAGTGAAGGATATGGAGCACAAGACTTATGAGGAGCAGCTAAGGGAGTTGGGGTTGTTTAGTCTGAAGAAATAGAGTCTCAGAGGAGACTTTAGCGCTCTCTCTCTACAGCAACCAGAAAGAAGGTTGTACCAAGGTGGGAATTGGTCTCTTGTCCCAGGTAACAAGTGATGGGATGAGCAAAACTGGCGTCAAGTTGTACCAGGGAATGTTTAGATTAACAGTAGGGAAAATTGCTCCACAGAAAGAGTGGTCAGCCATTGCAATAGGCTGCCTAGGGAAGTGGTGGAATCACCATCCTTGGAAGTGGTCAAAAAACATGTAATGTGGCACCTGGGGACGTGGTTTTATGGTGTACATGGCAGTGTTAGATTAATGGGCAGATCTGATGGTCTTTCCCAACCTTAGAGATTCTGTGATGAAAAAATCACAATTGTAAGGGATGCATATTTCAAGTAAAGCACAGACTGAGTTAGCCGATGTTCCCTTATGTAACCCAGATCTAGTTCTTTTTGTGAATATTTCATTCTACTGCCTGCAAGGGCATTGACGAACTGGGTACTCTGTGGTAAGCCAGGGACAAGTAACAGAAGCAGAATCACTCCCAGCAAGGATAAGCTCACCGAACTAGTAGCCTTGACACATGCAGCACACCTGAACATCTATACAGGCTCTCAGTATGCCTTTGGGCTATGTCACGAAGCAGGAAAATTATGGAAAGAACAGGAATTTTTCATTTCAGCAGGGAAGAGAGTATCTAACAGTGAGGAAATATGCAATTGCCTATAATCAGTACAGTTAGCTGCACAAATCGACTAGTCCACACTAGAGGCATTACAGAAACTGGTAGAGGGAATGCTGTAGCTGATGCAGCTGTAAAGGCTGCAGCCAGGTGGCCTCTGATGCAATGTACCGCTGTGGCTCTGATTCTTGACCAGAGTGAACAGCTAAATTTGAGAGACATCAGGCCTGTGTATGAGAGGGACTGCTCAACAGAAGAGCCAGTGGGAGCAACTCAAAATTATGATGGAATATACTAAACTGGGGCAAAACTGATTCTGCCAAAGAAATATTTAATCACTGTGGTTAAATAGTTTCGTGTTAAAGCCCATGGAGGGACAGAGGCAATAGCTAACGAAATACAAAAGATATGGGTGGCTCCAGGAATTTTTGCCACTGCAAAATGAATCACAAACAACTGCCCAACTTGTCAAAAATTCTCAGGTTTCAGACTGACCTCTAAGACCATGAACTTACTTGTTAATGATAATAGATCATCTGTCAGGCTGGGCAGAAGCCTTTCCAAAAAGAAGGGCTGACGTAGGAGGAGTAGTAAAAAAGCCTTGCTAAAGCAATACCTGAATATGGGGTACTACAATCACTTGAATGAGACAGAGGTATTAATTTAGCAAATACGATCAACAAACTCTGTCTTTGGGGATTGAGAGAAAATTACACGCACCATATCACCCACAGTGTTTCCACTTAGAACTTTTTTTTCCAGGTTTTCAGGCTTAATCCCAAATTGTGGTTATGCAAAGGTAAAATAATAGCAGACCACTCTTGGTTTCCAGACTGCTGACAGATTGGGCAATAAACCTATGAATTTATTTTCCTTCTCGCTCTGTTTTTTCAGGGTCTAAGTCACAAAACTGCTTGTGGAATACCATTGTCGGTGGGTTGACCAGCAACTTCAAGGAAAGGCCAAAGCCGACCATCATCAATGACCCTAGACCTCCTGATGAAATCTTAGCAGATGAACTACCACCAGTGGACAGTCCTGAGGCACTGGTGAAAACATCTTTCAGGTCTGATTGATATGAGTTAATTTTGTTTGTCCTTCAGAGGTTATCTATTTAAGATTAAATCTGCACTGTGGGTTTGGTGGCAGAAATCGATGCTAAATGATTCTGCAATGCTGTGTATCTTTGGACTGAACAGGAGTGTAAAAAGAAGTCCGTAAATAATATTGACTGGACTTGTCTTTCATTTCTTAGACTTCATTAGCCTTCTTAAAAGATTATGGACTAGATAGAAAGTCTGTAACTAGTCAAAATAGTTAACAAAGACAGGTCACTATATGAAGATATCTTTGAAGATTAGTATTGTTTCATTTGAAAGTGATTTAGTAATGAATAATTGCAGTTCAGGTCAGATGATGTGCTTTATTCATGCAAGGGAGAATTGAAGCTTTTCCTATTGATGCAATATCTTGAGAACTGTCTAGCATTAATATATTAAGGAGAAGGATTATGGCCAGTGGCTTGTGAACAGGTGATTGTTGTTGTAACGTGTGTGATACATCTACTGCTGGGTTTTCCACTCTTTTATTTAATTATGTGGATGTACAGTTGTCAGATGTTTCTTGGAGATAAGTTTTCTGATTTTTTTTCTCTCAAATGAGATAAAATAGAGAAGCCATGTCCATGCACTGGATCTTTGACTAAGATGTGAAAATTGGTGTGCCCAGCAAAAGCAAAATGAGTGGCAGAATTGATTTTTCAAAGTGTTTTTTGAGCTTTTTTTCAGTTGTTGAAAAACTCTGCTCTACTTTACTTTTGTATTAAACGCACTGTTTAAAAAAAATGTTTTTTTTGCTCTGGATAAATTTCTCTGACTACAGTGATTTTGATTTTACTTCAGTCTGTGAAACTTATTTCATTGTTCATATAATCATTATTTTGAAGGTAATTAAGTCAATATATTTGGTAATAATTTCAGATATCTTGTTTGTACTGCTTGACGTTGAAAAATGTATTACCATAAAGTAAGTTTGTCAGTCTATAGAATACTCCTGTAATTTCATAGTGGATTTTCGTTCTTTAGTATTCACATTGAAATGATTCAGGACAAGTGTTTCAGAACCTGGATCCTCCTTTTATGTGACCTATGATCTTTAATGGCTTTTAAATACTTCATCTCTCTGATATTTAAAATATATAATTTCAAGAGATCTACGTCTTTTTCAGCTTTTACTTCTCATAAAAATTTTTGTATAGCTGCATTCCTTACATTGCCATCTAGTTTCAAGCATTTTATATGACAAGGTCACAGCATTTCAAATTATATGATTTGATTATTTGAATAGGGGTGACTCTTGGAAGAAATGAGCTTATATATAGCATAATAAGGACTGATAAGTTGGAAAAATTCATTTAGCAAAACAGTTTTGCTAATGCAGTTTAAAAGGCTTTGTAAACATTACAGAACCTTTTTTTTTCATCAGTGTGGAAATTACTGTACAATATGGCATTTTGCGGGGCTTTACAGATCCACGCAAACTTTTGTTACAAAATAAATAGTAGATGTCTAGTTTCACAAAGAAAGGAAGCCCTATATGTCCTTAAGAGCTTTGCAGAAGAGTGGAAGATAAGAGAATACACTGCAATTACTGTCTAAAGACAAATAAAAGCAAATAAAAGCAATGCAGTGTTTTTATTCCGTTTGTGAGCTTGATATTATGGTGCTAATTGGGGTTTAGGAGACAGTAGCAGGTCTTGTATGATGGGTTACATGTTTGATTCATCAGAGTCTTCTGTGTGTCATGACCTTCAAGTGCTTCCTTGACAGAGTTTGACTTGTACCTGAGTGCTAGCGATTGCTTGGTAAGCATGGGCTTTCCTTGTTTCTTATTTACTAGACATTAAGGGAAGATCTTGCTACCCTGGTGCCTTTTGGGGAATGAAATGTGCTTTACAAGTTGTTCAGTCTAGCATGTCTTGATTAGGAACCTGGTGGCTGAATCTTGAGGTAGGGATGGGAGCAATGCTGGGCTTAGATGAACTAATTTTACAGAGAGAAGAACCAGGCCTTGTTTTTGAACGTGACTGGAACAAACTGTAAAATGCAGTGATTCCCTTACTGCAGCTGATTCACTGCTGTTAGAGCAGTATATGGCAAAACTATCCCTTTCATGCATGGTTAGAAGAAAACATCTTTCCAGTGTTAAATGAGCCACACTTCTTGCAGTAGCCTATCTTTTATGTGACTACATATAAACAGCATGAAATCTCACTTGCCACCTCTTGTATTAGATCTTGCTTGTTACTGTGCAGTACTTACTGTTCTGTAGCTTGGAAAATTAGGAAGAGATCAATACTTGATTTTGTCAACATCTGGATGTGAGCTTGAAACACATTTAAACATAAAAGGAGGAATGTGAAATGAAACTAACCTCCTCTTTACATCTCAAGTAAGTATAGTGCATGATCTTTTTTTAATTAAAAAGTGTTCTGATTATCTTGATTTTCTTATAGAATTATTTTACTCTTTTCTGAAGATACCAAGAGGAAGCACTGAGGTAGAACTTAAAAGTAATTTTGTGTCTTGACTAGTTGTACTACTGCAGTGCTTAAAATACAGATTTTAAAATCCATCCTCACTGGCATTTAGTCTATTTGTCTGTTAAAGACAGTGGAGGTCCCAGTTTGAATTACATTTGAAAATACAGTGGAATTGTGGCAGATTATCCCCTTTTGACAAGGGAAAAATATAATTGGAGACACAGAAGTAATTAACTTCTTGGTTCACACTTAATGCAACGAATCTGGTATGTTCACTATTTTCTTTGCACAAATATGCACAACAACAGGAGCTGGAATGACTATATTTTTTTAATAGCTGTGCAAGGCTGTGGATTAATACCCAGGAGTATTTGGTGGTGGGCATGTGGACTTCTCAGGGCTGTGTGATCCGGATATTGGCTGGAGCAGTTGCAACACTGAAGTCTGTATACTCTCTCCCTAAATCTGATTTTTGATCTGCTAGGTCCCTATAATGAGCAGTGGTGCAGTATCAATAAGAATTGACAGTGGTAATTAATGACCTCTTAAGGAGGCTGTGTAATAACTTTATAGGTTCCTTTAACTTCTGTTTGCTAGTCCCTGGAAGCACTACCCAGCAGGCATTTTGATAATGCCAGGCTAGCACCCACACCAGGGTGAGCAGTGAAACACGAGAAAGTGCTGTTCTCCAAATACCACCTGGAAGTCTGTGCAGGCTCTTCATGTTTGAGGTTACAAGAGAAACTGCTGCTTTTGTCCACAGACTGCTGACTGGATCAATCAGGGGTTCACAAGTGGGTGGCACTGCTCCAGCTGAAAATCTGATGTGTCCAAGATGTCATGATTTCTCATAGACTCGTTTGGCTTATGAGAGATATAGTGTTACTTTGAGTCTGGAGACCTAGAACACTGCACTGAGATATATGATGGTGGTGTGCAGCTTCCCATCTTAGTCCAGGGCCTGGCATGACAGGTAAAGTTGGTCTGGAATCTCGAAGCAGTTTAGTTGGCTCTGTTTAGCACATGGGGCCTTTGGAATGTTTCCAAAGTGATAAATTGGGGTAGTAGGTAGCTGAATGGTCAGCAGATGGTGCAAAGACTCTCTGTCACATATCAGACAAACCTTACTGGATACCTGGCTAGCTATGCTGTACAAGGAAGTGATGCATATCATCTGTTATCATAAGTTCTGGGAACCAGAAAGGCAGATTCAGTTCCTTCAAGGTCACACTGTTGTTCAGTTCAAGGCTTGCAGGAGTTCTTAATTTCTGTCACCTTTCAGAATACTTCCAGCTTTCAACTTGAGGCTGGTAACATCCCTGCTTAGCTCAATAGATGCTTTTTCTGTGTCAGATGCAAAGTTTATCTTTCCAAGGACAGTTTGTTTTGCTTTTCTTATCAACTGCTGTTCTGCTTTCTAAATCATGCTGGCAGCTAATCTCTGTATTTCTGATTTGTTTGCGGGTGATGTAAACTCTTGCTTCTGCCAGGTACTGGCTACTTAGTAGACCAAGTGCCATAGAGGTGATACTACCAGCATAGAGGTGATACTTGAGGGCTTTAAATGTGAAAACCTCAGTCATAACACCATGTTATGAGAGTCAGGCCAAAAGCCTCAAATATGTGGGTCTCTACACCATGCATGCAGTATGAACAACAAACAGGGAGTTGGAAGCCACCATGCTGCTACAAGGCATGACTTGTCATTACTAAAACTTGGTGGGATGAATCCTGTGACTGGAGTGCTGATATTGATGGTTATAGGATGTTGAGAAAGGACCAGAGAGGAAGGAGGGGCAGAGAGGTAGCCATCTACAGCAAGAGTTGGATACAATGTAAAGGGCTTTCTCTGATGAATAGCCATGAGTTGGTCAAAACAGTATGGGTAAGAATCAGAGACTAAGTCAAGAAATGGAACATTGTGTTTGATGTCTACAGGCTGCGTGATCAAGGGGAGCCTATTGAAGGAGCCTTCTCACTCCAGCTACAGAAGGCATTATGTTTGCAGGCTCTTGTCCCGATGGGGGACTTCAACCGCCCTGACATCTGCTGGAAAAACATGGTGAGCTGTAGGCAATTCAGGAGACTCCTGGAACACATGGAAGATAAAAGCTGATAAGCCAAGTAGTAGACAGTCCTACCGAAGGGGACGTGATACTGGACCTAGCGGTCACCAACGCAAGTGAGCTTATTGGGGATGTCAAGACTGGAGGCAGCTTGGGCTGGAGCGGTCATGCACTGGTGGAGTTTGCAGTCCTGAGGATATGGGCCAGGTGAAAACTTAGGACCTTAGACTTCAGGAAAGCAAACTTGCAGCTCTTGAAGGATTTAGTCAATAGCACTCCCTGGGGAAACTGCCCTCCGGAACAAGGGAGCATAACAGAGCTGGCAGGTCTTTAAGGATGCCTTCCATAGAGCTCAAGAGCTCTCGATCTCTAGGTGCAAGGAATCAAGCAAGGAAGGCAAGAGACCAGCACAGATGAATCAGGACTTGCTAGTCAAACTAAATAGCAAGAAACATATGCGCAGGCAGTGAAAGCACAAACAGGTATCCTGGGAAGAGTATAAGGATGCAGCCCAGTTTTGTACGGATGAGGTGAGGAAGGCCAACGGTAAAGCTGGAGCTGAGCTTGGAAAAGCAAAGAATAACAAGAAGAGCTTCTACAGGCATGGCAGCCAGAAAAAAAGAGTCAAAGAATCATAGAATCAACCACGTTGGAAAAGACCTCTGAGGTCTTCAAGTCCAACCCTTGATCCAACACTGCTGTGGTTACTGGACTATGACACTAAGTGCCACATCCTGTCCTATCTTAAAAACCTCCAGGGACAGTGAATCCACCACCTCTCTGGGCAGGCCATTCCAATGCCTGATTACCCTCTCTGTAAAGAATTTCTTCCTAATATCTAACCTAAACCTTCCCTGGCAGAGTTTAAGCCCGTGCCCTCTTGTCTTACTGATAGTTGCCTGGGAAAAGCGACCAACCCCCACCTAGCTACAAGCTCTTCTCAGGTAGCTGTAGAGAGTGATGAGGTCTCCCCTGAGCCTTCTCTTCTCCAGGCTGAACAACCCCAGCTCCCTCAGCCTCTCCTCATAGGACGTGTGCTCAAGTCCCTTCACCAGCCTCGTTGCTCTTCTCTGGATCTGCTCCAGCACCTCAATATCCTTCCTGCACTGAGGGGCCCAGAACTGGACACAGCACTCTAGGTGTGGCCTCACCAGTGCTGAGTACAGGGGAAAATCACTTCCTCTTGGCCACACTGATGTCTTGTTTCAGTGTTTAATTACCCCATGGTTGTCTCATCAGTTTGTTTGCTTTTTTCTTTTTAGTTTATATCCAGTTGGAAACTCCTATTTCAATTAATAGTGTGTGAACAGTTCTGTCTTGTCTGCATGCTGCACAACTTCAGTAAAAAGTTTGGCTATGTGTTCATGTGGCAACCTTCTCTTGGTGCTGGAATTTAGATATTAAGTATTCCTCACAAATCTTTCTTGCCTCCACACTAATAACCCCAGTTCCCTCAGTCTCTCATCACACAGTTTGTGTGCTTCATCCTCTGACCATCTTGTGGCCCTTTGCTAAATTCATTTAAGTTTATCAGCATCTTTCTGACACTGAGCAGCAGAAAGCTGGTCACAGCATTCCAGATATCACCTAACCAGGGGACTAATAGCTTCCCTTAATCTGCTGTCTATGCTTCAGTCAGTCCCTAGACCATGCTCAGGCAGAGCAGTTAGTCTGCACCTTGTGTAGTACTTTGCACCTATTGAACTACATAAAGTTTCTGCTGGACCATTTCTGCGCCAAGTTTAAGAGCCTCTGACATTCCCTATGCCCTCCAACATGTCAAGTGCACCTTATCAAGTGCCCAGTCTGACATGATCTGCAAAATTGATGACAGCATGTTCTGTCTCCTCCAGGTCGCTGATAAAAAGGATGCATACACAGGACAGAGCTTTTCTACTCTGCAGGATAGAGGAATGGCACTTTTAACCAAATTTTGTGTGGAGTATGAAAAAATTAACCACTGTTCTTTGAGCCTGACAATCTAGCTAGTTTCATTCCATTTAGTAGTCCGTGTACTTCTTTTCCGTCTAGTGTCATCTTGATTGTAATGACAAAACTCAGATACAGGGATGCTGGGGGAGATTGTGACAAAAGTTCTGCTGTAGTCAAGGTAGATAACATCTGCTGCTCTTACCTTTGATAAATCAGTTGGCCACTCCCAATCACTTTCTTCTTCTTTCACAGGCCCAGAAACAGTTAGGAAGAGGACTGTGTCCTCACTGCCATGTGTTTCCCAGGGATTGAAGTGAAGTAGACTGGATTGTAACTCCCTTAATTGTCTTTCTTGCCCTTTTTCAAAATTGCTTCAAGATTTGCCACACGTCTTTTGGTGGTGGATATCACAGGCATGAGAAAACAGCCAGGAGTTGCTACTCATACAATAAGTAAAATTAGGGTGTTTTAGCTAGTTAATATTCCTAATTTTTTATTAGGCAAACTAGTACAGCTGGAAATAACAAAGCTTGTCTGATTATATGGGCTTACTTCTTCATGTAAAAGTGTCTTAAAACAAGCCCCAAAATTTTAGAAAATCATAAAAAACAATCTGGCCATGAGTTATATTGTATTTTTATAAAGTCGATGGTTTGTTTCAATGATTAAATATGCAAAGTAAAGGTATGAAATGGAATTTAAGTGTATTCTAAAATATCTGTTCTTATTTCACTTTTTTTAAAAAAATTGATTTCAATTTGAAATGTTATTCTTACTAGGTTTCATACATATAGAACTTTGGCATCACTGGAATACAAATTTTATTTCATAAATAAGTTATGAATAACATGAAAATACAAAGAAGTTGGACTGTACTCCAAAACCAATTTAAAGTGACAAAGTTATTCCCATTATCCACTCTGAAATTGTGAAATCTTATCCTCAACTATATCTGCCATTAACAGAAGACAACAATGATCTTTTCGCAGGAACCTCAGCAAATAAAATATTCAGAATGCTTTTACGTTTACCCACTTACTTATGTAAAGCAGCAAAGCATACTCATTTAACAGACAGTTCCACATATCTCAGATATTTGAGAGTAATGAGTAAGTTCTATTCAGGGATAAGTATCTGAATTCTATCCACCTCAATTTCATGTGATGTAATTGAAATGTAATTGATTCAGATCCTTTGTAAATTACTCAATCCCCAATGCACACAACTCTAACTGACTCCATGGTTCAATGTTATTGCACCAGCCGTAAGTGTGGATAGAGCTGTCAGCAAATGCAGCTCTGCAAGGTGAACAGTGCCCTGCCAGGGCACAGACTCTGATCCTGACCCTGCTGCTCCATCCTGCCTGTCCAGCCATGACTCTCTGGGTGCTGCCTCGGGGCTAGTGAGTGTGCAGGTTCCTATCCTGACGGCTAAACCCCAGCTGCTCCTTGTCTGTCTGAGACAAGAAACAATTGTTTTATGCTTTGAAGGTGTATGTCTAGTGCTTGCCCAGCTAAAGATTTCTGAAGAAGCAGACCCAGAAGAGGATCAGTAACAGCACTTGGCTGCTGCTAAGTAATCCCTGAGCATTTAATTTTACCATACTGGTGAACTGACTTGACAAGAAAAGGAGGAGTTCATTCTAAAGGACAAGAAGCAGAAGAAATCCACATATCATTACAATATCGGTTACAAAACCAAGTTAAAGGAATAGATCAGCTTAATACTTAGGTAAGAAAGTTTCAGAACTGAATATAATCTGGAATTGTTCTTATTGCTTTATTTTTCTCTTTAGGTTTGCAATGAAGTACTTTATTTTCTTCTTTAAAGAAAAATTTGTGATAATTTTCTTAGCCTATAATGTCTGTTTTTAAATGTGATTTTGAAGAAACAGAAAACTTCAGGTTTGTGCTACTTACTTGAGCTTATTCTGGCCATTCAGTTCCACTACAAAAGCTATTTAAATACTTGAGGCCTGTATGTGGCATTTTTAGCCCTGAAAACTGAGTTAAAATGTCACATTTGTGAGAGCATATCTTAAGTATATCAGAAAAACTTTTTCTGGACTGGCTTGTATAAAAAAAAAATCAAAAAGTTATGTTTTCCATCAGGATTTAAAATTCAGTTAAAACTGGACCTGTGATCTGCAGTCTCATTGTTAGGCATTATATTTAGGTCCTTTGAAGAACTGCTCAGTTCCTCCATAGGAAGAAATTCTTCAGATCTCACTCTGTCTATATACTGAGCATCCCAGGGCTGTCAGTTCTGTTATGACGGCCAGGAGCCTAATCTTTTGTGTTTGCATTGACAGATTTACCATTAGACAATTTGTCAGCTTCACATAAGAAGAGAACAGAACCCTTATTTCTCAAATTCTAGCCTAGCTTCCCTCTCCCTGTAACCCTGACATTCTCTCCTAGTCCTGGTTTTGGCTGGCATAGAGTTAATCTTCCTAGTAACTGATACAGGTCTGTATTTTATATTCAGTATGAGATTAATGTTCATAACGTACTGATGTTTTAGTCATTGCTAAGTAATTCTAAATCAAAGACTTTTCAGTGGCCTATTGTCTGCCAGTGAGCAGGTGCATGAGAAGCTGGGAGGGAGCATGGCCAGGAGAGCTGATCTGACCTAGCCAAAGGGACATTCCATACCACAGAATGCCATGTTCAGTATATAAGCTGGAGGGAGGCGTTGATCGAGTCCTGGGAAAAGGTTGGGCATCTGTCAGTGGGTGGTGAGCAACTCTATTGTGCATCATTCTTGGGTTTTAGTTCTCTCTCTCTTTTTCTTGCCTTCCCTTTCATTACTAATATTATTAATATTGTATTTTTATTTTATTTCTATTATTAAACTGTTCTTATCTCAACCCACAGGTTTTGCCTTTTTTTTTTTTTTCCAGATTTTCCTCCCCATCCCACTGGGGGTAGGGTGAGCGAGCAGCTGTGTGATACATAGGTGCCAGCAGGGCTTATACCACAATGCCTAAATCAAGCTGGCACATTTCCTCTTACCATGGAATTAGGAAGCATAGAGGTTATTCGGAGGTTCTCTTCACCACAAGTAACTTTATCTAATTTAGTTAATATTCTGTTTGTTATGCAAACAGAAGTAAAATTGACATTTGTCATATAACAGAAGGCGTAGCATAGTATAAACAGCTTGTTCTGAAAACCAAAAGCATTTTTCTTTGACTTGAAAAAGCAGTCAAACTGTTGTCAATGCTACCTGCTTCCTGTGTGCTGTCATTTCAATAATGCATGAAAATATTCTCACTTTGAAATACTGACATAAAGGCAGCAGGAAGCATTCTTACCTGTCTGAAGATTATAGTTTGCAGCCTGCATGTATGAGAGGTACAGAATTTAAGATCTATATGAAAATGTTTGCTGCCCATTTGAGCGTATTTAACAGCTTTCTGATTGTATATGCATAGATAAACCAAAAATAGCTTTCTGTCATAACTCCCCTAGAAGTACACACTATGTTTAAGTTCTGACTCTTTCTGGAAGCTAATTTGCGAGCAGTATCCAAGGAAATTTTCATGATGCTTCAAGCTTTTTCGTATGAAATCACTGTGATAGCACCTGATTGGAACTCTCAGCTGTTTTTAGAAATATCTTTAAATGTATAATTTTTGCCCTTTTAGAGCTGTTGGGCAATGTATTTGTGGTTTGTGTTCTTTTTCCACATCTTAAAAAATTCTGTTGGGAAATATTTCTACACTAATAAAATTCCACCTTTTCCTCAGACCTTGCAAATGATGAGCACACAGGCATGACACCAGGTTTGAAGTCAGACATCATAGTATTTGATTCATCTCTTGTTTGGTTCCTTAGTCTGGAATGAAGCTGATGTTTTCTTCCCTTTCAGAAATCTGGTATGGGCTGTCATATTCACTTGCAATTAATACATGTCTGTTTCAGACCAATGACTTTAACAATTGCAAACCTTCAAATATCTCTTCAGCTTTTCCTAACCAGGTGTTGCCATGGTATCCAGTCTGGCAGGAAAAAATAGCATAGTCTGGTCTTGACAACTGTGTTGATGAGTATCACTGCTTTGTCTTATAGCTTTAATAAGCATACTCTTTTTTGTAAAAAACTGTGTGAGAAAATTAATAATTCCATTAAGGTTAAAAGACTGAATGAAGCTTGCTCATAATCCCGTCAGTAACTTAACAGCTCTATGCCCATTGTTCATATTTTCAAACAGTGAGAAGGCATTCATGGACAGGATGTATTTTTACTATACACTAAACTAAAGTATCTGATAGTGCTTTTCATTTTTAAAGACAAACAATAAATAACATTAATATTCATAAAAACAGCATTTTATCACCTCAGGATTTAAATTCTGAATGAACATGAACAAAAGTAAACTTCCTACTGCAGGGTGCAAATACTACAACTTTTGCAAGTGAACTGCTATGAGAAAGAAAATGTCAAGCCAGAGATTGTTGTTTAGTGACCAGTACTTCTAAAAACATGCATGAAAGTTCAAATGTTACTTTAATATAAATGATATGTTATTAAAAAACTGATGGATCTTTATATCTGAATGATAATCATTTAGATCAAGGTGAAACTAGACGGATTTTTAATTTTTTTTCTGAGTGCAACTTGAGGGAATATATACTTTCTGGGACTTTTTTTGAATTATATTTCAGTTAATTACACCCATATTCTTATGGCAGTTCACACAGAAAAGAAAAATATCTAACTTTTTAAAACATTGCACAGGTTCTCAAAGCAATAAGCTGCCTACTAGTCTCCAAAAAAACCCATTAAAACTCTTTTCAGTGGAAGATGCAAATAATCAGGTAGCTGCTTTTCTTAAAGATCATTAGACAGATTATCTGACAATGAAATCAGTAGTGAATAGAAAAACTTTACTAGGCTATTGAAAATTAGGTAATGGAATTGTAAGATAGAGGTTACTTTTCTAATGTATTTTAGAAATGTTCTTAACGTTTGCTATTCAATATTATTTCAAATATTATAGTATAAAGATAACATTTACTATTTTGTCCTGAATGTAGAATAGTTTTATTTAGCAACAGAGGAAGCAAAAGTGCACATCTTTATAAACTACAGTCTACATTACCTAGGGAAGAGAGGATACTGGATGAGACTGTAAGGTAACTTCTTTTTGCTAACAAGAAAAAAGAAATAAACAGATGAGATGAAAATTTAAAATAGGATACTACATTAATTTTCAAAGGAGCTCATTACCCCACCTGTGATTGTCAGGCAAATTTGATAGAGGTCTGAGAGGCTTTAATTACTGGTCTGCATATAGGATGTCTCTCTGTTGGATGACAAGTGTCCTGCATGGTCATTAAGCACATGGAGAATTTGCATCCGAAAAATAAAATGCCACCTGTAGATCCTCATGTGAGTAAATAAAAGCTTTGGGAACTGCATATAAAAAATGAAGACATTTATTTCCATGTATTCAGAAGAGTGGCATATTTGAAAGATGCCTCTTAGTAAATATGCGATTCTTTGTCAAATTACTGCTGTAAATTGGTTCAGTTAAATGAGTCAGGGCTACTGGGTCACTTAAACCTGCAATAGTATCTGCTTACTTACAGATTGTATTTATATTTACAGTATCAGATTTATATTAGATAAATTATTATCTGATATAAATTCTATAGCAAAAATTTGTGCCAATGTATTCATTATCAGAACTATCTAGAGATATTACATAGTTTTCATTTCCTTATTGTTCATCTGATAAAAAATTGAAGGTATTGTGACTTAGTCATGCTTATACAAATTTTCATAATTTAATCACATTTAGCATTCATTATTTCCAGTATTAATGTAATTGTTACATCACTTGAGCTTTGCTATAGAAGCATAAGCAAAAATTTTAGTCACCTGTCTAGAGGGAAATATTTAAGGACAAACTGAATTTTATGCATTGAATAAAATAATGTTACTGATATATATAAAATTTAACACTTCTAGATTCACTCTTGAATCACCCTTTTGGAGAGTTGTACAGCTGTAAAGATCTATAGCTGGAGGATAAATAAATTCCATATAATATGGAGAAATACTAAATGAAAGCTGAATATCCTTGAAAAGAAGTCTTAGGTTGAAAAGTCTTCATAATCTGAAAAATTGGAAATACCTATGAAGGATCATTTTCAAAGAAAGATTTGATGCCTAATATAAATTTTAAGTTGATATTAAAAGTCCAACTTCAGTTTTGTAATTTTCTTTTCTCCACTTTTCTTCCCCTTTGTAGTGACCAAATCTCACTACATACTTTATTTTTACCTGCATTTTATTATAATTTTTATGTCTTGAAGCACTCACTATTCAGTCAGAACAATTGCTAATTCATTTCCTCCACAGTTAGAAAGGGATGGCTGGAGGGCAGGAGGGGTAAAGGACAAAGGATGTGGTGGGTAAGTTTAAAAATAGAAATGTTTGGAAATGGATGCCTAAAATCAGTCTGAATTCCATTTCATTTTTGAATGCTTATGAGTTTCTGCATGTTACTACAAGATTTTTCTTAGAATCCTGATCAGTTATTTTGATAATTACCTGTGGATTTTTAAGGATTCACAGTAATATCTTGTGATATCTTTAAGAACCAAGATAAAAGATTTTAATCTAAAAAATATTATTAATTTAATATATTCAATCATGAAATCCATAGTATAAGTTTACACCCATTTATATAACCCAATGGGAAAATAATTTTAGAAAGGAAGTATTAATTCAAACAAATATTTATTTGGAGGGCTTAAGACATGAGAATATTTACAGGATTCACATTTAAAATATTTGAAAAAAAGGCAGGGGAATAACAGAAAACACTGAAAGTAAAAAGTATACTTGTCATTTAAAAATTCTCATAATTAACCCTTATTTTGCTCTAGCTTCTGCTTCTGTTTAGAAAGCTGGCTCCAATCACTTAAAGACAGGACTCTGCATCATTGTTCTCACTAGTCCATGAATTTCTTTAAACATAAATTACTGTAGCTGAACCCAAAAGATCATCCTGAGCATCATAAAATTTCCTCCTGTGACAGAGATTTAGTACTAAATCTGAAAGGTCACAGGAATCTCTGTAGTGATCTCTTTTTTTTTTTTTCTATGACAGAAAAAGAAATAAGTTTTAGGTTTTCTAAATTATTGGCATACAAAATAAAACAAAGAAAACTCTCTGGACTTAAATAATTTGAAATTGTATGAGTTGATACAGAGGTTTTTGGAACTATGGTAGTACCAATTACATTGCTGCCTCTTCCATCTCTTCTCTTGATGCAAAATTAATGTTTATTTTCTATTGAAAATTTATTATGTAGAATGCTGAATTTTGAATATTCTGATACAATAAATATTTTTCCTTGGTTTTTTACTGAAACAAATTCAGTAGATTTTGGAGTGACATAAAGATTCACAAAGTGCTTAAGCCAGTTGTTAATGAGGAAATTCTTCCTCTTTATGACCTCATTTTCATTTTCCTAGTCTCATTTAAGTTTGTCAGATGAATGTTTAAAAAGGTTATATTGAAATCAAAATTATAGAACTATCAAATCATAGAATGATTTGAATTGGAAGGCACCTTAAAGAATCATAAAATAATTTGATTTGGAAGGGACTTTTAGAAATCATCAAGCTCCAACTGCCTGGCCATGAGCAAGGACACCTTCTGCTAGACCGAGTTGTTTAAAGCCCCATTCAACTTGAACACTTCCAGGGATGGGCATCCACTTCTCTGGCAAGCTGTTCCTGTGTGTCATCACTCATAACAAAGAATTTCTTCCTAATATCTAATCTAAACCCACCCTTTTTCAGCTCAAGGCCAGTACCCCTTGTCCTATAGCAACATGCCTTTTTAAAAAGTCCTTTTCCAGAATTTTATAGGCTTCCTTCAGGCACTGGAAGGCTGTTGTAAGGTCTCTCTGGAGCCTTCTCTTCTCTGGACTGAAAAACCACAGTTCTTCATTGGAGAAGTGCTGCAACCCTGTGATCAATTTAGTGTCCTTGTGTGGACTTGCTCTATCAGTTATATGACTTTTTAAACTGGACCAGAGGGAGTCCTGGTCCATTAATCAATTAAATGGATAGGATCAGTGGTCAGGAAACTGAAGTAATCTCATAATTATAAGGGTAAAAAAAGTAGATAAGATGGGAATAAAAGTCTCTCAAATTAAGAGAAACTTTCTGAAGTATGTATTAAGTGACCCAATGCTAATGGGGGTTGACTGTTTCCATTGAGTAGAGAAGGTTGCAGAACTGTATTAGTGGTAACTTGGCTGTTTTTTTGTGGGCAGGTCCTTGTAAAAGCGTAGATTGAACTGCCTTCTCTAATGCACATTAGTTTCTATCCTCTTCCAGAACCTAAAGAAACAATTTCAATAGCATCATTGGGAATACTGGTATGACAAAGGGCATATTTTTTAAGTTTTCAAATACTTCATATACTGGATTTGATAATACAATATATTTCCTTTGTCTGGAAGAGAATAGGGGAGCTCTACCTGTCCTGCATTATAAATTTCTAGTTGCTGGAGTGAGATATTCTCTCTATGTCCTCCATAGCACTTATGCTGAAGACAGGAGAAATAGAATATGGATTAAGCCATTAATGTTCAACTAGCATATAACAAATTTAATTTCTATTCCTGATTGACTACAGATTTAATGTTTCACTTGAGGCATCCAAACAGTTCATTTCCTTATTATTTTTTTCTCAGTAGTGTATTCACTAGTATTTTAGATGGTGATATCCTTAAAAGAAAGAATTATTTTAATTTATTTTTTTTTTAATAGGGGGACCATCAGAGGCATGAAAGTGTCTTTATATAAGTAATACATAATATTAGTCATTCTTCCATTAAGTTCCAGTCCAGTATGACATTCTATTAATGAAAAAGAATAGACTGCTCCAATCCATTCATATACAACAGCAGAATGACAGTATACAGTATTATTCCCATGAACATGCACACTCACAACCCTATAATTTTCTTTCAGTGATAAAAAGTTAAAGAAATGTAGAATTCAGCTGAATCCACCACATAAAATGAAAATTAAAGAGACAAAAAAAGTTTTACGTTTTTTGAATGATCATTTTAATGTGATAGTTATCTGATTAATAAGATAAATAACCAGAAGTGCAGAAGTATAGCAAAGTATATTCAATCTTTTTCTATCAGCTAAATTAGATGAAGAGCCTGTGAAAATTAAGAGTTTTTCAAGATGTATGTGAAGTGCTGTACCTAATCAGGCCCTAAAATGATCATTTGTCTGCCTCTTTTTGTAACAAGGTTAGAATTTTTAATGATTCTTTTCAGTGGAGCCTCCAAACTGCAGTAAGCAAAAGATAACTTTCTTCATTTTAGATACACTGACATCTCTATGAACTCTTTAGATTTATCCTTGAACTAAGGTGTGATTTTTAAGGAATTAGCACATCACAGTTTTCATTAATTAAATGAGAAAATAGTTCAACTTCTTTTTAAATTGTATTAAAGTGAATAAGTTCTGAAAAGGACCTTACCCTTCATCTTCTGTCATGAGTCAGATAGAATACCAATTTATTTTAAGGCTTGCGTTGTGTCATTTGTAGGATTTCTTGGCTTAGAAGAATTTTGCAGGGAAGGTTTTGTTCTGCAAGCTTTAGTGTATCTTATATAAAGCTGTTCTGGAATCTTCACACAACAGGTATAAAATCACTGAATTGTCAAATTTATTGACTCATGGTATAATAAGTTGAACAGAGGCCATTATGGCCAAAGAATTGCGTTTTTTTTCCCAATGAGATATACATAAAATTTAAAGTAGAAATACACAGGCCATATTTTATTTTCTTCCAGTTTGAGACTGGAATAACTGAATGCTTTATTAAATTAGAAAAGTATTCACTCCTGGTATTATTTAATTCAATCAGTGTTACCAATGCTTCTTATACCTTTCACACTTGTAAGTCTGGGGGATACAAATTTGCAAGATACAATCACTGTTTTATTTTAAAATGGTGAAGACCAGATTGTTTAAGAGCTTTGAAATAAGAAACTGTCTCTTGACCTTTTATCACATGAATCACATTTTAAATGACTAGAAAAAGTTATTTAAAGCTTCATGGAAATAGACAGTGTTCTGATTTAAAGTTCATGTATTTTGAAACTCATCATACATGTAATTACAACAGAAAATTAGCCATCCATTCATCTTTCATAATCCTTTCCTCAGGTCTGAGTTTCTGAATGCTGTCTTTTTGTGTGCCTGGCAAAAAAGGAGGGATTCACAAACTTCAGCTTGACTAGAAACTACCCAGGAGATAATTAAGACTTGTGATACTGTCACTCAAAACATCCTTCTGGGCAAGTTGTCCGGCTGCGGGATGTGCAGGTTCACCATGCAATGGGTGAAAAACTGACTGAATGGTGGGACTCAAATGATTGCAATGAATGGGGCTGCATTATACCATGATTGTCAACTGGTCACCAGAGGTATTCCTCAGTGCTTATTTCTAGGGCCAGTCCTGTCCAGTATATTGATCAACAATCTGGATGCAGGAGTTGAATGCGCCAATAGCAAATTTGCTGATGATACCAAACTGGGAGGTGCTGTTGACTATTTTGAGGGACAGAAGGCCTTGCAGGGGGATCTAGATAGATTGGAGCATCAAACTATGGTTAATGGGATGAAATTTACCAGTTCCAAATGCTTGATCCTGCACCTAGGATGGAGTAAAGCCGGGCACAAGTATAGAGGGAGAGAAGTGCAAAATTCTTTCACATATTTATAAAGTTATTTCTGTCTAAATGTCTGTTTTGCTTAGACTTATATACTCCTTGATGTAGTAGCTTCACTAAGAAATTGTATTTTTTGTGTAAATTGCTTGAACATAAATCATGATTAAGTCCTAAGTCTATCCTGTTTAATTTTACTTGTCAGTTTTCCTATCTACTGCCTAAACCATGATTCATTGGACAAAAATCTGTTAATTCACAGACCTAGTTGAAGCTTTTTGAAATTAACAAGGAATGGAAAATGCACAAGACTTGCTGGTTTTAAGTAACACCTTTTAATACTTGAACTTGATAACCTTAGGAGTCTTTTCCAACCTAAATGATTGCATGATTCTGTCAGTCTGATGCATACATAGCTAACTGAGGAAGGGGAAGTTAGATGATCTCTTTCCACAGGGGGAAAGCATCCTGCAGCGTTCATGCTATTTATGGATTACTGAAAATCACATGGAATTAAATGAATATGTACTGAGGAAATACAGAAATCCATAACCATAGTCCAAAAGTCTTAACTATAGATAAACCAAAATTAAAATATGATGCTACAGGGCTCTCAGGCTTAAGTTCTACTAAAGTTAACAGAGAAATCAAAGCAAGAAAGGATCAAAACTGCAAGTTTACTATCTCACTTATACAAAACCAGAACTCCAGACTTTTCACATGCATTTTAAAGTGGAACACATACACTGTGACAAAGAAATTGTGGGTTACAAGACTCATCCATCTTTAATGAAAACCTTCTTTGGACTCTATAATGAACAGATCTGGACTGAGAATTAATCCCAAAGACAACTTTCTGATGTGACTGAAAATGAAATCAAACCTAAAAACCTAACTCAGTCAAAGGCCAGAGTTGTTTGAATCAATTCACCTTATTTATATATTTTTTTCTATCCAGCAGCAAAAACACTTATATGCATCTGCATATACCGTATATATTTCTTTTAGGGGAAATGAACTTTACTGACATTTCTAGCCTCATCTAGCATGTATACTTAGGTTTAATTTGCCCATTTAATTTGTATAATAGTTGTTATTAATTTTTATACACACACAGACATACAGACATAAAATATCCATTTCTTCAGTGTCTGGGCCCAGACACTCATTTTTCACTGTAGTTGTCCCTGGAGTGCACCTATTCACAGCTCCTGGCACCAGGACATACGAGCCCCTGAGTATGCAGCCCCACTCCCATTGCTGGTACAGACCCTCCCACCCCTACACACAGAGGTGTAAACACATGTACACAAAAAAACACACAGAGAGATGCATGGAATTTCCTTGATTCACAGTAGCTGACCCCCCACCACGAAGTTACCTTTAGAAACACCAGAAACATTGGACTTCAGGAGGCCAGACTTTGATCTCTTCGTGGATCTCCTTGAAATGTTCCCATGCAATAAGGTCCTTGGTGAAAGAAGATCAGATAAGGGAATATTTAAACAAACAGGACAGGCATAAGTCCATGAGCCCTGATGGGACGCACCACACACGCTGAGTGAACTGGCTGATGTCATCACAAGACGACTCTCAATAATCTTTGAACAAGGAGAATGAGAGAGGTGCCGGATGACTGGGAGAAAGAATCCATCGCTCCTATCTACAAGAAGGTCAAAAAGAAGGACCCAAGAAACTTCAGGCCAGCCAGCCTCACCTTGATCCCTTAGACAGTGATGGAGCAACTAATCCAGGCACATAAACAACAAGAAAATCCTCAAGAGTAGTCAGTATGGCTTCCCCAAAGGGTAATTGTCCATTGGCCAATTTGGTAAATTTCTAGAGTGAAATGGCTGGCCTGATAGGTGAGGGTACACCAGTAGATGTTGTCTACCTGAACTTCAGTGAGGTCTCTGACACTGTCTCTCTTTTTTCCATGGAGAAGGTGTTGAAGTCTGGGCTGGCTGATCATATGGTTGAGTGGATTGAATCTCAGCAACATACAGAAATACCCAAAAGAGGGGTGTAAAAGAGAACAGAGCCAATTGCTTTCAGTGGTGCCCAGTGACAGGACCAGAGGCAACAGGCACAAATTGAAACAGAGGAAGGTCCCTCTGAATATCAGGAAACGCTTTTTCACTGTGAAGGTGAATGAACACTGGCACAATCTGCCCAGATAGGTGGAGTCTCCATCCTTGATGATATTCAAAAACTGTCTGTTAGATGGTCCTTTGCAACCGGCTCTAGGTGGCCCTGCTTGATTGGGTTATTGGACTAGATGACCTCCAATAGTTCATTCCAACATGAACCATTCTGTAGTTCTTCCTATTAAAAGAATTTATAAAAAGACAGGAAAGACTGCTGACTGAGTGCAGGGCACAGACAGATAAGCATAATGACAAACAAACTCTTTACAAGTGACAGACCATTTTTATCACCTTACACTTCTCTCTCTCCTGCACTTGTTCCTTCAGAATTCACTCAAATCCCTTCCTTTTGCTGGTTTTGGTTCCTCTTCATAATAAATCTTATGCAATCTCTCAATGCTGTTACCCTTTACACCATGATGTCTCCTGTATTCCTAGGCAGCAATCCCCCTCAAACCAAAAAGCGCTACAGCATTAATTCATATTCATCTCTTTTACATCTGGACAATGGGGTTGGAACTCTCCTCAGACTTCATTGGGAGAGGTCTGAGAAGAGTGTCCCTTCCTCTGAGTCCTCAGTTTGTGTTTTCTGCCTTCCTTTTTGCAACTGTGCTTTTCTGGTTTGTGGAGTTGGGCCTTAAATGAGCTGATAGCCCCTGTGGCGGGCCTGCAAGTAGCCAGAGCTACCTCATCTCTTCTTGTTTCTCTGTGTTTTTTTGTGGATGAGCTTTTGACATCTAACCTAACATAAAGTACCACACCTGGTTGCATTAGAGGTGCAGAGTTTTTCATAGAATTTCAAAGGTTTAGATAAAAAAATTATTTGTAGACAGGGTGACTGCACACATCTAATTTTCAGAAACATAGATGGCAGCTTGAATTTGAATTAAGTTCCTGCAGAAATTTATACCACTGTTGAAATGTTACTGAATCTGGAAACTTAACATGACTTTTATCTGCTGAGATAAATCAGCATTTCAAAGTACTGCTTCTAGAAATAGTCATGACAGATACATAAAACAGCAATGAAAAAATAAAAAGGGGAATGAAGGATCATCAGTAAAAAGAGATTACAAGAAATTTGAACAAAATAATTAGAAATTACTGAGAAGACAATAAAATAGAAAGTAACCATGAAAATGGAGACACAACAGGTGTCATGACTATCTAGACAGAGAAACAGGTCTCATGGCAATCAAGACAAAGGTATTGCTATTGCTGCCTTATGGGCTCACTTCACAAAGGCAACAGTCTCCTATTTGCTTTTCTTAGGTGACAGCTTCAATCATAACCCTCTAGCTGTTGTATTGTGAGAGTTCCCTTTTAAGAAATCATCATCATCATCATCATCATTATGGTGAGGCTTTGTGAACAAAGATTTGGGAAGGGCTCTACCCACGCTTGCTACAAGCGCGCTGATGGCTAAAATGGCCAATGCAAGACAGACAAGTCCGGTCACAAAAGGCACAGCAGAAAGACTCCCCAGGTGATATCGACAAGATGCGATTCTTTCTGCGCTGTCTCTTCTCCTCGA
>JAWMRA010000113.1:73389898-73401322 GCA_035584735.1 Pseudotriccus pelzelni | reverse complement strand
GAGCTCCTCAAGCTGCAGATGGAGTTGTCTCTGCTCCCCAACAATCTTCCACAGGTGGCAGAGATTTTTAGATTTCAGTCTTTTCCCTGCTGAAGGGACAGAGCGGGAGGGGGAGAAGGAGCCCCCCCTTCAGACTTCTATCTCTGGTTGTTGCTGCTGCCAGCTCTGACCTTGGAGGCTCCGCTACGTCTCTGGCTGGAATTCCTTTTGCAGCAGCTTTGTCTAAGTCCTTCTTTAAGATTTTTTTCTTCACCCTGTTACATGTCTGGTCATGGGGCTTCAGTACTGTCCCTGCCCCCAGCCCAGGGCTGGGGGAGGAGGGAGGCCTGGCCCCCCTCGGGGCCTGCTGTGTCCTCCCTCACATGGCTCCCAATTTTATCTGCGCCACAACCTTCTCTTCCGTTTTCTTAAATATGTAATTGGCAAAGGCGTCAAAAAAACTTTTGATTAGCTTTGGTCTGGAAATTTACCTGGACAAACTACTTCCAATCCCCAGGGAGGGGGCACCTTTGCAAACCCATGACAAGCTGAATCAGCAGAGACTACTTGAGTAATTGCTTTGCTTGCATCACTATTTTTGCTTAGTTTTTGTAATCCAGCTGTAATCCAGCTCTCTACCACATATGTGTAATTCATTGTTATTGATGTAATGTAAAACATATGAAACACCTCTTAAATATCTTGACCACATGCAAAAGACTCTTATATGACCTTAGCTGCAGGAGCAGCTTTAATTAACCTTTAATTACAAAAGTCTTATATATGCATATATATGTGAAGTATATGTTTCTTTATGGATAGTCTGTGAAAAATTTGTTGTGAATATTGTTATTGCTGGGCTGAAAGTGTCATGCTCATTGAAGCTATGATCATATCTTACTTCTCTTTCTAGATTATATATAAAATTGATGAAGCACTGATAAAATTCAAGCTCTATTTTGACAGTACAAAATTTCAAAGCATTCACTTTAGAAGTGCAAATATTATAAGCATTTAATCTGATTTCAGTTTTATTACTTTAAGCTTCTACTTTATTTTTGGTTGGAGTAACTCTCTAAAAGAGTGCAAGGAAATAACACACAATGAAAACATACCAATCTATTATAAAATGTGCAAGTGTATCAATAACAAAAAAAATTTTTCTTGAAACTTCATTTCCAGATTTCTGAAGTCACATTTTCAAGAGTATCTGCTATATGAGAAACTTAGGTTCCATAAAATCCAGTACTGGCTTTATTATGGCCTTCAGTGACAGCTGAATAATACCAATTACACCAAGGTATTTTTGAAGGAATGACATTCTCATACCCTTTTTTTTCTTCTTCTCTTCTGTCACATCATGTGATACTGCTATGCATGCTTAAATGTTTGATGTATTCCACCAGATGGTTGCATGTATTGCAGTCAGGAATGCAGGATTTTGTTTTGTACCTATCTGTTTTTTAAATGTTAAACCTCTGCACTACAGCAAGAATGAGGAAGAGAACATCTGAAAACAAAACGCTGTAAACTGCACAGCTCACATATTTTTGTTATTGCTGCATTAAACCCTGTTTTAATTTGGACATAGCTTGAATAATTTTTTAAATGTAGGACAAGTGTAGTCTTTTAGAAATTTAAAGCCAGTGCAGTTACTGGTTGGGAAGCTGTTTAAACTCAAAAAAAAATTAGAAATTATCAGTTTCAAATTATCTTCTGTACGCATATAACTCATAGATGGCATTTATAATATGACTCTTTAGCGTGAAAAGTATAAAAGCATCTTGTTAAGAGAAACAGCTACTGCGTATGAATGGGGATATTATTCAACATAAAATCACAAGGCCTTTCAGCACATGAATTTAATGTGCATATGCAGCAATCTTTCTGACACTATAAAGCTTCAGAGGATCCATTACTGTCTTCAGGTTTACAGTCTGTGCATTAACAGGTTTCACGAAAGACAGAGCTATCATATGTTCTAGTCTGCCAATGTTATTACTTCAGAGAGAGAGAAATGAAAGAAAATATGTGAAATAAAAAAAAAGATATTAACATGTAACAAAGTCATTAAAAATGTTACAATACATTTACTATAATATTGTACAATACAAGACAATGACTGTGTCATTTGAATTAGGAATTAAAATAATAGTTTAGATTCAGTTCTTTATTGCAGTGATTAAAACCATTGCTGCTGTAAATTCGCTTGAGGGATAGCATTGCTGAAGCATACTCTTGGGAAAATATAGAAATGACTTCACAAAATGCATCTTTAGAAGAATATTTCTAAGAAAGACCTTTCATACCTTTTCCATAAAGGGAGAGCTGAGCTCCTTGTGAGCCTTACTAGTGACAGAATCATGCTGTTAGGAAATATACCCTTTTTATATTTTAACTTTATGTTTTGTTGTGGGTTTACTTAAGCAGACAGCAAAATAAATAAAAGCACACTTAGTAACAATCCACTTGTTTCAAGGCCTTTATATTCAGCTCTTGTTGATAATCTCTGGAGCCCTCATATACATAAAGTACAAGATCTACAACCTTTTCTTTTTGTAATGTAAGGCAGATCCATGATATTTCTAACAATCTAAGCTGCCATGTTGAAGTTAAAGGACAAAATTCTGACTCCATGTAACAAATCAGAGAATTTAACAGTGTGGAAATAGTTGTATTTCCAGGCTGTGGTACGAGTCAGTCCTTTCAACATTCTCAAAAGCTAGTTCAGTATCTATCTAAAGAAAGCAGGATATATTCCACAAGTGTAAATTAACTTGTGCAGTCTACTATGTTTGTCTGTCTTGTACAGAGCAATAATCTCCTATAATGAATTATTATGGTACTCTTTAGAACAAAGTACACTTCAAGGGATCAATTTCAGTACTTTTAGATCTGGATCAGTTTACACATTTCCAGACTGAGCTACCCGCCCAACCCTTTGGTGTATTTTAAAAGACACATATATTTACCAAAAAAAGAAAGTCTTTTTATGCTTTTATCCTTTAATCACTCTCAAAAGCAAGAAGCTGGCAAAACATCAGGATTGGCATGATTTTATGAATTTTGTACAGATGTTGAGTGCCACCTGTATGACTGATATGAACAAGCCAAGCATGACATTTAAGGACATTTCTTTCAAATGTGTCAGAATCCTTAGTCTTGTCCCAATTAATTGAAATTGGCATTCCTCTCTTCCTTTTTCCCTCCCTTTTTTCCTTTCTTTTGTATCTCTTTCCTTCCCTCTTTCCTTCATTCTTCCCTCCCTTCTGCCTCTCCTGTCTCTCTTGCTATTTGTGGTGAATCACTTATAATTCTAAATGCTTCTCGGTCCCTTGCCTCTTTTAGATTAAGCTGCTGTTATTGCTTTTTTCCTGAGCTAGTATTGAAAGGTGATGAACTAAGTTTAGAAAAATTATGACCTGTGGATTATACATGGATTTCCTGAAAACTTCTTAACATTCCCTGAAGAACTGCTTTTACAAGCTTACAGTTGAAAAATTTGTGCTGAGATCCTACCTATTTGGCCATGAAAGTGATTGTGCAATTGTTAGATGAAGAATAAGCAGTACTGTGCAACGAGGAGCCATTAAGACCTACAGCAGTTAAAGTACTCACTTCCCCCCAGTGACTGGTTGGAGCATATAACAGACACAGTTGGCTTTCATCCTGGGAGTCCAATGTAACAGATAACACAGCAGAAAAAACCAGAAAACTTAGAAAGTCCAGTGTGGCTGGTAATTACCCCAAATATGAAAACTCTTTGTTTCTGGAAATATGGATTTTGATCAAATATTTTAGTTCACGTATAACAATATTTACAGATCACAAACCCTAGGTAGCATGTCAGAAAAAAAAAACCATTTATCTCTCCTGCTCTCCAAGTTTTCTGTTGTATTATTCTCTCTTGTCTTTTGAGGCTGTTTAAAGAATTTCACACAGGTTTTTAACAATTTTCACAAATGGAATCTCCCCATGATGTTTTGATCACATAAAAACTGCATAGGTTCCCATTGTAATGAGTAGGAGGAGTAGGAGGTATGTTTTAATAATTCAAAGGAGGATCTAACTGCTCACTTTCTTTATCTCTGGCATATTTCTAATGCAAGCACACATTATAAAAGAAAATTTTCTCCCTTCTTTTTATCAAAACCTGAATGTTTTATTTTATCTTTGTATTAATGTCGATGTCTCATGTCTCGTTTGTTCATGGTGATAGTTTTGCACTTCATTGGGAAGGAATTGAGAAGCATTTAGTTTTGTGGGTTAGTAGAACGATTTCTCTATTTATTTATTTATTTATTTATTTATTTTCTTCTTAATTTTAATATGTATTTTATTATTTGTCTTACTGTTATAGCTGCAGAAGCAATCCATTCACAGTGATCAGCTTTAAATTGCAAGTGTAGATGGTTCCTTTTACTATCTGTTTGAATCGACCTATCATCCGTGATAACATTTTGTCTGTAAAAAAGAATACAGTCAATACTGTGCACTTTCATGTTGGCAGTGTAATTAAAAAGTAGGAAAATAATGCTTTTCATTGTTTTTATTCCTTCAAAATCAGGAAATCTAACACTTTCGAATTGAATGAGTCAGAAGCAGGAATGGATGTGTGAACAGTACTGAACAGATTTTTCTTTGCAAGGCCACCCGACTAAGTAGAGTGACATAGGAGGTTTTTCTGTGTGTATGTGGGTTTTGTATAAGTAAGTTGGAAATTAAATGGCAAGTTTCCTGTTCCACTTTATAAAGTCCAAACAGATAATTTTTTTCTAGTCGTAGCAGACCGAAACATCATGAATTAGTGTTACATGATCCTGAAATTCAATTACCTTATTTATATATATAACCCCCCCAATTATTAAAAAAATTGGGAAAAAAAAAAAAAAGATGACCTACAGTGGTGTTTCAGAATTCTATCATATTCTCTACTATGCACACTAGGAAAGCCATGTGACATTATTAGCTGTGAAAACTATTTCAAAGGAAAAACTGTGATCACAGAGGAAATAAAAGTTTGGGAAGCTAATGCAAGGTTAGCAGTGTGTTTTATCTTTCCATCGACCAGGTTGTTAAAAAATTTGAAAGTGCGAGGCAATTCCAGATAGGGACCATTAGTTTCCTCCCTGTAAAATTCAACATGGACTAAGAATAAATTCTGCAGATGACTGTGATACACTTCTTTTGATATCATTCTACATAGTTTCTTGTGACAGAAGGTTTTTGGGTTTTTTCTTTTTTTTTTTTTTTTTGCTTGACTCTGTTTCCCTCCCTATCATTCTTTCAAGAGTAGAGCAAAATTAGGGGGTCTTCTGGGGTTTTTTTGTTTGTTTGTTTTTTTGGACAGAAATAGCAGAGCAGTTTACAGCCCAAGATCCAAGAAATGTTTAATTATACAAACATTAGTTTATTGATATCAAAAATATTTTTCACATTAAAAACAAAGTATAGAAATTGTTAGTAATTTTGGAAAAAAGCTATTATAAATATTGTTTCACAGGGAAAATGATTGGCATTGTAGGAAGCTGTAGAGTATTGAGAAAGAAAATGAGTTCTCTACAAAGACTAGAGCACAGAGTAGTCAAATTCTGAAACAGAAGGCATGTTCAGAATTGTTCTTTCTTTGAATTATAGAATCAGTGATTTATAAACAATCCTTAAGATCATTGAGTCCAAACATTAAGCCAGCACTACCAAGTTTACCAAGATAGATCATTAGTCTCATAATAGATGCTCAAAATAGCAACAACTGCACCTGGATAGCATGAAACACACTTGAAGAAAACCACTCCATGTTCATCAGGACATCAAGGCAGAACTATTATCTCTGAAAGATGTCAAAATTATGCTTGAAGAAGTTACAGAAGGTGTTAAAGTAAAACCCTGAGAGTGGTTTCAGCTGTTCATTTCCACACAGTTGTAGTAAAGAGAGTGGCACATCAAAGTGAAAGTTGACCAGAAATTCACGATCAACAGATTTTTCTCAGTGTGATCTCATCCATGATTAGCCACTCCTAAAGAGCACAGCTGTAAGGATAATAAGGCTAATATGGAAGTACAGTCTACTCCAGGCATCATCTGTACTAATATTCACTAGGTCATCTCCACAGACTGAGCGATGCTGTAGGTGGCTTGACACATTCTTTGTGACCTTGTTGATCTTGGAAAAAGAGTGAGTGCTCCAGGAATTTCAAAGAGATAGAAAAACTTTTGTTTGAGGGTGACTGATTTTTGTTTGTTTGTTTTCTTGACCATTCAAAAGAAATTAACACAGAGAGGAAGGTATTTAGTATAAAAATGGAGGAAACAGAGGCTTCTACAAGTGAGAAAAGGAAGCAAATATTCAAGAAAGGTAAAGGAAATTAAATACCACTTGTGGCTAAAATTTAAAGGACAATAATAGAGCAAGACATAAGAAGTATAGGGAGGCCGAGGAAAAATATAATGCTGGACTAATGATGTTTTCTCATCTGTTAGGAAAGAGGTAGGGAGTGACAGTCACCATTCCACTTAGGCAACCAAAAGCAGCAAAAGAAGTGTTGCCTTCCTTCTGCTACCTACTATAGAAGAAGGATGCTGAGCTAGGAGGACTGCTCTTATACAACTTTTTAGTCATGTTTTACTAGAGGTGCATTTAACTCTGTGGATATACATATGTATTTCATATTATTTGCTTTGCTTGTTTTATTATATAGTGCATAAAGAGAAAACAAAATGTAATTCTATTTCTGTTATAGAGAAAAGTATTGCCACAAAAATCTTGAAGTATCCTATTGTTATATTAGCTTGTATTACTTACATACTTCAAGGGAAGAAGAATATCATGCCTGTTTCATGAAATAATCTTCTTTATCTACTTCTGGATTTCTTTTCTGGGTACCTTCCCTCCTATATTTCATTGCTCACATTTACTCTTTCAAATTCCCCCAGAACTGTTTTTATTTTTAACACCAGTTGTCTTAACCAAGCTCATTCTTTTCCAGTTATCCTTTTCCCCTTTTCCTTGATACCACTCAGGGTTTTTTTCTGCCCCTTCACTACAGCAGTTGAAAGCCTTCTATGTAAAATCAATAGCAATCCTAAACTACCATGCATTTACTTATCAATAACAATGATCTCTATCCTTTTTCTCTCTCCCCCATCTTAATTTTGGTTTTTTCCCACCACCAAAACTTAATTAATGTTTCTATTAACCTTTCCATAGCTATTTCTGACACAATATATTTCAAGTAAGTGTAGAAAATTCCATGTAAATAAGAAATGTTTAGAATACTACCACAAGTTTTGATTCCCAAAAATCTAAAATGTGAATTCTTCTCACATATATCCAGACTGCAAATGATAAGCAATATTAAACAAATAAATAAATACTACAAGAAAATAAAAGATAATGCAGATCAGATTAAAATGGAGTGTACATTGAAATAGTCTGCTTTTATCCTAGCTTTCCACAAGACTAATTTGCAGAGTTGAAAGAAGCTGTCCCAAATGAAAAGAGAGTGTGGGGGGATTTGCAACATATTATATTTGAGCTTTTTCTAGCTCTTTTTCTCACTGATTTGATAGTCATAATTGTATCAACCAGCTTGAGCTTGAGCAGCTTACCCTTTCAGGACACTATTATTTGAGAACTTAGACAAGTATATGGAGCTCTAGATAACTTTTTTTTTTCAAGAATTTGGTGAAATTTATTAATAATCACTTTAATGCTAAGAAAAGTTTCTGAGATTATAATTATTTGGTAATTAATAGTAATACATCTAAAAAGTAATATATGATCATTAAAATGGTCTGAACACTTAAATGCTTTGGTTGACTCTTGCTGTTTTTTTCCTTCCACATTTGGTAACTTAATTTCTAAGTATTCCCATCCAATTTGTTTTTCACAAAATATCACTTCAAAATGTCAGACTCATGTCTCTTTGTCTCTTCCACCAGCTAAATGGCAGAGTAGATCATCAAATTATTCTACAGGGATGGGAGCATGGAAGATCACCTTGTCAACCTCTTGGTTCACCTTTCTAAAAGGAGGACAGCGGTCCTAAGTCCACCTAATTTACATCCATCAGTGGCCTCACAAATCTTCTGTTAGTCCTAAGGAAACTTATTCTGAAGATCCATTTTTCACTAATAATTCAGGGTAAGTTAGAGTAGCTTTCCCTTTAAAAATTTTGCAAATCTTACATTGTACCATATACAATCACTTTATGTTGTATGGAAATGATAACTGATCCAGCAAAGTTTAACAGGTCTTCTGAAATTCCTAGCATGGATCTCAGTCGTACAAGGATATTCAGATATTTTTTAAAAACTTTATTTCCTTCATCTCTTTTTCTTATTTTCTTCTGTCCTGCTCTTTCTTCCCTGATAGAACTTTTTATGAGTTACGTGAAGTGAAAACATTGATGCCTTTGGAGTTGAAAAAAACCTATAACATGCTCTAATTAGTCATCAGTCATTTCAAAATCCATTTTAAATGGATAGTAAAATCTTCAACGTTATTTATTAATGTTCCTCTGACAAAAATATATTTTGTTCATTTTTCTTAAATAGCTTTGGAGTCAATGTGTGCAAATTTACCCTGTCATCGTTCTACTGTAGGGAAAAAAAGTGATTGGACGTTTTGTGGAGAGAGCAAGAAAAGACAATTATTTTATGTTCCAGTCACTTACTTTCAAGTGACAGTCCTAATGGAAGCAGGGAATGTATTTGATGCAAGTTTGACTAACAGCGTTGAGCTGCCTCCAAAGTCACTGTTTTACTTAGCTGAAGATAGAACAAAGTCAGCAGTTTGTTGTGCTCAAGGTAAGGAGGATTCACACAGGTCAATCATTTGAAGTGTAATAAACAGCAGATACAGTAATTCTGCTTGGCAGTTACACTGCAAGCATCAAGAGCTGCAACCACAAATCAACAGTGTTTACTCAAATGTTCCATGAGTCTTCCTATCACTTTTTCAAAAGGATGTCATCATTCAATGAAATGAACCTGCTGTCACTATTAAAAATATAGAACTGAGTTATAGCCCTAAAGAGTTAAAAGCCGCTTGAACCTATATCACTTTCCACTGTACCAGGCCAAACCACTTTTTTTTTTTTTTTAATATTTTCATGAAAAATCTTTCTAGCTTTACTTACTAGGCATCTTATTTGCAGTGCACTATATTTTATTTGTAGTGGAAAAGACATAAAATCGATACCAAAGTTAAACAACATGAATAGAAACAAAGATGAGGAGTACCATTTATTGGAAAAGAAAATACTTTTTTTTTTTTTAAATTTGCTAAAGTTAAAACATACCAAATCTGATTTTTACTTGAATTTCTGTTTTGGTTTGTTTTTTGTTTTGTTTTGTTTTGTTTTTACCTTTTTAGCCTGTGTTTTATGAAGGTTTAAGGATCATATATTTTGTCAGTAAAATGTATAGAGAGTCTTGTGTGTGAGGATCAAGTACTACAAATCTCTATATCAGCCTTTTAATTAAAAAAGAAAACTCAGATTCCATGAAAGGAAGGCTGATTTGTATGTGAAAGTTTGCTGTGCCATTTTAGGTAGACTGTCTGTAGGTATATGTAAAATACTTTGTCTTCTCAGATGCCTTTTCAGTTCCAGTGGTAACTGAATTTAAAAGAACAGCAATACAGCCCTAATCACTGAGTTATTTAACAGAGATCATCCTGTACTCAACATCCTAGTCTACAAACTTGCTCCTATAAAAAGAGAGGTTGGTGAAGAGAAAGTATCAGGGTTGTATAAGAGAGACATAAGAAACATGGCTTTTGGCAATAAAATCATCCAGCAGAAGTCTGTGATCTCATGATGTGAGCAGAGTTATCAGGCAGGAGTAATGGAATGCTGTAAAAAGTTGTAGCTCAAGCTGATGGGGAGAAAGGGAAATCCTTAAAACCCCCTTATTTTGAATACAACTTGTCCTTCTTCAAAGATACTGTTTTGAGAAAGAGCTGGACAAAGGCACACTGAATTAAGAAATGTGTCCTATCACTATATTCCCTTATAAAGAGTCCCTACCCATCATTCCTGTAGACACCCTTTAGGTACTGGATACAAAATTTTACTATTTTATGCCTTTCAGATGATTTACTCAACACTGCTACAGTACCGAAAACCCAAATATTTCTCAATAAATGCAGATAGAATTTAGAGTATATTTATTGATTCTAATTCATAATTGCCACTTTTGAATGAAAGATAATTTGTTGTGAATCTTACCATCTCTACCTACACAGAAAAATTAAACTTGTCTTTCAGGCAGAGATTACTGTGAAGTAAGGGGGTTTGTTTGTTTTTTTCTTTCTCTCTTCTTGAAAGAACATGTGCACATCTCATGCACTGCATACACACCTCATACACTAAAGGGCTCTGATAATCCTGTCATGTGGTTATCTAAAATCTTCATTCTGTTTTCACAGAAATATGTATTTTACAGCTTTTTATCAAAATGACATTTGACTGAGCCTTAGCCAAGAGAAAACAAGTTCAAAAGTTTCACTGAGAGTAAGAAATGTCTTTGCCTTATTCCTCCTCAGGAGGTAGTCACATCCTTATCATAGAGATATGAGCCAAGTTAGTTGAAAGTTATGGAGAATATAAATCATGACAGTAAGTAGATTTGGAAGGCAGCTGTTGAACTCAGATCGTCCTGGCAATAAAGCACTGTTAGGGATGGTGTTGTTATTGCTGCCTATATATTTTTTGGTTTTTAGTGTGTGCTATCAGGATGAAAAACTGCATGACTCTAGGGTATGATATATTCAGGTAGAGTCAATTACGTTAAAGTAGGTGTGCGGTTCATGGCTTATAGAAGGGTCCACTTTGTATGGAGAAAATTCTTATTGGTTCATCTAAAATCCAACTAAAATTGTGGGAAACTAAAATTCAGTATAAGTTTTACTGAGTCTTGGCAACAGTTGTCTTCTGGAGGGTTTTGTTTGTTTGCTTTTCTTTTGTTTTCTTTTATTTTTCTATTAATGATAATTACAGAATAAGAAATTGCTATCAAACAAAAAAACCCCCATACCTTTTTTTTTCCCAATAAAATATAGATTATGCTATTCTTCATCTTAAGAGTTTATTTTTCTTACTATGCTATACAAAACAAAAGACTTTTTAAGAGAAACTTGTGTTACACATTCCATCCATTCCATCCTACTTCAAAAATAAAATATTTGGTGTAAAATTATATTAATTGTAAATGACAGATTGTCGTGGGTTTGCAAAGGCCTCCCCTCTCTGGGGGTTGGAAGTAGTTTGTCCAGGTGAATTTCCAGAGCAAAACCAATCAGAAGTTTTGGTGACGCCTTTGCCAATTACATCTTTAAGAAAACGGAAGAGAAGGTTGTGGCGCGGATGAAATTGGGAGCCATGTGAGGGAGGACACAGCAGGCCCCAAGGGGGGCCAGGCCTCCCTTCTCCCCTGGCCCTG
>JAWMRA010000113.1:73368015-73389798 GCA_035584735.1 Pseudotriccus pelzelni | reverse complement strand
ATAGAATAGAATAGAATAGAATAGAATAGAATAGAATAGAATAGAATAGAATAGAATAGAATAGAATAGAATAATTTATGTCAAAAGGGACCTACAACAATTATCCAATTGCCTGACCAATTTGGGGCCAACAAAGTTAGGTCATATTGCTGAGGGCATTGTCCAAATGCATCTGCAACACTGACAGATTAGAGACATTAACTACCTGTCTAGGATGCCGCTTTTAGGGTGTTTTACTACCCTCTTGGTAAAGAAACATTTTCTAATGTGCAGTCTAAACTGTGTCTGACACAGCTTTGAACTGTTCCTAAGTCTATCACTGGACACCAGGAAGAAAAGCTCAGCACACCTTTCTGCTTCCCTTCCTCGGGAAGCTGTAGAAAGCAATGAGGTCACTCACTCCCTCCAGGCTCCTTTCGTCTGGATAGATAAACCCAAAGTCCCCAGCCACTCCACATCACACATACCTTCCAACCTTTCACCAGCTTTGCTGCCCTCTTCTGGGTGCATTCAAGAATCTGAACAATCTTAAATTGTGGGGTCCAGAACTGCACACAGTATTGAAGATGAGACTGCACTAGCACCGAAAGCAGATGAATACAAAGCAGCTTATGAATAAAAGATATATTTACACTAATTTTAGCTTGCAAATATTCTTCACATAGAATCTTCAGTTATTTTAGGAAGAGTGAAATGTTTCAAGACAGACTGCCCTCTGTGTTGTAAAACTGAAAATTCTCAGTAACTGTTAAATATTTCAGGAACGTTTTTAATTGGTTCTTTCTAACTGTAGATACAGAAACATGGGGGGTGTCCTCCATTTTTCCGAGATCTTAATCTTTGGTGTGTAAACAGTCAGTGAATGTGTAAGGTTCCCCACAAAATCTTCTCTAGCTGTAGGCTGTTGGAACTCACTGTGGCTCCTACTGTATCTCTACTTAGTCTCTAAGATCTACACTGAACTTGAAGAGTGGAGAAGAAGAGTGGAGAAGAACTTGAAGAACTGTCACTGAAGAAATGCCTGAGAAGAACAACCATTAGAAGAATGCCAGGTATCTACACCAGCATGTGGACCTCAGATACATCAAGCCTGAGATCGTCTTCCAGTGACTCCCATTGACTAATGGAGGTACAGATGTGTTCCTAGTCATGCCATTCTCCTGCAGGGCCAACTCAGGCAGACAGATACCAAAGTAAATTATGTCCTCTGGAAACAACAGGTAAAAATTCCCTGGTGGGAACGAGGAGAGTCGTTTCTGTTGGTTTGTAGTGAAAACTCAACAATGTCAGCTAGTGGCCTTTCAAAGATGCAAAACTTACTGTCTGTGAAGTTGTAACTTACGTCTCAGTTTTATAATGCTCATCTGTCTGTGAGCCAAGTCCCAGTTTTATGAAGAACAGTTGCATGATTGAAGAGGGATTAACACTTCTTTACCTGATGATGGACAACCATTGGACAGCACACATTATCATGTCAGTATATTGATTCTAAAACTGTTAGTCTGGTAAGTCCCAACCATTTACCATACCAGTTAATTAATAAATATTTGTGTGCTCATGAATTGTATACAGAAAAACATTATAAGGTTTTTCATTATGCACCAAAAGCTGATTATTTCTGCCCTTGATATTCACTGAAAAATTGGTTTATATTACATAATTCTATCTCGGGGTCGTTGAAACAGGCATCAGTTTACTCTCACATGCACTCTTCCCATGTACCTCATATGTCCCACAAATCCCCCAGAACTGTGTGTGAAAAGTCACAATTCATCTCAGTCATAAAAGTCAGTGTTTTTAACTCTGACTTGTTTTAAACAAGAAGAAAAAAAGACTTCTCAAAGGATGAATCAACTCATTGTGAAGCACACTTCTGAAAAAGATTTGTATTATTTAAGGTCTGCAGAAGCCTTCTCCAGTAACTGACAAAGGACACTAGAAGAAAAGATTAGGAGTAGAGGATTAGAAGTCTAAATGACAGCAATCTAACGTGAGGCAAAATGAATAATACCTTGTGGATGAATCCCAGGATTAGGAAGTTTGACATCTGATGTGAATTCTAACACAAACTACTCCAACATCATGAATGCTGTCCTTGGTCCTTCAATGGCATCGGGAGAGCACAAGAGTATTTGACTACTGGTGATAATACTGTTAAACCATGAAAGTCTTCAGCTACACATTCCTCAAAACTATTTTAATTATGCTCTAATAAATTATTCTGTAATTAGTAAAATTGGAGATAAATAGTTGTGTGTATATAACATCCCTCTTTCAAAAGCTCACGCACACATGCAGCTGAATGTAGTTAAAAATTAAACAATAGTACACCAGGAGTTTATAATTATATAAAATATAACACAATGTGTCTTTAGAAAACAGTGTATCATACATGTAGTCCACACATCTATGACAGCTAACCAAATATAATCTAATAGCTTTTCTAAATGAAGAAAAAAAATTAAATTCTAGTAAGGTTGCCTGATTTCTCTTTTCTAACCAGACAGAGTTGCAACCCATAAAAAGGAACTACCATAAAGAGAAACTAATTATGAAATTATTATAGGAACATTGAGAAGTATAACAGACTATTGAAAGAAGTGCTATTGAATTTTTTCACTTCATCTACTCCTTGGAAAAATATCACAGACATTCTACCATTACATGTCAAATCTTGAAATAAAAACTTGTTTAAATATTTCCAATATTGTATGATTCTATCAGGATTTTTTTCTCCCTTCCTTTTTCTTTCTCCATAATTAAGCAGCTAGCTGACTGAGGAGAAAATATTTTTTTTACAGGAAATAAAATTATATCCTTTTAATGTCTTCTATATTTTTAAAAGCTTAGATTATATATCAGCTCTCTTGTGGTTTAGCCCCAGACAGCAGCTAATTCCCTAAGCCCCACACGTTGCCACCAGAACAGGAAAACGGAGAGAATCAAAAGTGAGAAAGCTCATGGGTTGAGATAAAGGCCACTTAATAGGTAAAGAAAAAGCAGTACAAAAAACCAAAGCAAACCAAGGAATTCATTCACCACTTCCCATGGGCAGACAGGTGCTCAGGCATCCCCATGAAAGCAGAGCTCAGTCAGGTGTAGTGGTGACTTGAGAAGACAACATAAATTTGAATGTCCCTCCTTCTTCCCCCTTTATATTCCAGCTTTATATGCCAAGCATGACACCCTATGGCACGGAATATCCCTTTGGCCAGCTGGAAGGCCTTGAGTCACTGTAAGCACCGCTCTGCAACAACCAAGATATCTCTGTATTGTGAACACTGTTCTGATCACCAATCAAAAACATAACCCCATATGAGGACTATGAAGAAAATTGGCTTTAGCCTAGTAAAAACCAGAACAAAGTCCTCTGTGTAAGGAATGCTTACTTAAAATTAAGTTTCGTATTTAAAATTTATTTAAACAAAATATATGATTTTTGATCAGATTTTGTCTTGGAATAATGGTGCACACTGAGGAAAAAAAAAAAAAGGAAAAAGAAAGATGCTTTTCGTGTTTGCTGTATTTTGACTTTCCAGTGTCCAGGGCAGAACTCACATTTACCTCAGTGTTGTTCTCAACAGCAAGAGTTTGGATATCTGTTCTAAGGTGCAGAATTAACTTTTTCCTCATTATTACAAACCCCATTTTGTAATATGCTGTTGGATTTCTGATTAGAGCTGTGACTTCTGAGATAGGGTAATGAGATTGCTTACTCCTTGATACTTCTTCTCCTGTGCAGGCTTAGACTGTAATCGTAAAAACATGATTCAGGTAAGCAGAGTTCACGATAGTACAGAAGTATTATTTGCAATAGTTCTGCATACATGTAGAACTATTTATTTTCTTTGAACGTATTATTCATATGAAATGGTGAGACACAAATATACCATTTTGCTAAGAGTTGTCTGCTTTCTGATTTTGATCTGAAAGTGTACTCAAGCTAATAAATTCAGAAATTTTTCTTTTCATCATAAAGGTTCAAAGCACCTGAAATGCCATAGACCTTTAGATCCATTAGCAACTGTCTTCTAAAATGGTTCTCTGCAGCAAATTAAATGATGGGAACAAATGAAAGGTCAAGGGTAGTCTTGCAGATATTCTAGGTATCTTGAAAAATCTGTAAGCAGAAGACTGCTGGCTGTTGAGATCTCTGTAGTTAGAAGGCCAGTTACGGTAGATATCTTGCCTACAACTGCTTCAGTATAAATAATTATGGAGAAAATACGCTGTATAATTTAGGGAGCAAAGCTTAGCCCTGAAAATAAAAATAAAATTTAAAAAAATCAACAATTTTCATTTTGTATTAGTACATGCCTTCTGGTGCAAGTAAATTATTGTGGACATACTTGTGTGGCTCATCTTTGTTGAAAGGTCTTGGATAACTGCAGCTGTTAGGATGAGGATAACAGTGTAGCTAGTGTGTAAGGCTGGGACACCCAAAACTGCTTGAACAAAAATGATTGTGTTAAAGTGGATGACAGTCACTAACTGGATGATGTTCATCACCTTTAGGGTAACTAGAGAATTACAAAGTGATTTTTAAAACAGAAAGCACAAACTTGGAAAGTACAGAAGAAGCACGGTGATATTTTAACAGAGTGAGACAGAGCAGGTAACAAAGCATGGTCCTTTCCAGAGTGGCCACAAACCCTCTCTGAGGTGAAGCAGAGCAGGGTCATGTGTGTGCACATCTGTGTGTGTGCACATTGCTGTATGTAACCTACTTAGCCTTTGTGGGAGGTCTGCATGGAATTCATTATTTGTAGCACTGCTGATACTGATCTGTGCACAGGGGTACAGATCAGTGTACAGGTCACTGATTGCCAGTTAATTATATGCATTTGACAAATTATTAAACCCCTTTGATCTATTTCAATCCATTTTGAATTAAAATCTTGTTTAGCTAACTATGGTAAGACAGGAATGCTGAACTGATCAATTTTGTGTATTCACTACTGGCAAACAGTCAATGACACGAAATATATATAATCACTCTACATTACTAGAAAAAATCAGCTACTTAAATGGATAAAGTTCAGATGACTATTATTTAGCTGTTCTTATTTTATGGAAGGTGTTATAATCTGGGATTTTGAGTTTCTCACTGGCATGCTGAAGAATCTGCTCAACACTATAGTGAAATGCTAAGGATTCCTTTAGCTGAAATACAATTCCGTAAAGTTAAATATTTTTGAAAGTAGTTCAAATATAAATATGTTTTATTATATCCTAGTACATTTTGGCTTTATGAAGAATTTGAATTAATAAGCAATAATATGTATGCCCTCAGGTGTTTGATGACCTCAAGTTCTCAGATGCTGAGTTAAACACAACAGCACACAGTTTTTTTCTAGAACAATTTTACAGGCACGCATGTGTCACACCTGCCACTTGTATGTAAAAACAACTTTGGAATATTCTTGGGGTTAATTTGTTGAAAGGTTGATCATAAAATAACAAACTGCTTGGCTTCTATATGTTTCTAGCTTATGACACTTGTTTTGCTTCAGAAACAGTACAGTTTTTATTTGGGTATCAGCTAAATATTTTCACATTTACAATCTATTAAAGTGCTCCTGCAGTGTGATTCTCTCTGACTTTAGGAGCTCTATATTTCCATGCGCTGGGTCACATTTTTTGTTGGTTAGAATAAAGAAAGAAAGTGATACTAAATTTATCATGTATACTTACAACTATTAAAAACTTGGAAATTGGTCACATTCATTATTTGTTGCACAATCAGGAATTGATCACCATTTTAATTTTGAATAATGTTCTTTGGGAGGTTTGGTTTTTTGTTTGAGGGGGGCTTGGGGGTGTTGTTGTTTTTTATTTTTTGTTCTTTTTAAAGTACAGCTTATGTCTCTAGTAATTTATTGCAAGTCTAAAGCAAATCCATTCATAACCACTATTTGTTCTCCTTATTTTTCAACAAAGGTGCCTCTATTCAAAGAATTATTAAACCTCCTTTAACTTCTCTGTATCAAGAATTGTGCATGCTACAGGTTAAAGCTTTGGACGTGGAACTGTTGCCAAATGCCTCCTGATAATAGTCACAAATTTAATGTAATTAGTGCATTTTTTAAATCTTTCTGTCTTGATAACAGTGTGTATTAGTGAGAAAAAATGTCTCAACTATGAAAATGTCTTAGCTTTATTTTATCAAAATATAGTTTTCAAAATGTGCCCTCATTGGATATTTAAAATAATAGGTATTACTTCTCCTGTTACTTCCCCTTAAGTTAAACAAAAATGCCATTTAGCCTATCCTCAGACTTTTATTTAAATAATAGGGTTAGATTAGCCACCTTCCTGTCTTTCAGGATGTTTCCTGTACTAAATGAGCATGGTAAAGTGACATTAAAAGTCCACTCAGTATTCTTCTAGTGAGTCAAAAGTCTAATTTGTGCTATTTTATCTAGTCATATAACCACATGAAATATCACACAGTGTTGCATTTACGGTAACATTTGTATTTTGAGATCTGAAGTCTGCTCTGTTATTTTTCTACCGACAGCTATTTTCTGCCCCTAATTAGACACCTGCTCAGACTGCAGAGGGCTTACAGAATGGGGCTTGAGAAGTCTTTAACTAAGAATTGGTTTAGTTTCATAGAAAACATGCCATTTATGGCAATAACTCTTATCCAGTGTTTCTCAGTGGTCCGATACACTCCTGCAAGGCATAACACTAGCAAACTCATTAGATATAGCACAGTAACTCCTCATGTGACATTTAATAAAAATTGATTATGCTAGAATTTATCAAACTTGAAACATATGCCTTATCATGATACAAATCAATCAATAGTTTTTTAATAGTACAGAAAATAAGTTGCATGAACTAAAGATTTACAGATGGGCTAGAATGAGTTTATTCTTTGTGATGGTTATCATCAAGTATAATATCGGTAATTCTTGATGCTACACGCACCATTACCATATTTTAAGAAAATGAAATAAACAAGATCATAACCACTACACATTAAGCAATATAAGATTAATTGTACTCTGTTTGTTCTATTTTAAAGTTTCTTGTCTCAAGTGTCTAAGCATTGGTATAAAGCTAACATGGAGCATTTGTCATCAACACGGAACAAAGCAAGTGTGATGCAGAGGCAGCAATGGTCATGAGGGGAGAGAGGAGCTTGCTTTTTCACTGTCTCACCTCTTGCTCCATTGCTGTTCTCACAGAAATCTAAGTTATACCTAAGTTGTTAAACATAGCATTTCCACGGCCTGTCCTTTAGCCCTAAACATAGCTACACAGGTTGACTGTATTCCATAGACTACATTTAAAAGTGCTTTAGCATCCATAACAGTTTCCACGTGGAAATTATTGGTGTGGAAGGATACTTGCCCTATGCCTTGTTCCCACATGTGCTTGGAAGAACTCTATTTGTCCTGACCCAAAGATGTGCTGAGGATTGTTCTAACACTTAAAATATACACAATATTTAAATTCCAATATCCTTGCTTGTGACTTGATATTATTTATTTTAATAAAATACAGGATCTTTTACAGCCAAGATCCTTTAGAGTATGCTGTTGTTTTCCAGCTTCATAGAAACTGAAAATATTAAAATGGAGTGTTACACATTATTTGATTACTCCTATCTGTGCTCCTCAGATGTCTCAAGCCAGGGGCTGCTTTCCCTCCTCTCACTGCTGGCAGAGTTCCTTCATCATGCTGTGGATTTTGTCATTACACAGCATGAAAGCAGGAAGGGAACTGTGTTCCTGACTGGGTCTCTGGGAATGCATTCCACCTTCTACATTTTTCTCATTTTTCACAACTATTTCACCATGTAAATCTCTGTTAAAAACAGTCCTTATTCAGAGATGTCTGTAAAGTTACAAGACTAAAGAATAAGCACTAAATAATAAGGTTAGAATAGTAGAATTTGCAAGCAGAAAATGGTTAGCAGTGAAATTATGGAAAGTCACAAGTTAGGCTTATATGACCATTCGTTTTGATCAGGCCACCTATATCTGCTAATGTCCCTTGCTGTTTTCCATTCACATTATCCTTTCAGTATACAATCTATTAAATTATTTATATTATTTTGTTATTTTATAGGAGAGAGACAGATCTATATATTAAAAAAAAATATGCCTAATATGATTATAATGAGAGGGTAAATTTTATTCTGAGTTAAACTTCCCAAAATTCAGTTCAATGTTGGATTGATAAATATCAAAACATAACTGGCAAGCTGTAAACATCTGTCCACAAAACAGGAATGTTCTCTTTGCGTCATTAAGGGAATACATGAATGCATCTCTCCTTTGAATTCTTATTTCAAGTGTCTTATTAACTTTAGAATTTTAAAATCAGGGTTAAAATTAAAACTGTTGTATATGGCTAAGGTACTGTTTATGCAGTAGCTTATGATTTGAAGTGCCTTTTACTTCTAAAAACCTGCTTATTGCTTGTTCTGTTGATGTACTTTTAGATATGAGAATTGCCTGAGCTTGTTTTTATTGGACAGCGGGGAACAGAAAAATTTCTTCACTGCTTTCCTAGTTTAGATGGTGTTAAAGACATATGAAGATGATGGTTCTCATAGCTTACCAAGAAATGAGACCTAAAAAGAATAATCAGTCAAAGGGAATGAGATCAGGAAGGGAAAAGGATTTGTGAAATGGATCAGTTGTTTTTTTTGTTTCTGTTTCTTCTGCTTAGTTTTTGACTCTGGAAGTGCAATTCCCTATTTAAAAAATGCTTAATTAATAATACCCTGAGCATTATTATTGAAAAACACAGTTGAAATACAATGCATGTTAAGACAATGTGTATTTTCTTAAGCCAGTGCAGGAACATCTTTTTATAACTTTACAGTGTGCTATTCCTTTCCCAGATCTAAAGTGTTACCAAGATATAAAAGACAGCAAAAGGAACGGGAAAAATAAAAAAGGAATAAAATTTCTTATTAAATAAAAAATAAAATAAAATAGATATGACTACCTAGTCAGCAATCTGGTTGTAGTGTTTCTTTCTTGTAGAGTTTTAAATTATATATCTACCATGTTGACTTTCAATTGGAAAGACCAAATATCGATTTGTTGCACTGGTATTGAATCCTATCTTAAATTATCATCAATAACAATACAGATAATCAAATTATTCAGCTGATGATTAGTGAATCCTGTGAGCTTTGATGTTAGCATTTGAATATCACTAAAGCTGTACAATACAGACTTTCCATTTAAATACAGTATTTAAGAAGGCATGTATCAAAACAACATCACTGTCAATATTTTTGAACAGTAAGACTTATCATATGAAGAGAAAAAAAAATCCCATAGTTATTAGAAATGTTTTCTGTAGCATAAGTTTCTAACCTTTCTCCAGAATTCTGGTGAAAGAGTTTGAGCAAGGATTTCTTTAGAGAAATCCTTTATTTTCAAATTGTAATGAAAGGTTTTGCATATTTTCCCAAAAGAAGATGAAGATGGAAGAACATTTAGTTAACAATTTATGCTATGACTTCAAAACCTCACTGGCAACTTAATTTTTAATAATCAGTTTTGGGTTTTGCTTTACTTTGGTTGACGTTTTTAGTTTGGTTTGTTTGTGTTTGGGGTTTTTTTGTTTAGTTAAAAGCCTAAGGAGGACTGGAAACATTAAAGGTAGTAATTCTACTATTGTTGGACTTTAAACCTTCTGAAATGCCTATTAAACTAGACATGCAGTTCAAAATATTCTGTAATCTCATCATTGTCTGAATCCTGCGCAGATAATTCCAAGATATCATCTGGCATATGGGATTACTGTGGCAGTCCATATGCTTTGTAACAGTTGGTGTTGAAATGAAAATATGAAAAGTCAAATACAAAGGTGGCCCAGGCGACACAGCCTGATTACTAGCAGCTACAGCAAGCTGCCAGCTCCAACTCAAAATATTTTCCTTTCAGTTTGTTGGTTTAATCTGGATTGTATTAACCAGTTTTACAATTCCAAAAATGTATCATCAACATGGACTTGTATTTGTACAATAAACTTAAGTCCCAATAAGTTCAACTTGGTACACTACAAATGATTTGAAGGAGGATATTTATTATGTTTTGTATATCTGAGCCATCCTTTATAGAGAATATATTGTATAGGCTTGTCAGTATGCCTTCATGTGAGAAAAAATATTATGGTTGTGGAGAAGTATTTGCCTAATTCTAAATTCAAAATGTGCTGATGTTTCACACTACAACATGCTTCAAGTAAAAAAGACGTGTTTTATTTCCATCTCAAGTTGCTTTTTCACTTTCAACTTCTTTTTCTAACACTTCTTCTGTTTGCTCTCAGATTCTGAAGAGCTGCCCTGGAACCCTTCTGACAGATGTTTTTGCTCATTTAAAGCTGTGTATCTTACTCTTTAAACTCGAATCACTGCTAAACTTTTGAAGTGGATGTCTTGATCATCCCTGCTGCCTGCACTTAGGTTTGCATCATAGATTCTTCTCTGGATGCATCTACAGTAAAAATTTAGTGTGTAGGATATTGTTTGGCTGGGGGTGGGGGAGGGGGATATGTTTTTTTTATGGAGGGCCTTGGTTGGTTTTTCACTGGAACTTACCTTGCATTTTAGTGCCTTACAGTATACCTTAGAGTGCACCTCTAATTTGTTAAAAGCAGTTTTCTTCCTGCTGGAAGTAAAATTTAAGTCATGCAAAAGAATCATATAGATTAATGTAATGTGGATGCATTAGCTCTGTCCTTCAGTTAGTTCTTTCTGTGCATGTGGATAAGACAGGAAATGGCTGTAAACTTGATTTCAACAGACACTATGTGAAGCACAGTCCTGGAACAGTAATAATCACAGGTATAGCCTATCAATATTTGCACTGTAGAAATTCAGTCTGAACATGCAAATTGAATTCTCTTCACTATGAGGTAGCATGGAAGATGGTGTCCAGAAGTACTCCAATAGGATGTCTGAGTAGGGGAGCAGGCAACACTTCAAAATAAAATTTTCTTGGTGAGTTCTGGCATACTCAGCTGTTTCACTCTGCAAATCTGCTCCTGTTAAGACAAATATAATTCTACTTTCCCAGATCTTCAGCTAAACCATTAATACTCTAGGGCCCAAATCAACCCCTGTTATCTCAGCCAGTAAATGGCATTCACTGATTCAGAAGTTATTCTCAATTTCCTTTACAACTGGTAAACAGAGGATGGTTCAGGTGCCTGTCTCTACTGGGAGTAAAAGGAGTTTTAATTAAATATATTCTCAAATAATCCACTTTGGTTAGATGCCTAAAGTAAGCTGGAATGAGCCCAACCTATTTAAGGCTTATTTGGGGATAGTATGGTAAACAAATAAGAAACATAATTTAAAGGAAGGATTTCCTTCAGCAGGAGAAACTCTCAAATAATTGAAGGCAGTCTTAAGAGGAGGTTTTAAAGTGTTGCAGAGTTGTCAAAGTTCCTCTTCTGAGTCCCTCTTATGGTCTGCCTTTACTTTTACCTGTAATGATAATAGATTTTATGTGCATGACAGTTACTAACCTTGTGTAATGCCCTCTACCATGTAAGTTGTCTAAGGTTCTCTGAAATGAACTCTCTCTCTTCTCTCTCTGCTTTTTCTCCTAGTTCCCTTTTCTTGATTTCAGGGTAACTTAAATCTGGATGGGTTGGAATTTGCTGGGTCAGTGCTTTGTGCAATGCTTTATGTTGATTGAATGTGTGCTTTAAACTTTTGCCAAGTTCCCTCATTTCCAGTTTGCCAGTAAAAGTGTTTTATTTTGACCTTGAAAAGTATTGTCACATTTTTCCCATGTGCTGCCTCAGGTTACAAAAGAACCTAAGGCCCCTTTATAAATCCATCAGGTGGATTTGGGGACCTTACATCTTTCTGGCATAAACCACCTTTGATGAGCTTGTGGGGTGAGCCTGGGATCTTACAGAGTCTTACAAAGATTATCTTAGTCTTGGTTTCTAACACATAGGATTAGGACCCTGGTAATGTCTTTGGATGAAAAAAACAAAATAACACAGACATAAATTATATCAGCTCAAATCAGAGTAATTGCTCCAGAGAAGATTAACAAGGTTTGTCAAACAGACTGTGAGCTGAGTTTACAATATTAAACCCATCTTTGATTTTACAGGATGTTATAAATTACATCTCTGTACTCTCATTGTTTCAAACAAATTCACTATTAGAATTTCACTGCAGTTGAATAACACTTCAACGCCTTTTATCATCCACAGCACACCAGCAATTTTTGTTTCATTGGCTGCTCTATTCCCTAAGAAAACTTCTGCATTTGCCACTGGCTTTCTGTTGTTCCTGTTCTGTAGTGACAGACTACATAAGACTGCCTTATCAGAAAATGAGGGAAAAAAAATTGAATTTACTTTTATGAGATTTTCACCGTATCTGAATAAAGTTGTACTTAATATAGGATGAGGACAATGAATTCTTATACTTCAGAGCATAAACTCAGCTAGCTATGATTAGGAAGAAGAATCCTACTAACCTCTCACTTTTGATTTACAAAGCACATAATTTAGATGAGTTTTGTTTTCCTTCACAGTAACAACTTGTTTTATTATCAAAGAGACCTGAACCTGATGAAGCTACTTGGAGCTTGGCCAGGGTCAACCCACCATGGTATTAGAAATAACCCCAGACACTGTGGTAGCCCAGTTTAAAATTTCTAATACCTCCACCCCACATACAATAAAAGAGATTAATAGACTGTTTACAACAGTTACAAAGTACAGCATGCAATGCTTGCATGCATACTATTCATCATGTCAACCAGTCTACCTTAATGCCTAAAGTATTACAGGATGAACTGCCTTTGAATGCTAGTGAATATGAAGTGCATTTTTTTCCCTGTATCAATTTTGCTCTGTGTAGATATGCTGATCACATATGCTTCTTTCAAAAACTAATGTGCAAAATCATAAACACAAGTATCCATTTTATTGATGTGCTTAAATTAAGCATTAACAGAAAGCAAGAGGCTCTAGATTTCCATAACTGTAGTTTATCATTCCCAATAAAAATTCACACGCCATAAGCAAATTAGTTTACACGCACACAAAGTAACATTTTGTAACTGCAGTACTATGATTAACTCACTATTAACCATAGTGGTCTGATCTCATATAGCTAAGAATGGAGGTCTCATTTTTTCTTCATCATGAGTAAATCCTTTCTGTCCAAGCAGACCATCTATATTTTCTATTGTCCATTTGATTTTTAACACATCAATTCCTTTTCTAATTTATCCACTCATTGGCACAGTATTTTGGTCAAGCTCTTCACAGTGAAATTAGCCTCTTCTGAAAAATCTTAACATTTTTGGTTCTAAGATAACATAAAAAATAAATTATGTTTTTAGATATGTATTACCACACAATAAACTAAACTTTAAAGTGCTTAATGGTAGCCAAAAAAAAAAAAACCAAAAAGAAAACCTTTTATTTAAGTTGAGTAAGGTTATTTTGCACAGCTTTTCATTCTTTACAAATTGTCTGTATCTTATGAAGCACTTCCTAGACTTCTTCATCTTCAACTCCTTTGCAGATATCAAAACTGTAAAGTCTTTCTGTTTAATGATCACTCATTTGTCTTTAGAACTCTTGCCATACTCAAATTTACTTTTGGACACAGGATATTATTTTGTACTCCCCCCACTGCTTCTTGCTAGTAAAGTTATGCCTGTTACTAGAAAATTGACACCTGTTCAGGACAGATCTGTGACACTAAATCCATCTGGCATGGATTGACTTATATGTCCATTACTTGGGAAGTAAGTGTTCCTGGTCTATTTTAATTTGCTAACTATGCTTGGAAGTTGCTTTGCAAAGCCCAGGCAAAGCAGGACAGCACAAGCAAAGCCAGTGCTAGAGAGAGTATCAACTATTTAACCATACCAAAGTGACTTCTAGTGTTCAGGGACATTCCTTTGTACTATTTGATTTATGCATGCAAATATGGTTTAATCTATTTTATTTTTTCCTTACTGTAACTTTTCTCATCTGCTTCTTCAGTTCTGTCTTCTCTTCCTTCTTACCTGTCAATAACATGAACAAAGAATTTTTGAAAAGAAACTTGAAGACCTGAAAGGTTTTTATTCTGCATTTGTTTAAAAAGAACAGGAATCTACATATACAACCATTTGCTGAAGCTTTAAAATTGTTATATTTGCAAAGTCTGCAGTCAGTTTTGAGATGTTCCGTGGTAAAGATTCATTTCTCCTACCACATTACTGCTCCTAGGTGGTGGGGGACGCAGAAGGGGAAAAATACAGAAGTAGCCAAGACTAGTAGATAAGATTATGCACGAACAGAACTGATGGAAACCATAAGAAAGAAGATTATTTTTGAGGTTAGATAGGTGTCAGGAAGACACAGAGAGGTATGTTTTGATCTAGCAGGCTGCAGTATTTCCAGGATATGCACTAAAATTTTAGCAGCTGAAGTGGGGGTAAGCTGTGAATATGTGGCAAGGTAAACAAGAGCTGAAAATGGAAACCCTGAAATCCAAACAAGCCATTTTGACACAGTTGCCAGCTGGAGCATCAAGCTGACAATTAAAAATCATTGACTTAACATAGTCAGACATAATAGAAACACATATAGTGTCAGAAAACAGTATGAGAAATAATATGCCACACATTAAGGTGCATTACAAACTGTTAATGAGAAAATAAAATTCCAAAAACAACTGGGGAAAAAATCCGAATAAGAAATGCAATTAAATAAATAAGCATGTAAGTGCTTCATGAGCTTGGGAGTGAACAAGTCATTCTGGGCAACCAAGAACATAACTGATCCAACAGTTTCTAATACCTCTAGTTTATATGAGCCTTACTTCTTCAAAATAACATTCATTACATATCAGTGGTGTACATAAGACATCATTTTTTTCAAAGATTACTCTTTTTATATTCTACTTATCTAGTGCCATCAGTTTGGCAAAGCTCTCTACTACTTTCACTAGTCAGTTATCTGCAGGATTCACTCTACAAGCCAACCTGTCTAAAATTGTGAACTGAATGAACACCAATACTCCATCCTATAGCTCAGCATCACCATTCAATTACTTACTCTTACAAGCACCATATTGTCTTTAAGTTCTCTTTAGGTCCATGAATATCCTACTTCAGACTTGAAAGAGCAGATTATTTACAAAATTTCGTAGGCTCAGTTCTTAATACAAGCCAGAACTATACAACAAACCGGGACAGATGCACCAAATGCTTCAGATAGTCTACCTGGCATTGCATCCAAAAAAGTAAGACATAGCAGTTCTAAAGGAGGTTAAAGATAAAACATTTCTAACAAACTGTATTTTCTTATTCATTAAAGCATCAGCAAATGACAATAAAATGACAGGAAGACAAAAAATCTCAAGCCTTAAATCTAGTCATTTTAAATAACTAATCTCTCCAACACGAAATGTTTAGGGCAATGATAGATTAGCAGATGTGACAAAAGCCATGTACCGAAAGCTTAGTAACTGAAATCTGCATCCTGAAAAAGTGAGATGTAGGCTCAGAAAACAGTCACACAAATACTTGACAGCCGTTTGTTGTAATAAACTGCTGCAGTAGCAATTGGCCATCTGCAGTCAAGATCAGCTCAAAGGTAGGGCAGCTGTGAAACCTTGAATCCAGATGCTTTGAAGACAAGTAGTTGTTAGAAAAAGCTGTGAGAAACTTTGTTAGGGCCTTCTTGCTTTGGCTCAGGAGCTGCAGAGAAACTGAGGTGCTTTACCTTGGTCTTTGCCTGAGCACCGGTATGCCAGTGCCTGACTTTGCACTTTGCTGATCCAGCCTTACCTTATTACTTGACATCCTGGCATAACCTTCAGGCTTCCTCATCACCACAGACTTGTGTGGACCAGTTTGGACTGATCCTTGTTACCATCACCAAACCTGCTCTGTTTACCTTGTTCAGTCACTGTGGGACTCTGCCCTTGTTGATGATGCTGCTGGTCTGTCAGCCATGCCATCAACCTGTGAGCTCTGTTTCTTTTGCAGAAAAACACTCATCAGTGACCCCTGAAAGTGATAGATCCTGCCTTTTATAAGAGATAAAAAGTCATGACAAGGTAATTTTCTCTGATGATGAGCACAATAATATTTCCTGCAATCCACCTCCTGTTTTCTTGGAAAGATAAAAAATACAAACCTTTAAGTTGCAAAATAACCACGTATACTTACATGGTACCTGCTGTTTCCTTCCATCCTGAATCTTTTTGGCCTTTAGACTAAGGAATAATACAGAATAAAGCTCCCCTGTTTAAAACACAACCCTGTGTGTTTTCCGTTCACAGTTAAAAATACATAATTTATAGTCAGAATTGACTGTGTAAATAAGAAATAGTGCAATTAAGTTCTGAAAATCTAAGCTAGACAGAATCTCAAAAGTAATTCTTAACAAGCATCTTCTATGTCCAAAGCTCACAAGACTTTTGTTAAGGTGAGGTTGCATGTCTAAATTATTCCATATTGTAATCTTATCAAATATACTAGGTTAACGAGAAAACTGGCGCTAAAATGCCAGTATCATGTAGATAATTCTGAGCTCAGTTTTATCCAAGGATAGATAAGGAAGAAGACAGTCCTGGTTACAGTCCACACATTGCTGCAGTCAAAATCTATAGTATTAGCTGGACAACCCCGACTCCAAACCAAGCAAAATATTTGAGTGTTAAGAACTTCAGTTCTTGAACTTCAAGAACTTGTTCCCTTACTAGTGCTTCCAAATTGTGGAGGCAACTGCTTCCAATGAATATGATCCTCTTAGCTGTCCAAGCATCCATCATAGTTAACATCACTCCCTACACACCGATTACAACTGTGATTAGCCTCAGGATTAGCCTCAGCATACTCTTTCATATATTATCTGCCCATTCTTGACTATAATTTTTTCCGGATTTAATTACTATTACACTAAGAGATATTATAAATTACCATATAATATTAAGGATTAGAGACATTAAGAGAGCTATCCTGTCTCTGCACCTACTCCAGAAATTTGCAAGAAATATTTGAATAATTTTGCACTATTGTATTTATCATTACACCCACATTATTTTTCCTCCTAGTTTTTAACAGATAGGGACTTACTTAAACCCCTATGTAAGAGGGGTCAGAATCCATTCCAAATGTTAGCAAAATGTTAAGCTATTAGAGACCACCCAAAGCAGGGTCATGAGGGAGTGAAGGGCCTTGAGTGGATGCCGTATGAGGAGCGGCTGAGGTCACTTGGTCAGTTCAACCTGCAGAAGAGGAGACTGAGGGGAGACCTCATTGCAGTGTACAACTTTCTCATGAGCAGAAGAAGAGGGACAGACACTGATCTCATCACTCTCATGATCAATGACAGAACTCAAGGTAGCGTCATGCAGCTGAGTCAGTGGAGGTTTAGGTAATATATGAGTGTATCAGGAAAAAGTTTTTCATCCAGAGGCTGGTTGAGCATTGGAACATGATCTTCAGGGAAGTGATCACAGAACCAAGCCTGACAGATTTCAAGAAGCACTTGGACAACTCTCTCAGGCACATGATGTGACTCTTGGGGATGGTCCAGTGCAGGGCCTGGAGCTGGACTTAATGATCCTTATCAGTCCCTTCCAACTCAACATATCCTATGATTCAATGAGTCTATGACCGTGAACCAGACCAAATCCTATTTTTAAGTAATTTTTGACGTTTTTGCTTAAACGGTTTTCAGTTATAAGAAGATCCACAGTGTAGTCACATATTGTGTAAAAGAAATGTTTAATCAGATAAAATTTTTCTACTATTTACCTTCATTGAGTATTCCTTTATTTTTTTTATTCCTTCATAATTAAATTATTAAAATATTAAAATATTGAAATATCTGATCAGTGTTTCTATATATGTATTTGAACAAGGACCATTTGCAGCTTCAGTGGGAAATTAGAAGTTTTAAAGTTTCTTTATTTTTGTCCAAACTTTGGGCCAAATCTTCAACCAGAGCCTAACTACCCAGCTGATACTTCTGATCATGAAATTGACAAGAACAATAAGTGTGAATTGCAACTTCACTGATACCACAGAAAAGCAATTAAGACGCTGTCAGCTTCTGGCTTTAGACTTCTGGGTTATCTGCCAAATATGTAATCCCAGAAAACAGCAAAATTGGGCATGAGGTATACAGATGCCAACTGTATTACCATATGAACAGTGCATTCTTTGTTTACTTATTTCTTGCTTAGTAAAGCTAAGTTATAAGCTTAGCTACTACAAGATCTGTAGTAGCTCTGATAAGGCAAATAAATTACTTGTGTACTATGTATAATCTGAGGGATTTGATTTAGGCACATGATGCTGACAAGACTGTTGAAAGTTCTAGCAAAAATCTCCCCAGCTCTCTGTTTGCCTTTTTTTTTTTTTAATTGAACGTGTCCTAGGCTGCCAGTTCTTACACTGTAAACTTCAAATAATATTTGTTATAGCATAATGATTTCTGTTTGGGATATTTTTCATATGAGCAAGTACAGAATATTGTATGGACAAACATAATTCTAGGTGAATAAAAAACAGTACAGGATCTATTTCTTCAGTTTTGAACTAAGGACTGGGAGAAGATGTTGACTACCTTATACCTTTATACAATCGTATACACCGTTGGTAAGACAAACATGACTGAAATAATTTAGGTAGTTTTATTGAGTCCAAGCTGCCATATGTTTCTAACTGTGATTGATTATATCTGTCTAACAAAGAGGTTCTTTAATATTTGAGTATATACAATAAAATGTGTTTATTTTGACTTGTAAACAAAAAGAGCCTCAGCAGCTGAAATGATATTTATGATATTTGTAAAAAAAATAATTTGATACATATTAATCAAATTCTGATTGTCTGACGTTCAGCTAAAAAAGGACTAATAATATGAAGAAAGATGAGATAGAAAAGACAAATTCTTGATGAAGAAATTTATTTAAATAGGGAATCATACTTCTCCTAATTGTAAACTTATTACAAGTTGTCTGCTTAATTCTTATTTTCAATGTCTCATTAACTGAATTTTAATATAGATGTTAGTGCTCAAGATTAAATAATAATAGAAAACCATTTAAATAACTTTGCCATGTAGACCAGTTATTTTTTCATCAGAAAATGGCAATATTTAAATTAACGTAATTAAATTGTAACAACTTAAACAGAATATTATCTGATGTGCTGGTGACAAATGTCTTTCCATATGACTCAGTCATTTCTACTAGTCACTCTCTACTGAAAAACAGCAGGAATAAATGCAGTAGTAAGTGAACTTTTGATCTCTGCTGGGTCAACACCCCATTTCAGCTGCAAAAAGACCTGTTTCAGAGGACAAAAAACCCCAAAACATTCTTTCCAAGTTTACAAGAAGTCATTACCATTTTGAATTTAAAACATGCCATCAACACCCCATGATCAAGCTTTTCCATTCATATTATTAAATTATTTGAAAGTTTGGTGCCTCATTCTGAAGTTTTATCATGACACTTATTTTGAATGCTAGAAGAAATGCAAACACATAGAGTTTGATCCATTTCCTTGGAGACATACAGCATCAAAGCAGAGCTAATTATATGAAGAGCTGTCCATTTGAGGAATCCTTTCTTATCACAAAGTTGCTAGCTCTGTTACTCTAGCCTAAATTGCTCTGCCCACAATTCCTGTGTGACCAGGGAAGGGCAAGACTGGAGGTAGTTATCTTTTAGCAAAAAATGCCCTAACTGTATGTAAGAGAAATAGCATAATTCTGATTTATCTCTCATAATCTGAATAACATTAGTCTTTTAGTCCATTCCCAGAGCTATGACAATGTTGATATTAGTGACACTTGATGGAATGTGTTCCACCACTGGAGTGCTGAGATAGAAGGCTATTGGCTGTTCAGGAGGGGTAAGCAGGGCAGGTAATGTGGAACAGTTGCACTTTATGTAAGGGAGACTTTAGAGACCTTACAGTTAATGACTGTGTGGTTGAAAGCCTCTGGATGAGGATTAGAAGGATGAAAAACAAAGCAGATATTGTTGTGAGTGTCTACCATTGATCACCCAGACAGGATGATAGTATTGATGAGTTATTCTATAGGCAATTTGGAGAAAACTCTATATTGGTAGCCCCTGTCCTTTTAGGAGATTTAAATTTCCCAAACATCTATCGGGAATACCAGATTGCCACGATAAGCAAGTCTGGAAAATCCCTGAAGTTCAAGAAAATTTCTCATCACAGGTACTCAGTGACACAGTTAGACAAAAGGTGAGTTTTACTTACCCTTCATCAATAGAGAGAGACTTATGGGAGGTGTGATGTTAGGTGGCTGTCTTGGCCACTATTATCAACAAATGAGTTTAAAATTTTTGATTTAATAAGAAAAAAGATCAGCAGAATTGCTAGCTTGGATTTCAAGAGAGCAAACTTTAAGCTACTCAGGAAGCCAGTTAGTGCTGTCTTCTGGGAATCTACTTTTGAGTGTTTACTTTGAGTGTTTAGTTTATCAAAGTCAGTTAAGTAAATTCTGTGATCTCTGGAAGCAAGGTCAGGCTTTACAGAAAGATTTCAAGAGCTTCTGTTTGCACAAAAGGCCAAAGCTCAGCTGGAGTTTTGTCAGATAAAAAAATGGGATTTTTAAAATATGTTAGTAGCAACAGTAGGTCTAAGTAAAATGACAGGACATGTGGCAAAGGTTCAAAATTGCATAAGGGAAGCTGATAACAGGATATTAAAAAACATTTCTTAATATTTCTTTATATTTCTTAATGTTTCAACAGAAGGAGTTACCAAGCACTTGAACAGGCTTTCTGAAAGGTAGTCCAAGCCCAATGCCTTTCAGTGTTGAAGAGGCAATTGAACAAAATGCCACTAGAAGAAAGGGTGTATAAATGTACCTCAAAAATATGCTTTAATTTTTCTTCAACCCTGAAGTGGTCAGGCAATTGGATTATTTTAGTCTAGTCTAGTCTAGTGTATTCTATATGGAAAATCTAGAGCAATAATATCAGCATAATAATTACAGAATAAAGCCATCTTTTACCCCCATGTGCCAACTAGTTCTGATTGGCATCTAAAAAATGTATAAACTTTAAATAAATACTCATTTTCATATGATAACAAAAGAATTTGCCCAAGCAATCAATGACTTTTTTAAGCTGCTAATTTATTATTTTTTACTGGAAACACAATGTGATCTGAAACTTTATGGGCAGTACAATCACAGCTACTCAGCCCTTAACTCAGGACCAGAAATGAGATTAATTACTGAGGGAAAAAACCAACAGTGTCTATCAAATAAATACCTGCAATGTAAAAATATCATACAAAATATTCCAGATAATCATCAATGTGTAATATATACTGTACAAGTTACAATCAGTATCAAGACATGTATCAAGGGAATTAGTAAAGACAGCAAAGACCTATTAGTATGAAAAATCCTCAGCTTTTATATGCTTTCTAGTAATGAATATTTCTTCACTGACCTCCTCAGCTCTGCTCAGCTACTGCTATGAGTGCCTTGCTGAATAGCTGAGACTAGTTTGGTTATCTCAATATTTTAGTATAGACATACTGTATCTTCTAGATAATGTGAATGTTCTAGACATGAGATGATAGTTATCTTTTTTAAATTATCATTCTGAGTTATAGTTATACTACCCTCTTCAAAACTGTTTCATGTGTATGGGAACCAAATTTTCCCACTGAAACAGACCACCATTTTTTTTTCTCCTTCTCCTTCTCCTTCTCCTTCTCCTTCTCCTTCTCCTTCTCCTTCTCCTTCTCCTTCTCCTTCTCCTTC
>JAWMRA010000113.1:73274052-73363241 GCA_035584735.1 Pseudotriccus pelzelni | reverse complement strand
TTCTCCTTCTCCTTCTCCTTCTCCTTCTCCTTCTCCTTCTCCTTCTCCTCCTTCTGCTTCTCCTCCTTCTTCTCCTAGTGGCAGTTATACACCTGTCATTAAGATGGTTAAAGCTCATTATTTTTAACTGTAGAATCTTTTGTGTTCTACTGAAGTAAATGAAATTTTCAAGCATTTAGCTTCCATGTGGAATTGTCTTCTAATTAACAAAAACACTGGAAAATATTATTTAATTTTTTCTTGTATCGTATTGCAAGCCATTTGTTGTATTCAGATCCAAGTTAGTTACAGAAAAAAAGTATTTCCATTATTCCCATTAACTTTAATTTCAGCTCTGGATGGAGCCTGCCTACTTACTGTCAAATAAGAGACTCGTAAACATACACATACACACCCCCGCCCACCTTGCTCTCTATCTTCCTGTATGAGCATTTGTTTATGACACACGGAGTGACCTGTTTCATTAGGGCATTGTAAAAGCTGTCTGGCCTATGATATTTTGCCATCCTTCCTGTGGAGAATCTGTTTACAGAGACTTTGAGTTTCCTTGAAAGGCACTAACACATAGAATTGTGGACTTTATTCACTGTGCTCATTCTGGTCTGTATCTCTTCTGCTGAAATATTGTTAGACTTTTTGCAGGCCAGTGGGTGTTTTTTCCCCCTATTAATCATTAAGAGACAATCTTTTGCATCTTTTCTTCTTACAGATGGCAGCCACGATTACATTTCAATGACAAGATCAGCGAGAGAAAACATTATTTAGGCATTCAAATTTTTTTAAGAAAATGTATCCTCCTAACATTCCTCCTGTCAATGTCTTCAAAAGACACCCAAAAGAAGGTGTTTTCTCCTGAACGCACTGATAAAAAGATTGTACATTGCGGTGCACCTATTTATTGAGGTGCACATGAGATAACGAATGTTACTTATGTATTAGGCAGCATTAACTTCCCAGCACTGTGACAATGGGGTAATATAACACCTTAGACAGCCTGAAATACTCAGTAATATTTGGAAAACAGCAGCTACAGAGGCACAACCATGTCTTGAATCTGCTATTCATGTCATTTCTCTTTCAGTTAGTTATATTATGAAGTCCTCTGGAGTGACTGCATTATAGTTACCATAAGAAATGTAATGATTTTCTGATAGATTCAGATTACCTTTATTGGGAATTCAGGATGTGCTATTGCTACTGCTGCCAGACTTAAAACCTGCCTGACTGTTAAGGCTGTCTATTCATTTCACATGCCTAACTCACTTGATAACTCAAACTGATATTGTGCTCTTGGATAATCACATCTGCTAGCAATTACCAGTGGCTGTTAAAAAAGAAAAAAGTATTAAAAAATTTATATTATTTGATAAAACAAGGGAGGATTTTTGGCACATAGAACTATAATCTTTTCATCTTTCCAGGTCTAGACAGAGAATAAGAGTAATAGAGAGATTTAAAATTAAATATTTATTTCAAACCATATGAAATGGATAAGTATATATGCCACAGTAGAGGATAATAGCACTGGAGTGTGTCCAAAGAAGGACAACAGAGCTAATGTCTAGACAACAAGCCTTACAAGGGAGCTGTGGTTATTTAGCCTGGAGAAAAAGAAGCTCAGGGTTGTAGTGAGGTGGATGTCAGTCTCTTCTCCCAAGTAACAAGAACAAGAGAAATTACCTCAAGTTGCTCCATGGGAGGTTTAGGATGGATATTAGGAAAAAAATTCTTTTCTGAAAGGGCTGAAAAACATTAGAAGAGGTTGCCCAGGGAAGTGGTGGAGTCACCGTCCCTGTAGGTATTTAGTATCATATAGTTGTAAAGGACATGATTTAGTGGTAGACTTGGCAGTGGTATGTTTACAATTGGACTCAATGATCTGAAAGGCCTTTTCCAACCTAAATGATTCTATTATTCTAAGTTCTAAACATTTTATGTGAATTTGTAAGCCACATGAACTCCAAAGGGGAAAAGATGTGTGGTTGCATGAAGGAGACCTTTAAGTAGGAAAAGAAATACAAACAAATATAAGTAAAAAGCACCAGAAGTAGGTAGAACATTATGCAGAACACATAAAATGGATGACTGGTGAAAACAAAGCTAAGACATACATTCTTAAGAGCATAACCACTGGTGGGAGGGAGACTACATCATAAAAACATCAGACAAAAAAGGGAAAAATTAGAAAAGAAAGAGAACAAACTGACCTCTGTTCTAGTTTCACTTGTTAAATAGCTCTCGAGTCTGATCAACTCTACAGCTAAGAGCTGTAGACATCACAGCTAACTATGTGTTGACTGCATCAGTGCGAGGACATCAGCCCTGGGGTATGGTGTACTGATAACTGATTGAACGCAGCTGTAAAAAAACAGTAAATTTTTCACATGGTGCAGTAATGATTAATAATAGATAAGAACTAACAGTAATTAGGTTAGAAAAGTTTTCTTTTACATTTTTAAACTGGTCTGCATTTTCGGTCTTCTGAACCTTCCCATCACAATGATCTCTAGATACATATATTCCATTGCAGAATTAAGATTATGCCTACATGCAGTTGTCTACCTGTTAGTGTCCACATCTGAACTGGGTGTCTAAATACCAATCATAACATTTAGTCAGTGAAGTCTTACCACTAGATTCCTACTTAAATGGCTCATTGACTGTAGTGAATAAGTGTCTGTTGATTGCAATGACTTTTTCTGGACTCTTAGTGAGCCTGTGGTTATTTGTATGCCACTGTCTGACTGGACTGTGTTTCAATCTTTGTATTTAGTTGCCCAACTAGTACCCTTTTAAAGAAATAAAAATATACAAGACATATGGAGCAGGCAACTAAGAGCCAGAACTTCTAAGAGAATCATACCTTTAAAATTGAAGCCAAGGGTCGGGTGCAATACCCTAAGCCACCTCAAACATTAGTACAGGCCTGTGTTTGGGCTGTCATCTTATTGTTACACTCTTGATTTTTTACTATGAAGTCTGATTTTATCTGTCTTATGTTTCAATCATTCATCTAACCTTTCTGGAAAGTACACATCTTTGTCAGTCAATCCTATGTATACCTAGGCCTTTAAAAACAGATGTGAGTCAGAGATAAAGCTTTTCCAGATGAGAGAATAAAAGAAGACAGAACTGGGAAATAATCTGCTGTAGCAGGTCAGATGAATCGAAAGCTAAACATTTTCAGAATTTATCTGAAATCATCCTTATTTAAACTTCTTAACTTTTTTTTCCTGTAATTCCAGGATATTACTGTCTTTCATTACATTTTCCAGAAGAAAAAAATATAACAAAATTATGCACCTCAAAATCTGATAGTAGAATATAATAGTATATTCTAGTAATATTATGGTATATTAAATGTAATGCAGACCATAATTAATGATGATGCATGTGTACTGGGAATACCTGACAAGTTGTCCTCTGTTGACCCAGGTTCTGGGCTCCTCATCCAGTCCACACTGCAGTGCTGTGGTGAGAGAGCTAAAGCTTTCTGTGGAGATGTTGTAGACAGTATTATTAGTATATGGACGAAACTCTTCATTCTCAAGTACAAAAATGGTTCCAGTTGTGCTGGATGACTACTATCAGGAATGGTGAGGGTGAAGTGGAGGATATTTAAAGTGGTTTGTAATAGTAGTATTTTAGAAACAAGCAAACAAGTTTGCTTGATCTCTCTGATCTCCTTTTAGCTGTTTCTGCCCTCACAATTTCCCTCATCTGTTCCTGATACCGTCCTGAACTCATTTACTCCACCTTCACATTGGACAGCTCTGGACACAGTCCAAAACAAATTCTGTAACTTTTCTTCCATGTAAGGAAACGGTCTAAAAATCCCCTGAATGATCCTCTCCCTCTTTTTAAAAGATGTAGAGAAATCTGTCAGATATAGGATATAGTTATTAGACATTTTTCATGCAATTTTCTTTTGAATGCCATTTTTCTATTTTTTTTACAACTCAGACATTGCTCTTGACTCTCCCCACTCTCCCACAAGTCTAGCACTCAAAGTATTTAGATGAAAAAAAAAAATCCATTAGGTAAACCTGTTAGCATGACACTCTCCAGACTGAAGACAGTTTATGTTCATATAATGAGTCTTGAGCAACTAATGAAATGAAAACAGATAAGAAAAGTTACCACCCATGTATTTCACAGCTTCTGCCACGCGTTCCTTTCTTTATCATTAGAGTTGTGGCTTTCAGGATAAGCTATAAAATCAAAGGAATAAAAATGTACTCATTCCTCACAGGAAACATTTCCTCACTACAAAAAAAATATTAAAAATTTGTTCCTATGGCTTGTAGGACTTATGTGACTTCATTTGCAAGAGCCTGTGGACATACACTATTTTATGTGCTACTACAATTGCGTCACTAATATATGTATTAGAGTGTGGATTGCCAGAATTGTTTATCTTCCACAAGGAATTAGTTGTTTGCCTACCAGTGCCTGCATCTAGGGGAACATGAAAACTGGCAGCCTTTCTTTTTAATGATGTATGCATGAATAAATGGGATGGCAATCACTAACTCTGAATGGTTCTCTTGCTGTACAGGGAAATGGAAAATAGTAAGGCAGGTTGGAAACAGTCTAACCAAAATGTTAAGTCCTCTCTGACAAGTTAGCATTGTCATACTGTTTGAAAGGCTTTAGTTGTATGGGTATTTCATTTCCCTTATCTTCCGAAAAATATTTTCTCCTACAACCCCTCTGGAGAAAAAAGTTGTGATCTGTGGACGTTGCAATCAACAGAAAGGTACCCATTTTTTTTTCACTGAGTCTTTGGTGAGTCTGTCCATCCCCTATATTGGCTTGACAGCCACATATCTGATTAATGAGGTACATTATGTTGAGGAAGTGTATCACTTTGTAATCACCATATGAAAAAGTGAAAAGGAGGAGAGGACAATAACATATCTGGAGAATTTATGGTGCAGGACAATTAACTGGAAAAGAAAATAGAAAAAGCAGCTAGCCAAAGACAAGGTATAACTTACCTGAGTGGAATTTACTAGTTCTATGCACGAACAGTAGGTTATTGTAACATGTTACAGGCACCCAGTGATTATTCTTTTCTCATTTCATTATTTCCACAATATGTTACACTGATAGAAGAAACAGAATATTTTTCACGTGTTAGCAACTTGAAAATATGCAATCAGTTGCTCTATACTAATACTTCTCCCTTGTGGCAAAATGAAAGAGGGAAAAAAAAAAAGGAAAAGAAAGCAGTGCTTCCATAAACAACTGTTAATCTGTCTGGCTTGTGCATAGCACAACAATTCAGATCAGCTTGATGGATTAAATGTGTCATAAGGTTAACAAACATGAAAGACAGAAAACCAAACTCACATGAAATCAAATCAGATATTGACAAATTCAAGGAACCATGTTACCACTCCATCTAGCAGACAAGAGGAGCAAGAAGAAAAGCAATACAATGCAAATGATGCAGCAATAAATAATTGCAGAAAATAATGAGATGAGATTTTTTTTCCCATTTTAAGCCTTTTAGTAATGACAGAAGGAAAATGCGTGGGCAGAAATAATGAGACTAAATTGGTTAATGTGTCCTTACTCAGGTCCCTCAAGCTACCATAGTATTTCACTGTTCAAGGTGACAAACTTTATTGCCTTAACTATCTGGACCTTCTTAATGCTCAGTATCAGTGTAAGAGCATATAAAAGTCTCACAGAGTCATTTGAACTGCTATTTCAGTAAGTGACACGTCTTAATGATGCTGCAATAAGTGGCAAGATCCTCTAAAGAGTTGCCTTAGAAGCTAGTGTCACTGTGTCTCTCATATGAGTGAAGAGGTTTGTTAGAGTATACGCACGTTTAGCCTGAGAAGTGAAAGGATGGAGGCAAAGGAAACAATCCCTGCCACTACAACATTCTTCTCATTTTGGTCCTCTAGTATTCATAGAGAAGTCTCTCATTAACGCATTTACAGTGACAACCCTGTTTATAAACTTCTTCTCAAGATTTATGTATCTGTATGTTGAATGTATCTAACAGAGCTATACACTAGTAGTTATTGTTGATAGCACAAAGGCTTTGTTTACAAATCAGTTCAGTTAATTAGATTGATATAATAACTTTTACAAGATTAATAAATGATTTAGTACAACAGTTTGAGAACAAAAATGTACATGTGCCTAAATTTACCCTTGATAAAAAGGTTTGTAAATTATACAGTTAAATAAACTTGCAGGTCAGGGAGATGAGTGTTTCTCATACACTGTCCTCTGTTGAAAACATAAGAGTAAAAAGTCCGTAGGTACACATCAATTAAAAATAGGGATCAGACCTCTGCACATTTCCAAGATCAGGTCCACAAATTCAGAAATAAAAGGATGTTCTTTTGATTAAAATGAACAATGATCAGAAATAAAATATCCTTAGTGGTTTTTTATATGAAAACATAGTATTTTGGTTTGACAAATAAAATGTCTTTCTGAATGCTGCAGTATCTATCAGTGATCACAGTTCATTGCCTTTTTTCCCGTTGTTGTGTTTGTACAAGTAAATAAAGTACACTAAAATCTGCTGTCTGAATCTGAGTTACAGCAACTTGTGCCAGTTTGTCAAACTTTCTTCCCCTCATAAATTTGTTCACCTGTACTGTCCAGGAGTGCAAGTTCTTGACTCAAAGTATCTGCGATCACACTCGACAGTTGCCTAAGAGACTGTTGCTTAGCACTGGGCAAAAGCATGTCAAGGAGCATACTTACACTGAAACACTCTAGGGGATTGTACAACAGAATTTCACTTGAGCACCAGTCCCACTTAACTCATTAACTTAGGCTTATGGATCAGGCTACCTGACCAGACAAGTATTGCAGTGGGTAGGAAGAGAACATGCAGTGATGTATGACGAGAGACGTAACCTTCTCAGACTGTCTGACGTGAGAAGAAATATGAAAAAAATGAAGCTTGACAATTCAGTATTCATTGAGCTTATCCAGGAGCTTATGACATCCTTCATCACACATTAAAACATATAGGAGTTTTCTATCTCCTATACTGGTTATTATAAAAATCACTTAACACAAATGATGAGTCTCTGTCATTTTAAGACTGCCAGTTCTCTGGTGTTCAGTTTAGGAGGACAAATGGATATGGTATCAAAAGAACAGTTTAATAAAATATTTTTTAAAAATTCAGCTCTGATGATGAAAGAGTATGATATATTGAAAGACTTTGTTATTAGCATCGTATCTTTCTCTCACTCTTTCTGTTAAGTCAGGAAGCCTCTGAAGAACATTTACCACCTACGGATATTACACTGGATAAAATGTACCAAATTATCCAGCTAGTGGCAGGGCATCATTTGTCTAAAACATAGATTACTTTAGTGTCAGGTTGTTAAACAACAAGCCACAGTCTTTTACTCAAAAGGAAAGTTGTAAGTAACTTCTGCAAGCAATTCTAATACTAGACATATCATGCAATTTTTCTATCCCTATTGTATCCTGCTCTTTCTCTGTTTAGGTCTAAAGTGTTTAGATTATCCATGACATGAATAACATATTTCAAATATTTGAAGTAAACTTAATTATGAAAATTTTTAAATTTCACCTTTAAACCTACTTTTTGTCTCAAGTCCAGAGCAGATAAAAAAAGTCGCATAGAATAAGTAGTGTCATAAGAGATTTAAACAATGTGCAGGATTCATCCAAATGTATAGGCTTTCCAAGAAAGCTCCAAATGAATTAATCTCACCTAAATTTGGATTAGAAAGATGGAATCATCACAGAATCGTAGAACAACTTAGGTTGGAAGGGACCTTAAATATCATCTACTTCTGCAATGGTCAGGGAACCTTCCACTACACCAAGTTATTCAGAGTGCTGTCCAACCTGGCCTTGAACACTGCCAGGGATGGAACATTCCCAGCTTCTTTGGACAACCTGTTCCAGTGACTCACCACCCTCACAGTAAAAAATTTCTTCCTAATATCTAATCTATCCCACTCCCTTTCAGTTTAAAGCTGTTTCTGCCTTGTTCTATCACTGAATGTCCCTGTCAAAATCTCTCTCTGTCTTCATTGTAGGCTCTCTTCAGGAACTGGAAGGCCACATTTAGATCACCCCGAAGACCTTCTCTTGACCAGGTTGAACAATTCTAATTCTTCCAGCATGAGAGAATTATCCCTCTAATCATCTTACTGGTCCTCCTCTGGACTTGCTCCAACAGATCCATGTCCTTCCTGTGCTGGTGACCCCAGAGCTGGATGCAGCAATCCAGGTAGGGTCTCACAAGAGTGGAGAGCCCTTGTTATTTATTGGCCTCAATGTTAAGTGCTTAATAGCTCATTGTCTAAGGCAAAGAAGGGTAAGTGTAAGCTTTCTTTATTGTTAATGGAGAGCAATAGCCACCTTCAAATAGTTCATGTTATCCTAAAACAGAAATCCAAAGGAAAGACAAAGCATTCCTTAAAAGTTTTTGTTTCCTTCTACTAAGTATACAGGAAAGCCAAAATTATTTGCTTTGACTTGGATAAGTAACTTTAGACATGTAATATTGGGTCATAGACATGCCAAAGAACTCTAGAATTCACTGGATTAATATGTATTTTACACACCTGACAGCTCTGAAAAGGAAGAGGTTTACTAATAACCATGCTTTAGCTTGGGGTCAGGATTAACACTGAATCCAGATCTGAGTATTATGTCAATTCTTTCTCAGTCAGATTACTCTAAACATGTCTCTTCTTAAAAAACAAACTTAAAAAATGTGCAGAACTCCACATCTTTAAAAGAAGTGATCAGTACTTATCCTAAAGGTGCGCTTTTGAAACATACATAGAAAAGTAGACCTTTTCTCTTGGTTTAATCTCAGTACAAGTTGCAGGAAAATTTTTGTCAATATTAAAGAATATGAAATCATTCGATAGATCATCTGAGAAGGCCTATAGCAGAAAATAGGTTCTTCAATATTTTATCCAAATAGAGCAAAACACACACCATTGATTACTAGACCTGCCTGTAAGTAAAAAAGTGAAGTACAAACTTTCTGACCATCCAAGTACAATGTCAATACTGTTTTCACTTAAATGAACACTGTTACCTGTGCAGGCTTGCTTTTCAGTTGTAATAGGGCTTATTCTTATCCTGCTGTCTTAAGTATTTTAGCATTACCTTTATCAGAGGAACTTAAAAATTCAATGGCTGCTTTAGACAAGCCAAATAAAATCAGCAGAACAATAGAATTACACTTACACCAGTCATAATGGACATCTTCTTTAACTGAAAACTAAGAAAAAAAGCCCAGTGCAAAAACATCAATTACATTGTCTCATGTTAAGGCATTGCATGGGCTAGAGACTCTCTGGGGGCTGGGAACCTGGGCAGGGAGCCAGGCAGAACCTGTCCCAATGCCCACCAGGATCAGGGCAGCCAGGAGGGCACCAGGGACAGCACCAGGCCTGGGCATTGAGATCCTCGCTGGGGTTGTGGGTGGGAACCAGAGCTAGACATGGCAGGGCTGTGGAGAGCTGGAACCAGCATCTCTGGGGGAGGGACAGGTGGCACCAGGGGGCTGAAACAGTGTCATGGGCTGTGGGTGACTTGAGGGGAGCCCCAGGAAAGGGTGAACATGGGAAGAAACGCCTTTATTGCCCTCAGGCCCCTGACATCTTGTACTTCACGAAGAATTGAGAGAGAATTAAGAAATCACTGACATTTCTAGCAACACCATTCAGACAAGAGCCGCTGGACAGACAGTACAGAGATGACAATGGGAACCTTTTGTTTAAAAAGAGAGAGAAAAAAACAGCGAGATAAAGAAATTTTTTTCTAAGTAAAGTATACCTCATAAACAGAGCTTCATCTTCAGTCTCAAAATTGACTTTGTGAAAACAATCTGTTTTTTGGACCTGTTCTTTGAGTATAGTCAAACTTGTCAACAGGGAGGTCTTATAAGCCAAAATTAATTTTAAGCAGACAGAAATGTCTATGATTTTGGAAAGTGTACTGCATAATTTCATGGCCTGAACTTAAATCAATATATTTGTTAAAGTTCCACTTGCAGAACTATTTTTCAGTTCTACTATTTTTGTTGTTTTCCCTTCAGTTACATTTATGCAACCTGACTGAAAGTAATGGAGTTGCACAAGTGAATCCAAAGGCAATATTTGACTTGCAGAAGTCTTTATTATTGGTGATCCATGAGTCAGATAGAAGACAAATAAGCTCCCAAATCCCAGGCCTAATTTAAGGACTGGCAGTCAGAAAAGCATTTCAGTTGTAAACTGAATTAGTTTGATTGAGAAATTATGGGGAGTAAATAACTATTGAATTTGACAACACTATTTTTGTAAAGAGTTTTAAGAATAGCCTTGTGCTTTTAAAATTAATCATGTTCTGTTGATTATTCCCTAATAACTGAAGACAAAATGCTCCATTTTGATATTACAATTGGTTGCCACAGAAATGATAATCGCATTTTAAAAAAAAAAAAAAAAGAAAGAAAAAAAAGGATTACGATTTCCAGTGAGGCATAAGTTGAGGAACCCTTGACAAACAAAGGACTTTCTTCATCTAAATATCAGTCATAACAAATGTAAATAACAGAATGGTTATATTTTTACATGCACACTCACATTTATATGAATTAAATAGCATATTTGATTTCAGAAAACACAACTCTATTTAGTTGCAAAGAAAGAGTGATGGGGTAGTACACTGCTGTTTAAGGCCTTAACCATGCAAAACCAAACTATAGAGTAGGTCTTGAAAGTTAGCATGCACAGAGAGAAAAACAACATTACTAGCCACAAACACTTGTCCCACACAAAAAACCCCCCAAAACCCCAAACCTAAACAAATCAAAAGAATGCCACCCAAATAATTATAAATCTCTTTACAATATGAGCCCTAAGGTTTATCAAGCTTGATGGTTTTTCCATTCTTCATGTGTTTGCCTTAAAAATGGGAACATGTTAAGATTTTTCACATAATTAGATATTACTGGCTCAGTAAACATTGTGAAGGAGAGGAGAGGAAGAAGTTATGAAGTTGCTTTGGGCATTTATGTCAACTTGAATAACTTAATATTTATTAGTAGTTTTAAATTTGCTATCTTTACAGAATAGTCTGAGCTGGAAGAGACCCACAAGGACTATCAAGTCAAACTCATGAGTTAGTGGCCCATTGGGGATCAAACCCAAAACCTTGATGTTATTAGCACTATGCTCTAACCAACTGTGCGAATCTCAAGGTCAGTGGTAACTGTAACCAGCTAAGAAAATCAGGTTTATTCAGTTTATATGGATAAAACAGGACTGGAAAATTACTATATACCCAGTATATAAGTCAAGTAGAAAATAGATGTGAAATATAACTCCATAAGTTATTTCTTCTTTTGAAGAATCATGGATTATCTGGAGGCTTTCTATAGATCTATGGGAGAGCCATATAAAATAGGAATAGTCTAAAGAAATATATGCAGAAATAAAGATGTTCACTCATTCCTTGTGAACTCTCCAAACTTGAGGGTGATATCTTATCATCTGTGATTCTTCCTTGTCAGATGAGGTATGTTTTTCATGGGAGAAAGTGAAAGGCATTTCTATCCAGTCTTACCTAGCCTGATGAAAAAGGTATTTTCACAGATGGGGTTGGTTCCTCAAATCTTCCAAATGATATATGTATATACTACCTTCTCAAATATCCAATATAATAATATTCATTGTTCAGTTTTTAGTATGGTGTACATTTCTTTCCATTACTTATTCTGTTCATTGTCCTGAAAATTCTTATCTCTCCTTTTTATTATCACCCTTGAAATAATGTCCCTTTATTTCACTACATAATGATTTCTTCCCTGGGTCAGTAACATTTTCTTTGTAGATTCCTAAGACGACAATGACAAGCCTCTGCAAAGCGTATTTGAGATACTTCCATTTTTCACTCCTATTTTCACACTCTCATTAGAGGGTGATGCTGAAAGTTCTGTCACTGCTGTATTCATTCATTTATTTGCCACACCTATCACTTGTGGGTTTGTTATGCAGTAGTCATATCTTCACTAATAAATTTCCAATTGAAATCAGAAAGTTAAACATGTAGAAGAATGGATTCATTATAAGGGAAGATAAAAACCAAACCAGAACAGAAAAAGCTAGTTGTCCCTGAGTCAATAACAAACTACACTGTGTAAAAAATGTCCAATTATTGGCTGTCAGAAGCAGGACTGGTGATTACCTCCATAAATTCACAAAAAAAAAAGATTTATGTTGATGGATACAGGTTATTACACATTATAATAGCCAGACACTGTCCTAGAACAGCATATTAGATGTGTAGGATATGTTTAGACAGCATTTAGAGGTGGAACTTTCCTCCATTGAGCAAGTAAAATCAGTATAAATTAGACAAAAAAGCTTCACTCTAGGATTTTTTTTTCCCTTTTTTTTGAGTGGCAAGCATGAGTTATGTTTATGAATGAAGTGAAAACTGATGTCAGAAGGATAAGAACACCACTGGCATCCATTAAAGGAATATTCTAATTTCTAATATGTGAAAGTTAGAACTAAATTCTAGATTTAATTTTATTGCCTAAAAAAACCCCCGACATTCTATTTCATTCATGGTTTCCAAAATGCACATTAACCAAACCTGTATTTTGCCAAACCAGTGTTAGATTTTATGAATAACATATTTCTTTCTTCCCCTGTTATAATATTGTTTGCAAGACTGTATTCATACTTCATATTTTGTTATCCAGCGTGCTAAACTGAGAAGAGCTGAGACGGGTCAGGTTATTAAATCTGTATTGATGCACTGACTCCTCTGTATGTAATTGTTGAAAATGAATAGACAGAAGAGATATTTTTATTTTCAGTTTACAAAGGTTACGGTACAGCAAGCCAATTCTTAAAGATCGATGATCAAACGGCCCTCAAGAGAAGTCTGGATTAAATGTATTCTCATTAATTCCAAAAAGAATATCTCCTTATTTTTTGGTTTTTACATGTCTTAAATCTATAACCTGGTTTAAACTCATGTGGACCTTCTTCTTGTTCTGGTACACAGCTGTTACAGCTAAAGAGATTAAAAGAAAAGGAAGATATGAAAAATATAGGATAAGGGGTAAAAACTTTAAACTGGAAGAGTTTAAATTAGAAATTGGGAAGACATTCTTTACTGTGAAGGTGTTGAGGCACTGCTACAGTTTGCTCAGGGAAGTTGTGGATGCCACATCGGTGAAAGTGTTCAAGGCCAGGCTGGATGGCACCCTGGACAATCTAGTCTAGTAGAAGGTGTTCCTGCTCATGGTAGGGGCATTGGAACTGGATGGTGTTTAAGGTCCCTTCCAAGCCAAACTTTTCTATGCTTCTATGATTCTATGAAAAGACTTCTAAAGAAAAGCAAATAAAATAAGTCTTCTTTTCAGCACATTGAGGAGACCTTACAGATGGAATTGCAGAAAGTCATTAATTTAAATACTTATGTCAATAGAAGCTTTTTTCTGTCACCAAAAATCTTTTTACTTACAACAGGTGATAATAAACAAGAAAAAGATATTCTTCTGTGCTTGATATTCCAAACTAGAATAGAGCCTTAACAAAACTATAAGTAGATAAACTGTTTTTACTTGAGTTTACTATTACAAAAAATGGTGCTCATAAATCCTTATAGAATATTGACTCCTCAAAATTGCAGTGAAAATATGAAATGTTTAATGTTAGATCATGTAAGACAGAGGGATAATATGATAAAATATATCTCTGCCACATTAAGAAAAACTTTGTTTATTACAAAGATGCTCTATCTTCATTGATATTTATCATTAATAACCTGTGCTATTATTTGAAGTTTATTTAAGGAAGACCTACAGGTTAAAGTTTTTTCCACTTACGTTGGTGGCTTTTTTTACTTTAATTTCCCTCTATTTTATTGTGACAGCATAAGCATTTGACCTAACTTACACTAGCAAAACAGAGATGACTTTGACACATAATTTAATATACAGCAATTTATGAGATCCTAAATTCTTTACCCCACTCTACAAATTTCTGGTTTCAGACCTAAACATTCTATATTAAATCTTTAGAGTTTCTATAAGGGCTGTGTCTTTATATATCTATAAAACATTAAAATTTTCTACCTAAACTTTTAGATTTTAAACATATACTTTTGAGAATGTAATTTGCCTTTCATTTAGAACTACAAATTGAACCTGTTGTACTGCTGTTCTGTATCTGAACATGACGTTCTGTGGGCATCTATTAGTTTTGGTGTGTCACCATGGAAACTGGAGAAAAAGAAAGAGAAGGAGAACACTGATTGTACAGGAAAGAGATTATATCCATTTATTATAAACCTTACAAACATATTTACAGATACATTTTTTCTCCCCCCTTCGATAAGTGGAAAATCAATTATTTTGTTAAAATAAAGAAAAGAAAACCAAATAAATCAGCTGTGGCATCCACAGTTGCCTTATCTAAATTTAACATATTATTATGTGATTAGAAATAGCTGCATACTACCTGAAGATTCCTCCGTCTTCTGCTATAGGATTGAGCCTCTGCTAAAGATCCAAGGAAAATTGCAGTGTTGAGGTGCTGTATGGGGTGAGTTGCCTTCAAGCAGAAGTATATATACATGGCTGTGATCTTTGGAGCGAAAACAAGTGCCAGAAAAGGGCACTTAAAACCTGTATATGTGCAAGTTTAACAGAGGAGGTAATTTTGTTTGACTTTGGCTTCTATCTTCTACTAGACTACTGTGGCACTGGGAATTCAGTCATTCAGTAAACAACACAGAAGGAGCATATAATTATTTTTTTTCTCATGGAAGGGCTACACTTTCATAACCTTCATTATGTGATCTGACAACAAAAGGATGTAAAATTCATGCCACTGGCATGAGAACCATGTCCCTTTCATACATCCAACACATGGGAAGGGAATCTCTCATCTTAAAAAGCAACTGTTTAAAATGAAGTCCTTATAAATCCCTTTTCTTTTATTGGTTTTCCTATATCATGGATAACTTTTGCAGATTCTTTTCTGATATCTGAAACAATCTAGTTTCGGAAGAAAAACCTCAGAAGAAACCCTTTATTCCTTCAGAAGGCAAAACATCCAGAAACAGGAGCTGAAATTATCTGTGTGAAATATCTAGGTCTTACTAGGTGCATGTACATGTGTTTATAATTTCCAGGTTTGACTGGAGAATTGCAGTATCATTAAGTTTTACAGTTCTTAATCAAGCCTTGAGTGAAAGAAACTTCAACAAATCAAAGGACCTCTGACTCCATTAAGATAATTGCTAAAACTTTCCTTGTCTTTTACAATTAGGACTGTTTTTATGTAAGTAGAAAAACACATCTTCAAAGTGTTTATCAGAGGTAACTTGTCAGTCAATTATTTTCAATGTTTAATTACTTTTAAATTACCATGCTCGTAGGATAAATTTAAATATTCACGCTGAGAGTGTGGGTTGATATTTGCAATGAAACAAAAAGGAAAGTAAATAATTATTTACCTCAGTTATAGTTCTCCAGGGGAAAGTACACTAGACTAAGTATGCACAAGTTTCAGTGCGACAGAAGATAAACTAAGACACTAAAGAAATATCCTATGAAAAAAATTGACTGTTTTGGCACGTATTAAAGAGACAAGACTCTTGAAGTTATGTTTAATAATAAAAGTAGTTTGCGTATTCCCATTAGTTATATGTATTATCTATCAATGCTTTCAGATAGGGAACATACATCAGTAAGAAACATTTTAATTTAAAATGATGCAAAGCAGTCCCATTGCAAAAAGAGACGTTGAAAAAATTATTAAGCTATTGAAAACTGTCCAAGTGCTAAATTTTAGGATGACAAAGTATATAAAAAATCATTATGCAATGATGGCAGCTGTACAGGATAGAATCTAGTGCCCAATAGAGTTACAGTTATTATCTTCAGCTTTCACGTAAAGACAAAAATCTTACAAATCTGAGTTATTGAGCTAAATTACTTTGATATTCAAACTTTTTTTGGGGGAACTTTTTTCCCTCCATTTGTAAAGCAAGCAATTTATCCCAATTCACATGAATTGCTCTAACATCACTGAGCTGATATCAATTTCCATTACCAAGGAAGAGTACAGAAGCATTCAGTCACTTCGAAGATTATAAAAGGGCTGTACTGCCTTCCCCATACTGATCGGGAGACAATACCCTTCTGATTAGATGGTGTTGCCTGTAGAAATTTCTTACAGTTTTAGTGTTCTGAAGCACTTAAATAAAATATTCCTGAATAAAAATAATCCTTTGAAGAAAAGAATCTTATCAATCCATAAAATTCATGCTGAAAATAACTAGAATGTTACATTACATACATTACTGCCACTGATGACATATTTCATCTTAGCTATAACCTTGGCAGTTCTGCAATACTGCTTTTGCCAGTTGGAGTCAAGGAATTCTTCTGAAAGACAAATAAAATAAAAATTAACTAACTTTAAAGAAAAAGATTTTGACACAGAATTACATCTTTAGGGTAAAACCAGAAAGGGAAATTCAACTACTTATTTCAATGACGTCAGGATTTTGTCTACGCAGTTTAAAAGAAAAAAAAATTAAATCATTTTCTACATTAAATCTAGGAGTTTAGAGAATAAAATCTCCTTCAAGAAGAAAATGAAGGGTTCACTTTTTACTTACCTCATGAAGATAGGTATCTGCAACATTATGATATCCACGGCAGTGGATAAAACCTGACTATTGCATATTATTTCAGAAGAGTATTATAGTTACTTAAACTTGTATTCTTGCTGTTATCTTTGAATGCATTTTCCTAATACAGATTGATTTTCTAAAGTAAATGTGTAGGAATGATTTCAAACTTGAAACAAACATAGAAAATACATGAATTATCTCAGACTTTATTTCTAATGGCTTAAAAAATACATTATGTGGCTTCGAAGTCACATACATTAAGCATAAAGTTTACATTTAAAACTGATTAAGCACTGGGTTCAGATCAGCTCACTATATTGTTTTTAGGGTTGAGTGATCACACTTTTTTTTACTTGTCAAATTTTCCTTTTTTCCTTTGCAAATTTTCAAAGGTTTAAGTTTAGGATTCTACAACAATATCCCGTCTTTTCTCACAGAGTCCATATATTCCTTCTTAGTGATAGGACATATTTAGCAATTATTTGACAATTACAGGTAATAGATTTATTACAGCCTTCCATAAGATGCATTAGCCTAAGGGCAACCAAAAGAAACAAGGAAGTCTTTACCTGCATTGCAAGTATTCATATACAGCTTGCCAACGCTACAGCAATTCTTAGAATTCTTAGAAACAGTAGATAAAAATCACATACACTTATTTATGCATGTCTGTGGTCCCTAACATACAAATGTAAGGCAATTATACTCAGAAAAAGCCCACAGTGATAAACAATTTTTGCAAATATGAAGGAAGAAGCTTGAAAACAAATGAGAAAATTGTTTCTCCAGAACTGCAGTGGGTAATGAATATTTGCAATGTGGTGTCCTTTTTCCCCCCCTAAATTATTAATTTGAATCCAATACATGTAAATGCAAAGTGGCTAAATCAAAAGTTTTTGCCATTCATCTAATGTGTAGTCTCAGAATAAAACTGTTGGATGATTCACACTGTACAAAATCATGCTGCCATCTGATAAAAATCAGGACCTTAATTGGTAGCCTAAGCAAAAGTCTTGAGTGTTGACTCCTAATCAGATAAGCTTACCCCCAGTACTTTTAACACATAGTTTAACATTATTTTAAAGTAAAAGTCTGTGGTCTAAATCATATCCAAAGCTCACATAAAACTTCTTTAATGGTGATAGAATTTTTTCCTTAGTATTGTCAGTATTCATTAATGTTTTAGGCAAGTAACAACCACCATAGTTGTTTAAAAGAAAAATTACTAGGTTGCATTTTCTTATATATATTCGCCAACCAATCCAAAGAAAAGAGAAACTTTAATAAATGGTTTAATATATGCAATTCAATATTTTATTGTGAAAAAAATAAAAATCAGCAATGTAATATTCAGCTAGCTGTGACTGGGTTATTTGACTTACTGAAAAATACAGAGCAAAGTTTTCCAGTACTGGCAAAAGCTAAGGCGCAACTAAAACACGTTTGCAGAGGAGAAAGTAAAAGATGGGTGGGGCTTTTTTTGGTTTTGTGTTTTTTGGTTGTTTTTTTTTTTTTTGGTTGGTTGGTTTTGTTTTCTTTTCAAATAGTGATTTGACTGAAAAATTAGCCACTTTGGGATTTCGCAGCATGTGGTAACAGATGGCCAAGTTAGTGATGAACCACTGAGAGGGCTGGAGAGTTGATTAGGGAGACTGACTGAAAGCATGTATGCTCAAATTGGCAGAATGCCTAGTAAAAGCAGTGACCCATCGCTTAGAGTAAGTCTTTGAAATATTAAGTGGACATATATATATTCAGAACAGAGGGGGACAGGGGAAGAAGGGAGCTTACACAGCTAGTTGTTTGGTTTTTTTCAGAAAGTTTTCAGGTAGAAACAATTTCTCAATTCTTGCTTGTGTTTCTGCTACAGCTTCTTTTCCTATTCCTGTCTTTTTGAAGATGGCTATAACTATGTGAAAAGGAGTGAGTTTTATTTCAGTAGTCATAGCTTTTAGAAAAATAAACAAATAACCTCCTCTCCTTTGAAAAACAACCTTGCTTTTCTGTGGTTTTATTATAAGTTTACTTCAATGATTTGAAAGGTAGAAAACTTGGATTGTTGGTTTTCATTATTAATTTTGGTGAACCATTTAAAAAAAATGTTTATCTGTGTAAAATATCTTCAATTTTAAGGTAAAGTTCTAGAATCAGATAAAGGATATTAATATTCTATTGTAAAGTAAATGCAGACTTAGACCACAGGACTTCTAAATATAAACTATATTGCTCTTTCTCTTTCACCATTACTCATATTTGCTGCTTTCTACAGCCATTAATTTCCCTTCCCACAAAAAATGAATTTATATAAAGGTGGTAGAAATCAGTATTTTGATAATAAGAATATTGTCACTTAGAAAATTTGTAATTCTAGAGGGAAATGTGGCCAAACCTTTGACTAATAAAAATTTTCATTATTCAGTTTCCATACTATCTTTGTTCTCTGGATAACACCAGTGCAAAAGATTGATTATATATAGTATGAAAAAAAATAAAGAGCAGCAACAATAGCACACAGTTCAATTTTACACCTATCACTACTTTTCTCGTAAGCAAAGCTCATTCTCTGCCAGTGGCATTCTAACGCCTTCACAGTATTAAAAACCTAATGAAAGCTATAAGAACAAAAGAAAAATATATACAACCTGGTAAAATGCTTTAGATGTTGTCTTTTTAATTTTTTTTTCTTTATTTCCCACAACACTATGTAGACATTTAGACATAGAACTTTTCCTCTTAGAATATGCCTGCCTGTGTGTTATAAGGTTTTGTCTGGCCCATAGAGAATATTAACTCAGCTACTGAAATCAACAGACACATTTTTCCTAGCACTTGCCCTACACCAAAACAATTTCTTTTCATGAAGGCTAATTAACCTTAACAAAGTGTGGCTCTAATACAGCTAAATATCTCTGTTATTTGAGCTGGCTAGTAATTTCAATGTAAAGGCACCTCTTATGCATGCACAGGTGTTCATATATGCACTGTCTGTGCCTGTTTCAAACTCACTGGCTTTCCAAAGCAAAGAAGTAATTACTGATCCTGGGATCAGTATAATCGTTGTATCTTTGGCATAGGTAAAACAGACCTTTTGTGAGTTCAATATTATCTCTTTTGATCACAGTTTGTTGCATACATGTACTAAAATTCTATGTCTCCCAGACTTCCACTTCTTTTTTTCAGTCTAGAAACGGTTACTTGGCAGGATGTTTTACTTTCTCCTAGGGATTGCTACAATCTGGTGTCCTGCTGCCACTATCTATGTATAAATATGCTATGCTAGCATGTATGAATTTTCTTATGCTAGCAACTAAGGATGACATCAAAGTAAATTTTTTCCAGATATGACTTTACCTCTATCTTTTCACAGAGGACCCCCTTTGCCTAAGTTGGTATAAAACATCCAGAACAAGAAAATAACTTATAGATATGGAAATCTTGTCCCTTTAACTTCTTTTTAATATTAGTTGATTTCTAATGCCGAGAAATTATTTGGTCGTTCCATCCAGTAGATAATGAAAAGGTCTGGACCATTCTCAGGAGGTGTTTTTTCAGTTTTTTCAAGGTGTTTTGTTATCCAAAACCCTCTTTAACTCTACTAATAGCTATACAAATAGCTATGCTGAATAGAAGCAACTAGGACAAGTACCCTGACAATTCACCAGTGCTGACTGAGTGCCCTTGGCTAATAATGCCTAAGCAGACAGTCGTGCACTGTCTCAGACCACAGTAATTTTAGGAATCTATGTCAGAAAAGCAATAGCACATACTTACTACAATTCTCTAAAGTCATATTTTCTACAATGTAGTTAATATTTTGTTCCCTTTGGTTATTTGGTTGATATAATCAGTGTATTGGGTTTACGTGGCAAGGGCTTTGTAGTGGGGGGTCTGCAGGAGTGGCTTCTGTGAGAGGACACCAGAAGTCGTTCCCATGCCAGGCAGAGCCAGTTCTAGATGGCTCCAAAACAGACCTGCTGCTGGCCAAAGCTTAGCCCATCCAAGATGTTGGCACTGTCTCTGTCATAACATATTTAAGAAAGGATAAAAGATGTTGCAGAACAACAACTGGGATAAAGGAGGCAGAAAACATGAGAGAAACAATTCTGAAGACACCGAGGTCAATGAAGAAGGAGGGGGAGGAAGTGCTGCAGATGCTGAAGCAGACATTCCCCTACAGACCATGGTCATGACCACGGTGAGGCAGGCTGTGCCCCTGCAGCCCATGGAGATGAATCATAGAGCATGTCCACTTGCAGCCCATGGAGTACACCATGCAAGAGCAGATGGATGTGCCCTGAAACAAGTTGCAGCCTAAGAAGGGCCCATGACTGATTAGACTCCTGATAAGAACTGCAGCCCTTTGGGGGTCACTGGAGGAGTCTTTCCCTAAAGGACTCCACACTGTGGAAAGGACCCATGCTGGAGCAATTTGTGAAGAAGTATAGTCCATTGGAAGGACCCATAAAGCTCAGGAAGGAATGTCTCTTGTGGGAGGACCCCATGTTGCAACAGGGTAAGAGTGTGAGGAAGAAGAAGCAACAGAGGAATAGTCATTCTCTGACACACTGCACTGCTTGGGTGGAGGAGGTAGAGGAGCTGGGAGCGAAGTTCAGTGTGGGAGGATTTAGGAGTGGGGGAAACTGGTTTTAGCTTTGTTCTTATTTGTCATCATCTTGCTGTGTTTAATTGGCAATAAATTAAATTAATAAATTAAGTCTTCTTTTTGCCCATGATGGTAATTGTAAGTGATCTTCTTGTCCTTATCCTGACCCACAAGCTTTTTGTCTTTTTTGTCTTCCCCTGTCCTCTTGAGGAGGGGGAATGATAGAACAGGTTGGTGGCACTTCATGATTGTTAAAGTCAAGCCACCACAATCACTTACTGTAACATTTATTTCAGGATATTTTACAGTGGAATAATGCGCAGGCTTGAAGGTGTAAAGACCTTCCCTGGATCTTCGTTCGCGAAGACTGGCCATTACATTACAAGCATAGAAGACCATCGTTAAAATTAGAAGTGCAGTATTGTATCAATTTCATAATACAAGACAAAAAATATTTCCATGAAGAAAATATTCTGGGAAGGTGTATAAGGCACAAACAGATAAGCTTTGGGTGGCAGGGGCCTTCCAGGATGCCCTGGGTGGGAGTTGGCCATGACCTGTCCTGTGCTGCAGACTCAGCTGGCTCCAGCTAGAGCTGACAGTGATGCAAACAGTTCATCCCAAACTTCAGCATTTGTGAGAACCAGCAGTGATAAAAGCAGCAGTCACTGTGCAAGGGAGATGCAGGGAAAACACAGAGTGAGAAATGAGGAGAAAGAGAGCAAGATGATATGTGGTGGAAATGTGGATGAAAAGCAAGGCATAGTGGGGAGTCACCCATGAGTAGGGAGACATGTTGAGAGAGATGTTGCTTGGGGACATGGCTGAAGGTTCTTGGAAGGAAGTCCAGTCTCTGAGGGACCACAGTGAGAGACCCAAGTCTGGGGAGGAACAACCCTGAGGGACTGCAACCTATGAACAACTTGTGGTGGGGCAGGCAGAAATAAGAAAGAACCTGTGAACAAAAAACGAAAATGTATGTGAAGAAAAGAGTGGCAGAAAGAATCGTTTCTTAACTGTTTTAAACCTCCCACACTCCTGTCACCTTGCTGAAGTAATTAGCTTGTCTGAATGTAACTCAGAGTAAGGGAAATTGAAACTAGGTAGTGAGTAGGAGAGTTGTTTGGTTTAAGTTAAACCTGGGAAAGGGAGAGGAAAGGTACTTCACTAAATGTTTGTTTAAATTATGTATGTATGTTTTCTTTTTTTCTCTATACTTAAACATTTCTCTATCTATCTATTTATCTATCTGAGAGCGTCAACTATATCCTAGGGTGCATTAAGTACAGCATTTGCCAGCTGGTCGAGGGAGGTGATTGTCCAGCTCTGCTCTGCACTGGTACAGCCTCACTTTGAGTACTGTGTGTAGTTTTGGGCACAACAATATAAAAAAGACTTTAAACTATTAGAGAGCATCCAAAGCAGGACCATGAGGATGGTGATAGGTCCAGGTCTTAGGAGAAGTGGCTGAGGTCACTTGGTTTGTTCAGCCTGGAGGAGACTGAGAGAACTCATTGCAGTCTTCAACATCCTCATAAGGGGAAACAGAGGGGTAGGTACTGATCTCTTCACTCTTGTGACCAGTGACAGGACTCAAGAAAATGGCATGAAGCTGAGTCAGAGATTAGATATCACAAAAAGGTTTTTCACTCAGAGAGTGGTTGGGCAGTAGAACAGGCTGCCCCAGAAGTGATCACAGCACCAAACCTGACAGAATTCAAGAAGCATTTGGACAGTGCTCTCGGGCACATGGTGTGATTCTTGAGGTGTCCTGCCCAGGACCAAGAGCTGGACTCGATGATCCTGATGAGTCCCTTCCAACTCAGCATATTCTATGATTCTATAATAAATCAGTGATCAGAAGTTTGGCATAATCAGTAATAAATTAAGTATTCTTGAATAAAGACTGTTTTGCTTGTAACAAAAGAAAATCAATAAAAAAGTCAATACTTTTTTAAAAGTACCTGCAATATATGAATGAGCTCAAAGGATCAAAGTTAAACAGCAGAAGGAAATTAACAGAAAGTAAGACAACGCTAGAAGGAATGCAGGCTGCTTAACAACAACAAAAAGATCTCTAGTCTTTTGGCTCATTCTTTCATGGCTTGTGTGTGTCCCTGCAAGTTCTGCCACAAAGCCTATAGGGAATTGATCTAGACTCTTAAAGTTGAGTTTGAACTTACTTATCAAAAAGTTAGTATTTCTTTTCCATATAGATTTGCAATATATTTGCAATTTGGTATACTGTTATTTCCTGGCTTCTGCAGACCTAATGTCTAATGCATCAATAACTCTTGTGATGTGGAAAGAGAAGAATCACGTAGTATATTTGGAGAGATATTAAAAAAAAAAAAAAGTTCATGGTATTACAGATAACTTGCAGTAGTAAATTATGTCAAATTTTTGGCAATTATAACAAGTACTTAAACTTTTCAAGCAAATAATTCAAATTAATTTGCTTTCGTATAATAATTCATCTGCATAGTTTAGGCACTGTTGAATAATCTTTTATGACTCTCCCTTTTTGAATAGTGAACCTGAAACAATTCTCTATGGTTCAGGAAATTCACAAGAGGCTTGAGAATATTATAATACAGTTGAATTGGGTGTCTTTCCCTTAGGCATACACCTAATGAAGAAATTACAACTTTTTTTTATTGATTAGTGGGAATATTAATGACTATTGCATTTCTGACAAAAAACTGACATGTCTGTTAGAAAGAAGAGTAATGCTTACATTCCATTTGTTTCTGTTTCCAACTGCTTTTTCTCAATTTACAGTAGATCAGTCTTTCAGTGAAAAATATAGGTCAACTACTAAGAAAGGGGAAATATGATTTCATATTACCCATAACACACTGCTTATTATTAACACCACGAAATAACGTGTCACAGAAACCAGTTTGTTTTTCATCATTTGACTTCTAAATTATATAGGACAGTGCTTATTTGTATTCAGGTATGCCCACATTAGCGTAAAATTAATTAAATCAATCTACTCAAAGGCTATTGGAAGAAGTAAATATGCTATTGGAAGCAAAGTAAAAATTATTTGATTGGTAAATATTATTTGACTCATCATAATGACTAAAACTGTGGGGTTTAGTCTACAAGGTATTTTTCTTTATTTTGCTTTATGTAATCAAAAGGAATATTCAATGAAGAAAATAATCTTTCAGTAGTAATTCAGACCAAATATAAGTTTGTGTGCCCAGTGGCTGAAAAAGTGGTACTATCCATAACTGTGTAGATGTGTAAATATATAGTTATATACATGTGTGTGTGTGTTTGCAAACTTCTCTCTATTGTACTGTTTTTTAGTTTTGCTTCACATTCTTTATCAAACCTCTTTTGTAATAAATACCTTAGAATAGAAGGATTTTAACTTTAGAGTTAATTTGTTTTCTGCATTGATTATTCTATATTACTTTGTGGAAATAATTGTTGATAATGACCCTCAGTATTACAAAACAAAATAAAGAGTACCTAATGTCACAAAAAAACCAGGTTAAAATTACATTTTTTTCACTCAAGCAGAATTTTAATCATTTGGTTCAATCTAGTTGGGGAAAATACTAATAAGAAAAACATTATGTTCAATATCTTAATGGAAGCCATCTTTAGAGAAATCACCGGTTACCCTAACATTCAACACTGCAAGAGTAGTATTGAAGTTTGATTCTTTGCATTGGTGACTACAAATATACCTTTATGTGAAAAGTGATATTGTTGTCTTTGTTTTAGAGACAGATATCTGAAATGTACTTGGAATATTCAGCTGTCCAATGACAAAATCTGTACTTTAGACTGGGGAGGCAGTGGAGAGAAGCAGACAATTTTGTAACAGGAATGTATATAGAAGAAAACAGAAAAAAACCCTCTAATGTCTCAGCATTCAGACCTACAAAATAATTTTAATTTTAATTTAGCAATTAATTTAATGTAATAAAACATCTTTTGGCTATTCTAATGGACCTTTAAGACTTCTATACGAAATATCATTTTCTCTTGAGCAATTCTGTCCAATCCTGGCTTTGCAGCTTGCATGGAGTTTTAGAGTGTGGATTTCTTCCTGAAGAGCATGTAAATCTTCATTTCATACAACAGTATCAAGAACATTTGAGTGGAATTTTATGCATGAATAATCTTTTACAGCCATACATATACAAGTTATTTTGTTAAATGGCAGATTAATAGTTTCAAAATTATTTCTTAGAAATAATAACAAAACACTAACTTTGCAAGGAGCAATTGGAGACTGAGAGATTCTGCAGCTGGTTTACCATTGCTTCTTCCACCACTGTAAAGGAAGGTGTGTTATCCTACTAGCATTTAGTTCCACTTCTCTGATATTGCCAAAAATATATATATATGAATGTGTACAAACTCTTTGTAGCAGTTCATGAACGTGAATATTGTGAAGAGTTTATCCAGTGGCTGTAAATCGAAAGAACATCAATTACTTGCACAAAAACAAGATAAGACATTGCAAGGTATAAGAAAATATGTTCTTGAGTGTCCTAAGTAGGCAAAAGATGTATATATTTGTTTAAGACTTATCTTTTTAGTGAGAGCTCAATTGCTATCAGGAATTGGTAGTCTCTAATACATTTACAACAGATATAAGTAAAACACATTTCAAAGTTGTGTATACATTAGTCAAAATTCTAGTTTTGTAAAACCTTGAGATGCCAATTTATTTACTATTTATTTTAAAAATATATTGTATTCAAGTCAATTTTATAAGCTGCCCTCACAGTCGAAAAAAAAGTCATGAACACTATATAATAATAAAAAAAACCCATAAAATGTTCTCCATTGAAAGCACATTAAGAATATGACCTTGATTTGGATTCCCTTTGCTGTCAATGAGTAACAGTGATGCTCAATAAAGGCAATTGCACTTGACTTAAATGTAAAGACGAAAAGGGACTACTTTAGTGTACAGGTAGTGAGTGTCCTTGGAGGATGAGATGAAGGATCATGTTTCTGTAATTTAATGGCCAAAATAATGCTAATACCAATTAAACATCTGTTCACAGTAAAAATCAGGCAATTTATAACACTGCAATTTTCAGTGCCTAGTTCTATCTCCTCCCTGACAGAGAATTGGTTACTTTTATTTTTGGATTTTAAGGCAAACATTAGCTGTGGACATTGAGAAATTTAGCTGGCTTTTTATTGTCATCCAATTTCTCTTATATTGAACAGTACAGGTAGCTAAAATTATATATCTGAAGCAATGCAAATGATACTTCATCACATGTGTGAGCCCAGCAATGCAGTGCTTCTTGGTAGTCCATGGGAAGACATTTTCTTCCAGTTCTGCAGTCCTCACCAGTCAGACACATTTTCCTGTTTGAATTAGTGGGTTCAATAATGTTTTTGAAAGAGTCATTACTTTTGCTTGAAACACAGAAACAGGCAGAAAATCTGTCATTTCCTTTTGCTTTTCAGGTTCTTTTAGGACAGCTCTTAGAGGACTATTGCTTCACCCAGTGAATCTTCCCATACGGTATCACTGTGGATGGCCATATAATTCATGGCACTTTGTTGCACTGGTTTTCTAATTCTGGATCAGCCTATCCATCAATAATACTAATAGGTCTGCATCTATTGCCTCTATGATTAATCATTCTAATTGTTTAAATGTTCTCAGTGTTGCAAATTTAAATGTGTCCAACATGCAGTTTTAAGCATTTTGCTTAGATTATGTTTTCCTGTTAGAGATTACATCTCTCCTCATGCAGTCTATTTGAGATGACTCAAAGGTTTTTTGAACTTAACTGAGTTTCTTCAGAATATATTATAAAGTCAGCAACAAAAAAATGCTTAAATGGAAGACAGAAAACCTTCTTAATAGTTCTTCAGTGTGTGCACGTAAGTATGTCTATACACCTATAAGAGTAGACAGAAATAATTTTGCCAACCTTAGAAATGTATCTGCTTCCAGAGTGAAAAAAAGAGAAAAACTAATAGTTTCTGGGAACAATCAGAATTAGAAATAAAGAACATGCTGAACTTCTCTGTAGCTAATAAATCTAAATGTGAAAAGATAATTGTATGTCATCTACCTTTACTGTTCTCAGACACAGGGACAATGCCCCTAACCTAGCTTTGAAGAAAGTGAAATGTAAGTACTAAAGACTTCAGTAACAACAGATTGTCTTCCTTTTTAGTGTCTTTCACTTGGAAAGTGATCCCAGAGAAAACAGGACAATTTCACTACGTTATCTACATTTTCTGCAATGTTCTGTGTAATTAGGGACAACACTTTATAAGGGGCATGTGCCATTCAAAACATGCACAGTATTCTTCTTGTTACTATTTAATTACTTGAAGTAAAGGTTATCCAGTTAGATAAAAATTAACCATTATGAGTACTGAGAATAAGACACGCAGACATATACCTGGCCCCCTTCACACGCAAAAAAGGAAATATCAGTGCAACATGCAAAAAAGAACACTATTGTCTGACAGACAAGAACATCATGATTAGTTTAATTTCTATCATAGGATGGTTGAGATTGGAGATGATCTCTGGAGGTTGTCTGATGCAATCCCCTCTTCCCAAGCAGGGCCACTAGAGCAAGCTGCCCAGGATCATGTCCAAACACCTTTTGGATATTTCCATGGATGGAGACTCCAAAGTCTCTCTGGACAACCTGTCCCTGTTCTCAGTCTCTTGACTTTCTAGTCTTTACTATAAACACGTGATAATTTTTTTTTTTTTTAAATAAATTTCCAGGAGTATGTACTTTCATTTGGGTAAAGGTGAAAAGCAGAAAGATGAAATTGGAAAAAGGGAGTGATATTAAATTAAGAAGCTCAAAATAATAATCAGGAAAATAAGGATTTAATTTGTTCTATTTGTCTCGTTTTGTTTTTTTTTTTTGTTAATATCCGTTCTGAAAGTGATATTTCTCTTTCCTAATGTCCAGATTATGAAATCTATTTAAGAATAAAAATAAATTAATACAGGTACATATATGTATATATATATATGAATTTTAAGAGAGAGAAAAATAAATTGTTACGCTTCTTGGTTTCACTTCACTGCTTTAGAAGGACTGCAAAATTCTTTAAATTCTTGTCATATTTCTATCTGTTTTGTACTGTGACAATATGGAAAGAAAACCAAACAGACAGAGTTATATGGACCATATGATTTTACAGTTTGTAGTTCTATAAAGAACAGATAAGGCAGAATACATTACACTAAAACAACAGGAAAATGTATTCATGTACATGGATTAGAAGTCTGCAAAAGATTAGAAAAACATTCTTCATAGCTTCATTTTAAAATGAAAATGGAACTGTGTCACTCAGTCAAATGACAGGAAGCCAGTGCGGCATAACTTATAAAGTAGTACATCTACCTTAGGCTACAAATTTAAAGTCTTATTTATCCTGTACTTTTTCAGAAGCGATATAGGAGGTGACTTTAACATATGAGTGATATTATCATATAAAACTATGTAAACAGATGTAATGTTTTCTTGATTTTCATATAGATCACTATATTTTGATTGGATCCTATGCTCAGAATTTTTGAATTGTTTGCTGAAACCAGGCCTATAGAGAGAAGAAAAAAATAGGGATCAAAAGAAAAAGCACTATTTTTTTTTAATCATTATTTCCATATCTTCTATCATGCTGTACAAATCTTCACAGATTATTAAGTCTTGTCCTCAGAGATATTTATATTTACACTGTATTCTTTTTACACTTTGTCCTTTTTCTGAGTTCATAAATAATTTAAGACAGAAGTCTATGATAGTTGTTTGGGGAATAACTATTTTATTATTTGTTCTGCTATAGTATAAAAAGTGTTAATTGATATCAGGTCTCCGAAGTACATAAACTATCCAGAAGAATTATTAATTCTTTGAAAAAGCATCACCAACTCTCTTAATTTGAAAGGGGAGAGGGAAATGGAAGATTAATGGAAAAATAAGGTATAATCTGGGGTATTCATTTAAACATTTAAATAATTTAATCACTGAAGCAGTCACATGGGAGATAAAAAAACTATATTCAATGCCTGTCCCTGACTCAGATTCCAGTCCACATCTCCTATTACCCTGGAGTGTGTTGTCAGCACAGATGGACCATTTGTGGAGAAACTCTCCTCTTCACCTTCCCAACGTCCAGCGCAGGAAGAGAGATATGTTGTACTTTGGGATTGACAGAGCCGTTTGAAATTCCATGGGTTTTATCCTCTTTCCAAAGCAGTTTATGTATTTTATCTTTTGAATGGGTAAAACACTATCAATAGTATTATGATAGTCTCTTGCCCTAGCAAAAATTTTTGAAAGAATATGTGGTTCTGATAGTTTTGCAGGAAAACCAATCCCATGAATGCATTTTAGGAACATTGTAATGGATTAGGTCTTTCAGGAGCAAAAGGACACCTCCCAAGACTTATAAAGTTTGAATAAGACAGTGACACTGAAGTACTGAAACTAAAGTATTTACAGTGGTGCAAGTCTCAAAAAAAGGTAGACCCTTTGTGAAGGCAACAGCTAAGTAAATGTTAGAGGACAGATATTACTGCAAATGCATTTTTCTGTGTTTTAAAAGTTCTTTTGAATTCACTTTGTTGAAAGCCACTCTGTCTATCTTGCTCCAAAATTAGAAAGGAAATCGGATGAAGAGTTGAGAATTGAATTTTCAATGTTTCTATCCTCCTCTTCTGGTGTTTAATTCTTGGGCATGCTTTGCCTCAGGAGACAAGAAGTCTGAGGAAGGAAATGAAAGAAATGGAGGAAAAAACTGAGGACACTAGTTAGAACAAGAGTTGGAAGAGGAAAAATAAAAGTGATTGCTGTATTTTATAATGCATCAACTCACTTTTCAAAGCTTAACTAACCATATTTTTTCTGAACAAAGAAAATTTAGTCAGCTAGTTATCTAGACCCTGAACTGCTATTTAATTGTTGAGGTGAATATACTTTGAACTACAGAAACTCTCCAGAGCAGTTCTGTAGAGATAAGTGAGCCAAATGGGTTGATTTTTTTTTTGCTCTTTTTGTTTGTTTATTTTGTTTTTCCTAATCCAAAGGCCTACAAATTCAGAGGAAATTATATGTAGAACACTGGGATTTACTGTGTTAAAAAGAGTCCTATAGGGTCAGATTAAAACCACCTACAGATAATTTTATTTTTAAAGAAGGAAGAGCACAGTATCCCATGAATTTTAGAATCTGAGATACATAAAAGCAATATAGCCAAGCCTGACTATATACAATGCTTCTAATAAGACAACTTGGTTGTTCAGCCATATTCAGAGGAAAAATTGTCTGGGTCATACTTCATACTATGAGTTAAGAAATTATTTAATGTATGTCAGCATAGTCCAACTGCAGCCAGCAGATCAAATATGGTCCATAGATATTTCCATTCATCTGATTGCATATTCTGTATGAAATGAAGAACATTTTTTCAAGCAAGGACCAACCAATACAACCAATCTTCTTGTATGTGCTAGGAGCCAAAGTGAAAAAGGAGACCATTATCCATGCTGCATATGGAAATTAAAGTTATTGAGGCCTCTGAGACAGTGATATTCTTGCTTCCACAGGGGATGTCCTCCAGTAATTGCTGCTGCTTAATGAGAGGTAGCCAAAAGTTCATTCCTAAATTTGTTTCATCCTTCTGCAGTTGGGTTTTACTGACATAAAATATCTCTGTGTTATGAATAAAATGAAGAAAAATATCTCTACAGCCTGTACAGTCATTCTTCACTAAAGGATAGCTTTTGTGATTTAATCCCAGTGGGAAAGGAATCATCACACCAACTCTCATCCACTCCCCCTGCAACGGGGGAGATTAGAAGAATAAAAGTGAGTAATCCCATGGGTTGAGATAGTGCCATTTTGATAGGTAAAGAAAAATCAGTGTGCACAAGCAAAGCAAAATGATATATTCATTCATCCCTTCCCATCAGCAGGCAGGTGGTCAAGCATCTCTAGGAAAGCAGAGATCCACCATAAATAATAGTTATTTGGGAAGACAAACATCATCACTCCAAATGTCGTCCTTTTCTCCTTAGTTACCCCAGCTTTTATTGCTGAGCATGATGTCATATGGTCTGGGATATCCTTTTGGCCAGCTGGGGTCTGTTGTCCCAGCTATGTCCACTTCCAACTTCCTTTGTACCCCCAGCCAACTTGTTGATGGAGCATTACGAGAAATAGAAAAGGCCTTGACACTATGTTAGTTCAGCAATAGTTAAAACATTCCCTTGTTATCAACCCTGTTATCAACAAAACGAAACAGAGCACCATATGAGTGAGCTACTAAGAATAAAACTAATTCTAACCCTGTCAAACACAGTACAACAGGCTCCGATGAAAAATAATGTTAAGTTCCTAATAATAAAGTATTCAGGACATCCAAGAGACCTAGTTTTTTCTTTATCTGTCTGTGATTCAAACTTTTTATTTTAAGAGAGGAATAGTACTTTTTTGGGAGGAATTGTGCGATATTTAGCAGAACTGATTTAGAATTTGAGTGGAGGTGTGAAACTAATGCACATTTTACAGAACACTGTTGTGTCAGGAACATCCATCCCCTTAGACAATAAATGGTGGCTGCCACACTTTCACAGCCTTATTTTTAGTGCCTGAACAGCACTACACCACTGTGGCTGAGGCAGATACACCATGACACCCTCCCCTCCACAGTGGTGGGAAAGAGAAGGGCAGGCACCTTTGTTCAGCAGACAGGATCCCCAGCCCATGAGAAGCCTCAGTCCCAAGTAGTTTACAGACCATGACCATGAATGACCACCATCAGGTTATAAATGGAGCTCCCACTAGAAGACCTTTTGTGCAGTTTTCCATGGAGCACTGGGCATGTGGTGGAAAACCCTGTGGGAACAAGCTGAGTTACTCTGCACCAGCATTTAGTTAATGCTAATACTCAAAAGGGAGTATCGACCTTAGCTTTTGAGAGAGAGAATGTTATTTCTCAAAATGGAAAACCACTTTAAACAGCCTGAATGATAAGCTTGTGTTTTTCTCTCATGGCTGAACACAGCCACCACACGATGCCAATGTGAATTTGTGGGATTGAGGCAATGGTTTGGGACGATCATGGGAATTCTTTTTGACTAAAAGAAAAACACAAGGTGCTGTTTACGAATAAAAGAGGAATGCCAAAAAGTGTCAGTGGACAAGTCCCAAAATTAAACTCTGTGTGTGCAACCTAATTTTCTCCTTCAGTGCCCACAAAACCTTGCCCTTGAGACTGAGGTGACACTTCCTGAGACTGAATACCCTTATGTCCAATCCAGGCGAGTGACTAATTTACTCCTGAATGTACTTCAGTGATCCATCAACCCTTTGAGGCGAAGCAGACAGTTTTGGGTAAGAGGATTCCTCTCTGTGTGTGTATGTGCAATTTGGATCATCATTCCTGTCCATGTAGGAACAATATCCCTGATTGATACAACAAACCCGTAACATGTTAAATGTCATTAGAGTGTCATCATTGTTACAACTGTTGTTTGTTAGTTCTGGCCATTGGCTTTGGTTGCAAATTAAAGTTTATCTGAGTTTGTTATCTGTATAAAGTTGTATACATATACTTCCTTGACACCTTACAACTGTCACTTAATTCAAGATATAGGTAGTGAGTTTTCAGTAGTTCTCACCTAAAAAGGAAAACCAGAGAAATCCTTTAGAAGAAAATTAATTTTTTTTACCCTGTCTACTGCAAGCATTATGAAACAGAACATTTGTATGAACTAGAAAATTTATCAAACAAATAAACAAAGAAATACAAATACGTAACAGATTACTATGAATATTTTCTATGCTCATTGTCCACAACTATTCCTGGCTCCTGTGCTTAGCTTCCTACCTCCACATTATGACACGAACCAAGCACACAGCTGACTCCATATTCATCCTCTTCACTGAAGAGGAGTCTTGGACATTCAGAAGAGAGACCAAATCAAGAAGGCAAGGATCTCTGTACCCGAGTATGCACCTTCCACATAACTTAAAACTAGATGGAGAGAGACTTCAGATTTAATTTACATGAGAGATGGCTTAACTGTTGCAACCAAATGTTGCTTCTGCAGGAATGAAATAATTTGGATAGAGGTTGAGGGAGAATACTCCAGGTGGTCTGAACAATTCATAGGGTCAGTTATGGCTAATGCTGTTGTGAGATGTCAAATCAAAATCAAACATGGTCAACAACAAGTGAAGTAAAAGGTAGATTGCTGTACATTTTAGCCTTCACAGCTTCAGCTTTGTGAATGTTAGCATCTAAATTGCAGTCTTTGAAATGTGTTATCAGTGGGATAAGCCTAAACGGGAAAGTAATAATTCCCTTCCTATTGTTCTTACTTTGGTTAAAAAAATAAAATAATAAAAAAAAAAATCTAACCAAAACACCACGAACAAATAAAATCCAAAAGGTATAAAGGCAACAAATTACATTCCCTTCAGCTGGATATGTGTGTCCCATAGGACATAATTAAAGTCCAATTACTATATAGAGGCATTATTAGATGTCAATGTTAATTGACTGTAGAAAGAATTGCTAACGATCTGCTGTGCGTACTGTGGTAATAGGCCTAAGTGGACAATAATTTAAATTCTGTGACGGTTGAATATGGTGAGTAAATCAACCCCCTAGCTCTAGATCTAGAAGTGAAAGCAAAAGTGTTAGGTTTTTTAAAAATTTAAAAAATATTGTTGGTTATGTATCAACAAGCACTTATTCACATGAGATTGTGCAGAAGGGACTTGAAATCAGAGAGGAGGCCTCTTGTCAGGCCTTTTGTCTTTGAAAGATCTCATTGCACAGGAAAGCATGTGTGGAGCAGATTGACAGGAACCTGTAAAGATCTTATTCTTCACTTGAGTTCACAAGTTAATATACAACAGACCTTTGCAAATTGCTCTGAACATGTGCCTTTCTAAGAGGACACTCTTCAACATGTTGCAGTTCCTGCAGGTTTCTGCAAAAAAAGAAGGATAAAATGGTTAATATGTATATTGCAGGAAAAATAGTGGACTAGATGGAATATTTGAATTTATAGACTTTTATTGCCGTTACTTTCAAATCCCTGAGATTCATACCAAAACTGAAGAGAAAAGAGTGTAGGACTGATCCTCAGAGAGAAATAAACCTACCTGAATGGAGGCTAAACTGACAGGAAAAGTAAGTACAGGTATGTAGAGATGCAAGATATTAATTCTGAACCATTTTATTCAGCAGGTAGAACTCAAGACTCTGGAGCCTGATATTTCCTTTGCTGCCATCATGTGTGACAGATGCTATAGTCAATATATGATCTACTTATTCTGTTAAACCAAATGACATAAAATCCCTGCTGTGGATTAAATGACTAGAGGTTATTTACATTTCACTTATGTGCTATGCAATATTAAGAAGTTAGATCTTATTAAAAATTTGCATTGATTGCACCAATATCCTGTGATTGCCTTTTCTGTAAAACCAAATGCTCACCAAGGAAGTGAACAGTTGTCCTCAGTGCAGTCAGAGCTATGTAATCACTGAGTAGCTGAGGCCGGCAGGGACCTCCTGGAATTTCCCAGGCAACCACTGCTGCTCAAATCACAGTCACTTGCCTCAGGTTGCTAATGATGCCATCCAAATGAGTTTTGTGTATCTAGAAGCTGGAGAATCTACAAACTCTCTGAACTACTTTACTTAGTTCTAGTTGCATAGTGCAGTACTAAATGTGCTTTACATTCTTTTCTCAGGCAGGAGGTTTGGTAGCATCTTTTGCCTACTGTAGAACCAGAACAAGATTGTAACAATACTTAAATGTATAAAAGTAATTCCAGCTGCATTTGCTAATACCTCACTGCACTGTTGACTGTGTTTCTCTCTCTTTTTTTCTCCTTCAAAGATTTTGATCTATGAAGAAATGTAATACATAGGTAGAACACATTTCTTGTTGTCACTCTAATTTCACACTTCTAAAAGTGGTTATTTCTGAACAGATTCACATTCATCTAAATATTAATTAACTCCATGCTTGGCACCTGTAGAAATTTAAGCTTATGAATGTGCTCATTTTGAAATATTCCTTTGATGTCATCACAGGAAATGTAAATATGAATAATCAAATAGCTAAATTAATTTCTGAGGATGTCATAACTTTCATTGGCATTAATCAGTGAATGCACCTCAAATACATTTTATAACATTTGTATTTTTCCCATTTAATGTCCAAATTAAAACACATACTGGAACATATGCTGATTATGCAAGTCATGGTATTATTGATGCCTTTAACAAATGAACAACTGAAAGTTGCTCTAAGAATATTGCCAGATGTAAAATAATAATATTTTCAAGCTTTTGCTGCTCAATCAAAAATATATTGAGTGGAAAGTATTGATCGTTCCTTTATTTGTTTTATAATCATACACATCTTAGTTTTGTGTTATGGAATTCCTTTGCATTTGAGTTCATTTGACACAGAGATGGTTCCTTTGAGATTGGAAAGCACTCACTAGACATAAAAGAAAACGTATATATTTTCCAGTGAAACACTTGTCTTTGGATTTTGCAGGTTTAGGTTGAAAGTATGTATTTGTATGAAGATTCTAAAGGAGAATATAACCCTGTTAGTCTGGAGATAATCTCTTGATTTCCTCATGCTACCTCAGAGGTGTATTCCATTTCTACCTAGAAGATGAGGTCAGTAGCTTTGAGTATCATGCAAGAATGAATTTTGAGTGAAAGGAAGAAGAATTCCTATCCGTATTTTGTTAGGAGTCTTTTATGTTTTGACGCTTCAGAAATGGAACCCTAAGTATGAAAAAAAATCTTTAATAAAAAAAAAAACAACCACATGATGAACATTTCTTTCGTTCCATGAAGTAAATTAATGAATATACATTCAATTGTGTTAACAATCAGGATTTTCTAGTTGTGCTCTTGGGAAGACATACCACAGCTGTAAACAATGAGAATGATCACAGTTAGTGATCGCATCAGTCTATTTTTTTGCGAGAGAAAACAAAATAAAAACCACTGACCAATAAATAATAATTTCTTCCTTTTTTTTTCTTTCCTCCTTTTTTCTTTTTTTCTTTCCTCCTTTTTTTTCCTTCTGTAGTCTTCATTGTGGGGATCTCCAGTAAAAACTGTGGCAGTTTTCTCCTTAGAAGACACTTTATTTCTCAGAATCATTACAAGTCCTAGAAGTGTATAAATTAAGCAGACTATCACAAAACCATATAAAGAATGTAATTAAATGCTTTAGTTAATGCTAAGTACAACTATCTAAATCACAAGGTGACCAGTCATAGGTAATGTTCTGTTATCTTCCGTCGTGTATCGTCATAGTGGTATTATCTTATGTCTCTCCAGTGTCTACAAAATGTCTGCACAATCTTTGATTAAATACCTAGCTTTACAATGTGTTGGCACACATTCATCTGCAGCAAGTCCTGGGCAACTGGAAAGAAAATGTCTGCTTCTGATGTGTCTGTCTGGGTCCTCATTACAGGCAGTGAAGATACAGTTAGTGCAGTTACTCTGGCCATGCACTGGTTCATTTCACCCTGAAGTCAACATCTAAATGGAAGACACATGGGCTGAACAAATCTGGATTTCAAAGAGGGGGAGTAGAAACTCCATCTATGATATTTATATTTTATTTTACTTGTAGAAGGTGTACTGAATCCAGCCTCTTAGCAGAATGAACCCTACCTTAATGTAAAGACTTAGAAAGTTAGATTAGGTGAATCTTACCATAAAGGTTAATTTATACAATTAAATTACATTATTACAATTCATATAATGGATGAGAGCAAGTAAATAGATATATAACAGGAAAGAACATGAAATGTTAACTTATTCTTTATATTTTTGTGAGATTAGTTCATGTTCTTTCTTTAAAATAGAGGGAAAACAGAAGATTATTAAAAATGTTAATGTCTTCAGTGACAATAGCATTTTAATATCCCTGTTCAATTTTTTCAGGAAATATTAGTTTAAATGTGTTATAGTTTCATCTAATCATATTTAATCATTATGCAGTTGTGAAATGGAAAGTCACTTCCTCTTGATCCTGCTGTAAAAGTCTAACTTTTTTTCTCCTCTGTTAGTTACCTGCCTTTTTTTTTGTTTTATGACAATGAAGCGTGCAGTTAAAACTAAGACTGAAGGACAAAGAAATGTCTTATTCAGCTCAAGTAGAAGTTTTAATGTTCTTTTCCAACACTTCATGAAGAAAACAAACATCCTTCTTTCATGCATGGCTTAATTCAAAATTAGCTTTTATCATCCTTTCATTAGCACAATACCATAACTAGTCTTTTTTATAAGGAGAAGATATTACTATTTAGCATATTTTAATTATCTTTCTCCATGTGGAAAATAGAAACAGTCTTTAAAGTAGGATTTTTACTTTTTTTTTTTCTTTCTTCATGCTAATATCTTAGATAATTCTCTAGTTTTACCTTCATCCAGTGAGACATGAATTTATCTTTTAAATAAAGGTGACTATTTTATTTTTTGTGTACAAAGCTTTTTAGTCTTAATATATTTTTAAATGAATCTATTAATCTGGAAATTTAGGCTAAAATTAATCTTAGAGACTCCTAAAGTAGGCAATAAAGAAAACAGTCTTTTTAAACAACTTTTGGAGAGCTTTCTTGTCTTTCTTACAACATTACAGAGTTTTCCCCTAGTGAAAAGTTTCTTAAGGGTATTTCCCAGTAAAAATATATATTTTGTATTATCACAGTGCTGAAAAAGACCTTTAAGGTCACAGAGTCCAACCATTAATTTCCTACATCTGAAGACAAAAAAAGACTCCACTTTTACCTTCTTTTTCTCTATCAAGTTCCCATTAAACACTGTCTTCATTGATAAGCAAAGAATATCCTGAAACATTCTTCAAAGAAACAGGATTATATCAGTTTTCTTCTCAGGAAGTGTACACAGGCTTGCTATTGAATAATACAGTTGAAAATAAATCACTGAAAACATAGTACTTAGGATGTCCCTGTATATGTCAAGCTACAGAATTTATAAAGTATAGTAGTTATCCTGTTAAATTTTCACATAATGTCACATAATTATTTGTATTTTGGCTTGTATGCAGTGACAAAATATATCCTTATAATAAAATCTAAAGTTCAGTGAGATTTAGTTTTTAATCAGGTGTCTCAATTTAATTTTCTGCCTAGATGTCAAATCTGAGTGACGCTGCTACAGTAAGTTATGAAGAGGTCATAAGGTGTAAAAATGTGAGATTAAGAGTCATGTTTTAATGTGAGCTCATACCTATATGTTAGAAAATAATATTAAATATTTTGTTGTTTATTTTATTGTTTTAGTGAGAACCTCATTTGATTTAAAAGCTAGGGACTGTTGCACAAAGGCTACAGGATGGCCATAAATTTCCCAGACTTGTAGTTCCCAATTATTTCCATGCTCCCACTTCAGTCCGCCTCTGATCAGAAAAGTCAAGTGTAACTCGCAGAAAGCCTAATTTGATGTTAAAATTTAGGTGATTTTTACCACACAACTTTGTCTTAAAATGTGAAGACAACAAAAACACTTCTACTCTAAAGCAATACTGTTTATGTTGATTTCTAATTTTTTGTGGAGTTGAATTAGTCCTTAAAATAATTCTAGTGTGTCCTAAATGATTGTCTATACATAAAGATAAATAATGATTGCACAGAAATTTCCACTTCTGCTCCTAAATATCAAGTAAATACTTATTTATAAGAAAAATGCTTGTCTCAAAACATCAGTTTCAATTCATCTATTCAGTTTTACTGAGGTTATGTAACAGCCTTAATCTATCAGTAAAAGAAGAGCTGTGCAGCAATTTGCAAATTGATAAAAGATCCCTGACAATCAGCTAAAGCTCTCACTCCTGACTTCAGTCCCAGAATCACAGAATATGCCGCATTGGAAGGGACCCAAAAGGACATCGAGTCCAGCTCCTGGCCCTGCACAGGACCATTCCCAAGAGTCCCACCATGTGAGGATTACACAGGTGAAGTCAGTTTCGATCAAAAAACCACACGACTTTAACAATTCTAGATTAGTTTTACCTTAAAATTGAAAGTTTAGTGCAACAGTGATGCAAAAAGGACAAAATAATGACTGATATCTATTATAATATGAATTATCTTGAAAATCCAGACTATTAGAATTTTAGACAACCTACTTTTTACTTGATTCTTTGAATAATGACAAAATATTTGGCAGGAGATTAAACAAAAGTTATTTGGCAGGAACCCAGGCTAACCTCTTGCTAATTGGTTCTCCTTATCTCCAAGACATTTATACCAGGTGTTAAAGCAACAGCATATGAAACAGAATGTTTTTTTTTTCACTTAATTAGTATCACAACCATATTTTTATTCCTTTTTTCTAAAAATGTTCTAAATGCACTATACTTACATCTGTGCTAATGTTTGCTGAAGTAATCATGTGCAATATGAAACATAAGATTCCTCATCCATAAGATATGTATGATGAAATAAATACAACTTTGAAAACAGGAAACTGTTTATAACTATGAATACTTTCCATAGGAAAAGGATAAATCCACGAAATACAAAAACAATCTGTGGATAAAAAATGTTTTGCTTGAAGAGGCTTTGAAGGCCTTTTACAGAGATCATGGCAAATACAACAACCCTGTCATCAGCTATCACTGAATTCCTCACATAAATGAAGAGCAGAAATAAAGAGAAGCAGAGAGACTAACCGATTTGTTTTGGAACTGCTTTGACCCCAAAGTGTTGTGTGCTGGTAGTACGTTTTAAGCAGAAATGCCTTTAGGACTGGGAGATCTTGACTCTGGAGAAGAATCTCTGATTTATTTTATTTTCTTTTTTTACCCCACAGCTGCATTCTACCAAGCAGTCTATAGCCAGATGAGGTACATAACACAAGTATTTTTATTAACAAAATGCAGTAGAGTAGGTGAACTGTACCAACATCTCTTCATTTCCCCAGTGAAAAACTTGACTTAGTGAGAACTTTGGTTGTTGGAAAGCAGTACTACTGTACTGTTTCCTGGCTATAAAATGGCAGGTCTGAAACACTCAGCAGACACACAGTTGTCCTAAGACAAATATGACGGGGAATTCTCTGCACATGCAAACAACTCACTTCAGTACTTCCTAATGGCCAAAGTAAAAGAAGATAAAACATATCGTCAAGCTGCACACAGTTCTACAGAGCCACATTACATGGTATTTTTTACAGAAAGGATTTTTAATGTTATTCATGAAAATAAAATGCAGAAAGACACAAGCAGGGCAATGTTACTGTAAACAACTGATGTACAATCAAACACAAAACTGGGCATAACAAATGCTTGGATTTTTATCCTGCATTTAGAAAGTTTTTAGTCTTACTAATCCCTGGACCACCATACCTATTCAGCTAACAAATATTCTGTAAATGAGGTATTTCAAAGTTAAAATATAATATGAGAAAAAAAAATACACATAAGCTGTGAAGACATTTACTTTGAGGCCACTAGAAATTAATTATATCTGAATCAACACCATCAACGTCTCCAAAATAGTAAGTGGGTAGCATGTGACTTCAGCATTCAGCACTCAATATGATCTTGCTAGTCCTGAAGGCCAGGTTATCATTCTCTGTATAAGACGACTAGTAAACACAGCTAAATGAACCATATATGAAACATTGTGCTTAAAACCCACAATTCTATAAAGCTATGAAGTGTGGCCTACAAAATCTACAGAATGGATATAAATTTTTCAAACCTGCAGACCTAAGGCTGTAACAAGTTTTCACAGGTTCTGCTGCACTAAGGATCTTCAGTGTGAAAAATTAATATTTTCTATGAATAAGAAAACAGCTCTATAACAGGAAATCACCCAAATACCACCAATATTGACATTAGACGTGTGCTCATTGAAATTTTATTTAACATTTACTAAACAATGTTTAGTATATAATGAAGTTCTATTGATTTTCTTTGTTTGGAGTTTTTTTGAGTGGTCTGAAGCTGATCCAATCGGCTTTATCAGTTATGTGTGATAAACAGCTTTCATCAGCAAATCTACTGATGCATGCTTTGTGCAAAAAAAGCTGTCCTGTGTCAGGTCCTCTTGAAGCCTACCTTGTTAGACATCTAAAAGTTGCTGGCACTGTTGTACAGAACACAGAGCAATATAATAATGTGTACCATTAATATAATGTATGAACATGTAGAAGCAGCCTCATAATACTGGAATGTTTTGGATTTGGTTAACATGTACAGATCAGTTTGAGAGTCTATGAGCAAAGAGTTCTATGTGAGAAATGTGTGTGTATATTTCTTTATATACAAGTCATGCCCATTGGTATTTCCAGTGTTGCCACGACAGCTTTTCTGTTCTCACAGTCTGGTGCCTCATTCATTATTGACTTTCTAATTTCTGCAGCAATAAGTAGGCAAAGATGAGAGTGATTGTAAAAAGTAACCTCATTTACTATATAACCTTGAACAATTGCCAGAGCAGCACATCTTCTGGGTGCACAAAAAGGTATAGCTCTGTGACTCCATTATACTTATTCTTAATCCAGATCTCAGGCTAAAATAAATATTTCAATAAAAAGTTCTCTATTGTTCTTGGAACCCTAGAGAAAAGTAGTTGTTCTGAAAGAGTAGTGAATCTGTAAACGGGTTCAAGGCAGAGTCAGTGTAGGTGAATACAGAAATTTAGGAAAGTTAAAAAAAATATTTACTGAATATAGGTAAAATGAGGGGTTTTTTGATTTTTAAACTGCTCAAAACAGTTGATACTGCATATGTCAGGGAATCACAGAATGAGCATTCATGCTGCTGCCCCATCAGATACTGCATGTCTACCAATGCTGATAATTATTTTCATTAAATGTGCTCCATAACTTCTTGCCAGACTCACTGCAGCTGTCAGCAAAGGAGCAATAAGATAGAATACAATTATGAGACTGAAAGGCATAGAGAATCATTCTGTCTGTAAATATACCATATTAGAAACTAAACAACAGAAATAAAAAAAAAAAGTTTGAATCTGAAATATCACATTTATGGTAAGTTTAGCTGGGGATTTAAAATGAGTATTGACACTGACAAAATCATAAATCAGCTGGCTTGGAGATATTGTATTCCATCTGCAAAAGAAAAGACAACATATGATATAGGCTATTTTTGCAATACAAGTACAGCAAAGGTACACAAACCATGAAATATCTTTACAATTTTTTAAAATATCATTTGGACTTGCAAGTACTACCCTGAACAGTGATTTAGGTAACACAATATGCTTGTTTTGGGAAAAAATATTGTAGAAAATCATAACAATAATACCTGCTATGACATAGGAAATATTAAGGCTAAAATGACAAATTGTTTTAGATTGAAATGCCTCTCAAAGGGCATTGTCCAATCCCTCCCCCGTGGTCAGGGCCACCTTTCACTAAACCAGGCTGCACAGAGCCCCATCCAACCTGACTCTGAACACCGAAGCATCCACAGCTTCTCCAGACAACCTGTTCCAATGCCTTATCACATTCACAATAAAGAATGTTATTCTTATGTGCAATAAAAATACTTTTTCTCTGCTCCCCAAATTGTGGTTTTTTTTCCTGTGTTGGGAATATTTCCAAAATATTCTTACTTACTACATGATCTGGCATTTGCCATACTATAACTTTGGCAGAACATGGAACAGCCTGACTTCTCATTCCAAAGTGGAGCTGTTTGTTATCATGTGACCTTTTTTAAGTTACAAAACACCTTAATTTTTCTGAGGGGATAAATTCAGTCAGATTCTTACTTAATGGTTAGCTTGATATCTGTCCCCTTTAATATTTGTATTTGCTACAAGCAATAAAATATTATCTAGTTGTGGGTTTTTTTGTAAATAAGAAATAAAAAGTGATACAATCTACTTTATATGAGCTTTATGTCAAAAAAACACGTTATATCAGCTTGTCTTGAAATCAACAAAGTCAACAAGCATGCTGAGATATCAGAAAATCTTAATTTTTTTCTACCAGTAAAGCTATCATTTTCCAATTAAAAAAAAATAAATAAAATGCTTATGCAGCTAAGATGACTGTCTAAATTAAAGTCTCTCCTTTGTTATAGACAAGCTAAAGACACAATGCACAGGACAGTTCAGAGGTGAATTCATGGTGCTTAACCTGTCATATTTCCCTCTTACACAGACACATTTGCGCACACATGCATGCACATTACACAGAAACGCGCACACACACACACGTCTACATGCATTTATACATATAAAACACAATTCAGACTAGTCCTTTCTTTGCAATATCAGTCGTTGCAGCATCTGATGTCAATTAAGCTTGTTTTTGTCTGGTGTCCTGATGTGTTTCAAGCGCTGCTGAATGCATTCCACAGATTATGATTTTGGTACCATTAAGTAAAATGACAGAGATTTTTACAAGCTCTCTACAAGCTGTGATGCACTGCCCTTTTTCTTGCAGTTCCAGACTGCTCAGAAGTAGGCTGTATAGTTTTCTGACTAATATAACCCAAAGGACCCTATCAACAGTTTCTCCATCTAGTGGTGTGCATCATCTACTTATTTCTGACATATTTCCTAGCAAATTTCAAAGCGAGCCCAGCTGATATTCTCAAAGCTCTGTTAAATAATTGGTAGTTTACTAAGCTGTTTTTCAGTTTCTTAATGGTGAAATATTAAATCTGGTCTAGTCGTAGGTTGCCCAGTTTTTGTTTTTAAAAAAGTCTTTATCCTTTCACATGTATTACTTGAGCTAAAAAAATGTATGAAGATAGTTAAGTATAATTATAAGCATTTGGGCAGGTTTTGACTGTTTATGTATAACTTTAATACTTAACTTGGTTCATCTGAACCTTTATTTTTTGGCATAATTTCAGTTAGTTGCTTTTACTACCCTCTGTGACAGTATGGTCAGCTAAAATACACTAATAACAACTTCTAATCAGTGTACCAGTTTTTTTTCTTATTATTTATATCTTTTAAAAAAGAAATTCCTGGGGAAAAAAATAAACATATTCAGAGCTGTAATGAATTAATTATTATAGAGATAATTAATGGTTAGTATTAAAGCCATCATGTAATTTCCTTCTAGATGAACACATGCCTAAGTGTGTCCCAAAAAAAGAAATTATCTGAATGTGGATTTCTACATATACTGAGTTATTTTCAGTTTATTTACATTATGGTAAGAAAATAATTTAATATTTTATACTTCATCATAACTTATTTTTTCACCAGCAGAATTCATGATCCAACAAGTTCTCTTAGTTTATACATATTCTTCCCTATGCATATTCAAGAGAAAAAAAAAATTAAACAATGCTGGTATTCCACAAGGAAATTCAGGATCAATTAGGGTGTTTTCTGTGCAAATTGAAAACAACTTATATTCCTCAATGAAGCAAGGAGAGAGGATGAAAAAGGAGTTAGATTTTTCTCTTCATACTAGATGAAATAAACCAGGTTCTCCTTTGGAAAATCCACCAACTTTCTAGAGTAAATATATTTATTATGTTTACCTAAACTACTTTTTCTGTGTATGGGTAGTTATTTTCAAAAATACAAACCTGATTAGTTCTTTCTTTTCTGGTAATACAGATGTGTTGCATATTGGTGAGAAGTTTTATTTTGATTTATATTTCGAACCTCTAATGTCCTGGTTTCAGAAAGGATAGGGTTATGTTTTGCAGTGGCCAGGAGCTGGCATGGCTAGAACCCAGAAGTTATTCTATACTACCTCATGTCATTGCTGGAGGTGGTGGAAAGGGAGTCTTCTGGATAGAAGGGGTTCCATCTGTCTGCGTAAGCGTGGCTGAGACACTGGTTGGTTAATGCCAGTTCTGAGCCAGTGGTGTGGATGTGGCTGGGTTGTGCCAGGCGCTGAGGTGAACGTTTTGCATGTGAATCAGTTTCTTCTTTTTTTACACTTTTGTTATTAATAATGTTGCTGTTAGTGTTTGTTTTCTTATCTCATTGCTATTTCCAGTAAATTGTTGTCTCAACCCCTGATCTGTGCCACCACTTCTCCTCTCCAGCCCACCACAGGGGGAAAGAAGGAGGAGGGGGAGTGAGTGAATGAGTGGCAGTGTGGTTTGGAGAGTCTGAGTGAGAGCACTAAATTGGAGAGTATCATTCTACCATTGTAGATTTTTTTCTTATTTTAAATATATTCATTGTACTTCTATCTTTCATGTAATCAAACTCCAGATTCTCCATTTATTAATTGTATATCCATAGTTAAAATAATTCAGCTTGCTTTTTATTTCCTTCTGCATGTGAAAACATCAGGACTAATAACTGATGTGTATTTTCATTTTATTTCTTGATATAAACTGAAATTAATGGCTACTGCTTTGGGGGAATCAATAGTGCCCAAAGATCAATTAATAGTTTTCTTTCTTTCACCCACATCTATAACAGAGGTGACATTGTGTATGTAATTTGCATATACATCTCAGAAAATCCAAAATAAAGTGATTAAAAGTAAATTAAGTAAACAGTCCACTCTGGACTCCTGGGTAATTAGAAAACATTGGTTTTGATAGTTGTATATTATGCTTGTGCATGTACTGAATTTAAATGCCAATGATAATTTGTTTACTATTTAAATTTTACTTTATGTTGCTCACATATTTATTTGAAAATACAAGAATACATATTGTTGAGCACAAATTACTCAACTATATTTAAATAAAAATAGTCCTCTCTCTATATATATATCCATCTGATCATTATTCTAGATGTCTTTTCAAACTGCTTACATTGCTGCAATCTTTTTAGAGGTATCACAGAACTCCAATATTTCCACAAGCATTATGTCAGCAGGTAGACAGTTAAAGAAAATATTATTGGTGATCAGTTTTAAAAGAGCCTTTTGGAAATTCTTGAAGCTACATATCTCATTTGGGTTCCATGTTCTGATTTTGCCATGTTCTCTCTCGATTTAAATCTATGATTAATTAGCTGTTTATCAGACAGGTTTTCAATCAAACAGGTAAAAAACATTACATTTTTTGGTTTAGTTTACAATAGACTAAATCCCCTCCCAAACAAACAAACAAACAAAAAATCCAAACCAAATAAAAACAACCAAACAAAAATCCTAAAAAGAATGGATAAAGCTTAATGCAGAAATGCCTCTTTTGCCTAAGGAAGCATTTCTTTTCTAGAAATCTGACCTTAATGTGGATAATCTGGAGTGCCTGAGTCATCATGTTCTCTCCTGAATAGAATGTGTCTACTTTTAACACTTTTTCCCAAGCACTCCTGTCTTTCAGGAAATTTTGGGACCTTTGATGTGTGAAATCTCTGATAGGTTTAAAGTTAGAACTGTAAAAACATTGATACAAATCTTCTGAAATATTCATAAACAATTAATTTTATATAGGAAGATTCTCTGCTCTGTAAGAAATGGGTCACCTGAAACAAAATTAAAAGAGCTGAACAAGAGTTCAACTGCAGACTTCAAATGTCAGCTTTTGTTTAGACTTCTTTTAATGGAAATGAATTGCAATTTTCAGAGAAATGTTGATTTTGCAATAAGTAACACCTTTGGGATAAATCATCTGTTTTTTCTCTTCATTCATGATAATGATAGTTTGGAGGAGTACCTCAGTGTATTTTCTTAGCTTCCTTGGAAAGCTAAACCTAGCTGATGCAAATCCTAGTCTTTATATCTAATGTTATAGATGAAGATCTACAATTTGTAAGTGAACACAGATATACAATTTACCTAACCAATATATCATACTGTGGTCTAGTCATTTCATGGACATCAAAATGTTTTAGCATGAGAAGGAAGTCTTCAAAATTCTTATAGTATGCCTAAATATGAATTTTCTTAAATCTGTGTGATGACGGTATTAAAGCTCAAGGTTTGTTTGGTTTGTTCATATTCTGAACACCTATAATTAACACTGGCAAGTGATCACAACTAATGTAGCACAAATCACATCTCAATTCAGTACAGTTGCTACAATATATTGAGGACAAATTGAACAACTAAAAATTCAGGATCTAATAATGTCATGTCAAAGGATAAAAGGCAGTGAGCCATAAGAGAAACCAGAAGAATGAATTCAACAGTGAACTGTTCCCTTTGAATTTTCTGATCATCGCTCCTCAAAAGTCATTTCTTGACAACATTTTTTTGGAAGCAAAGTCAGTTCTTAAGCTTTTTTTCAGTTGTGTGTCCTCTCTTCTTTCTTCTTCTATTTCCAGACTCTTAGATATCTTTGGGGAGATATCATTAGATGTTTCTCCTTTGTCTGTATACAGCATCAGCATCTGAATGGGCTTCCCACACCTGCATGATACAAAACAGAGTGATCAGTGGTGCTTATTCTCTCATCTGCCTTTAGGTGTATATAAGGTCAAGAGATACAGCATAGCATTTGCTGAAGGACAAAGTGCAGTGCCATATCTGTATCAAAAGCAGAAAAGATTTAGAATGTAAGCCTGAAAGAAACAGGTAAGCAGTGGTATATCTGAGATGACCCAAAATAGGACAACTGGAAAAAGGGAGACAAATGGAAAAAGACAGAAGACACATGTTCTACAAAGATAAGGAGGAAAATGCAGGAAAAAAGAAAAGCACATGTGCATTGGGGGAATTCTTATGAAAATGTTGATGAGAGGTTATGTCTACTTTATAAATATCGCACTATTGCCAGTTCTTCTTTTGCATTGGATGTGCAGCTAGAGAGTAGACGAGGATGTTCTAAACCAAGCATAGTGAAATGATTGCAAAATTATCAAGATTTTTAGTTATAAAATGGGAAAAGGAAGACAGTAGAAAAATGGAAGAAGAAGTATGAGAATGAGGTGGAATTTAAAATTGATCAGTCAGTGACTAGGTAAAAAGCCTGGAGAAACTGTAATAATAAAGTAAAATATGCAAGAGTAATAGAATTACAAGATAAAAAATGCCTAATTACCCAAACTATATTTCCTCAGTTGCTTGGTTGGCAATGTCCTAAAGTAACTGCTGTGAGGATTTAAATCTAGAACAGGAGAGCAAGCTGAACTCAAGGGATGTAATGAAATGTTTTCCTAGAAATAGCAAAATAATGATAGTAAGAAAGGACATAAGAGAAACAAACCAATAGAATAGGTTTTAATGGGTTATATCAAGTAATGGGATATCTCAAGTAATTTTTGTGTATTTTTTAGATGATCTGTCATTTCATGCATAAATTCTGTCTGAGGTTTTTCCCACATGCTGTCATTCACACTGGTTAAGATGTCAAGAGATGAGTTCAAAAGTCTTTGGTAAGGCTCCCAAAGTCTTCCCATTCCCTCATAAACTATATAAATTATCCTTGAGGATGAAGGCTGAACATCCAAGGCAAAGATTCATAAGCTATGGGACTCTTGAGAATGCTGACTGATGGAACTGAATTAATTTTGTGAAGTAAATTTGTATTTCTCTTGCTCCAATTTGAAGTCGGTGTTATTGTTCTTTTCCACACAGGTCTTCTTAGGCCTGAAAAGAGTCATAATAATTCCTGATCTCACCCCTGAACAGCCTTATATTAAAAAGACATATCTTATTGTAAAGTTATCTGATTTGCTGGTTTTATCCACCAGGCATTTTATCTCTTCTACAGTGAAAAAATATCACAACACTACATTAAAAAACCCACAGACCACTACACATAACAAAGTCCTTTTATATGTGTTAATATAATAGTGCATTTTGTCCCAGAAGTCAGAAAGCCTGACTATAGACCTTTTTCTGACATTACAAATAAAAAGTGTTTGTATTCTTATATCCGTGGCAGAAACAAGAAAGTCACTCTTGGTTACCCATGCAGTTTTTCACTGGTGTCTTCTCTTCCATGTATGATAATCAACTTAAAATGTGCTTCATAACATAATAAAGTGAATAGTTATAGGACCATGTTTCTTTTCAAGGCATTAGAAAACCTGTAACACATTTCATATTAATGCATGTGATACAAGTCAGTATATAATAATAATAATAATAAAAATAAACCTAATATAAGAACTTGGAAAATAAATATCTAAAATTATTCTTTAAACTTTGAATTTGAACACAGAAGAGGACAATTATGTGTTCATTGTATCATTTTTTAAAATACAGCAATAATACAAACAACAAAATTAATTAAAAAAATCAGAAAACAAGGCAAAGTGGAAATGGAAAGGGAAAGGGTGGATAGGGAAATACACCCTTAAACTAAGATTACACCTCCAGGTGGCCTAATTTGAGGAAATAATTCCTAGCAAATAATGACAGGAATTGTTGTAGGATCCCTTCCAACAAATATGTCACAACAAATCTGTGGAATAGTAGTTTTGTTCTGCAAGTAATCTAACTATCTTGGTTATTTCTTAGTTTTTATTACATTTAATCATTTGAGGAATTAAGTACCTAATTTTTTGACAGAAACTAATTATTTGGTTGTTTATCATCTCATATTAGTTTATGCTGCCTTTGTCTTTCCCAAAACCTTGTTTCCCAATGTCTGTCATTCCATTTTAGTTCTTATTTCTCTGAGTTTAAAAATAAAGTTTCTGAAAGAGATTTAGGGCAGAGAAACATACTTTAGGGTGGGAAGATGCTAAGAAAAAAAACCAGAAGACCCAAGTAACAACAAACACCCTCCCAACACACACACACACACACACACACACACACATGCACAAGTTTGAAATCATAAACAGTAATAAAAGTAATAAATAAAAGTAATCTTTAAAAAGTAAATGTTTAAAAGCTTTACGGCTTCACAAAAAACAATAAACTTTAAAGACCATACTGGTATCTTTTATATTAAAATTGGCTTAATCAATCAAAAATAAACCATAAGTATGTCCTGCTTTATGAATCAAAAGTTAGAAAGTGTAGCTAGAAGAAAATGGTGAATCATAGAATGTTACTGTATGTTTTGTGGGCTTGTGAAGAATATTAGGCAACATTTTAAATGTTTCCTATGTTACTAACATTTCCCTACCATCCCAAATACTGACCTTCCTACTCTACTGGGGCATTTTCAGCAGGAGGCTGGAAATCAATCTATCATCAGCCAACTAAAACCATTTCTCATAATTCTAAATACTGGTCTCCCTTCTTTAGAACTCATACTTGCCTACTAGCCAAAACAGTTCTATTAAGTCTGGTCTCATCTTTAAGAATGTCTGCTCAGTGCTGGGTTTGCACAGCCTGATATAAACTGAACTGAAAAAAAAAAAAGTGTCATATTACTTACAGGCTTTCATTATTTATGCCAAAGGTGCATTAGTTGTTCTCTGAAGGAAGTATTAATAGCCCCCTATTCTTCATATTTTTCAGATATGCTGACAGTGTTTACAGATTAGTCCTACGTCTTAGTTTCAAAGCTAATTAATTGTGGTGAACACTAAAGACTGCAGTAAATTCTTCCTCAAATCCATCAGAGTCTTATAATTAATATCCATATTTTTCAACAGAGTGGGGGTGGACAAGTCTTATCAAAAAGAACAAACAATCCGCCTCAAAAGGCATGCGTGATTTATATGTAGGTGAATGTCCTTGCATCTTAAGCAATACCCATTAACAAGCTGTGGAATGCCAAGAGGCAGTGGATAGCCTTTGGGTGTTGTCAACTGGAGCTCCTTCTGTGAGCTGCCATTACACACATATCCACAACCTGATAGCTTTTCTAGTGTGTCAGGGTTACTAGGGTAAGTAGGGTGTTCAGGAGTTGTGTGATAATACTGTGTAGATAGAAAGAGATGGGTCTCGGGATCAAAACAGATACAATTTTTGATTAAAGAAACTAAATTTCTCCAGGTTATTGGCCTGTTCTTACAAAGCTATGTCACAGCATGCCCATCATCATTTACTTACTAGCCAACAATTAAAAAAAAATGAACACTTTTATCACTGACAGGAAAATCAGATGACATTCCAGATTTGCTCTTTTCAGTAAAGAACAATGAAGGATTCCTCATAATTAAAGAAACTGCAGCAGAATTTAGAACAAACAAGCTCTAAAAAGTACTGCAACTGTGAAGAAATGTGTTTCTGAATAGTATTTGTTTGCAAAAGTTAGTGATTGGTAGCCTGTTACACTGAAAACACACAAAATCAATATAGATATAAAATTCCAGAGCTGGCTGTCTCAAAATTGTTCGATTAATCTGAAATAACTAAGGATTGCTTAATATCATTATATGTATGCCACTACCCCCAAAACACCACTGAAGAGTCTCAGAATACCAGGCAAGGAGTTATGAGGGACAAAAAAATACATATAAAGTTCAAATATAGCTGATGATGAAGGTGGAAAACTTCAAAGCTGTCTCACACCATTTTTATCACTAGAACCACTTGCAATTCAGAAAAGGTATTCAAAGCATAAACCTAGTGTAAATAGATACGAATGATAAGAAAGTTAAATCTAGAATGCTAAAATACTTCTTTTGAACTAAATGTGACTGTATGTTAAGAAAGCAGGAGTGATAGGTAGAAAAGTTATTGACAAGGGAAAAAAATCCCAAGCAAAACAAAACCACACATCTCAAGCCTAGACACCATTCAGCCCAAATCAATGTTCAGAAAACTAGTCAAACTGTATGTTGCTTTGTAGCTACCAAACTTCAGGCAGTGGAGTGGTGTCCAAAAATGAGTTTCTGTTAATACTGTTGACTCTTCTGTTCAATGAGAAAACAACAGAAAATTATTCTGGATATTTAAATAATTTTCAGGTAATGGTTTCCCCTACAGAAGACCTGAGTAGAAAGTTGAATGTGCATTTTCCACTTAACTATCCTCTTACCTAGTCTAGAGTTATTTCTGTTTTATGCTTACTTGCTTTTCTAGAAAATACCCTGATGATTTGATCAGTTAGAACATGTTTTACATCCCAAAAATATTACAGAATGAAAACTATATACTAAATCTGCACACAGTCGTAAATTAACATATTCTATCTAAAATAATGTAACACAACTTGCCCAGAGACGACATTCTCAAAATGTTTTCAGTTTTTGGTCTTTTCTCCCTTGCTATAATGGTGACAGGCAATAAACTCCTTCTTTACATTTGCTGTTATGTGCAGATTCCAAGTATAACCCCGAGGTAATTTCTGTATCTGGGATATTCATGGAACACATATGAAAACTAGTAACTGCTCTAAAGATACTGGGAAAATGCAATGATTTCATAAGTTTAGCACGGGAGAGATATCAGTAGCCACAGCTCTCACTTTTGTCTGAAAGGAGAACAAACATTTCTCAGGAGTTCATTTTGCAGATAAGATAAATTTCACTGTAAAAGGATAGACCAGACTGGAGGGCATCTCAGGAGATCATCTTCTCAACTGCCTGCTCAAACCAGTGTCAACTATGAGGCTCAGTGCTATCTCATGCCAGCTCAGTGTCTGACACAAACCCCAGGGCCTTTTTTTTTTTTTGCAGAGCCACACTCCAGCCAGGCAGTCATTCCCAGCCCATATACTCTCAGGTGCAGAATTTGGCATTTGTCCTTTTTGATTTTCATAAGGTTTCTTTGGGCCCATTCCTTCAGCCTGTCTGTGGCCCTTGAGTAGGCAATCTGCCTTTGAGCATATCAGTTATTCCCTTCACTTTGATGTCATCCACAAGGTTAGTGAGAGTGTCCTTTGTTGCCACTTCCAGATTATCGATAAAATCATTAAGTAGGAGAGGTCTCAGGATACGTTCCTGCAGTACTCCACTACTTTCCGAGCTCCAGGTTGAGTACAAGCCATTAACCAAAACTCTCTGATTCACCTATTAATATGTAAACTGTTTCTTACTCACCCAGATCACATGCACAAACTGTAGTATTCTAACTTTGCTGCAAGATTATTGTGGTATATAGTGTCTAAAGCCTTGCTGCAGTAAAACTAAGCAGCATCCACTGCTCTGCCCTAACCATAGAAGTTTATTACAGACGGCAATTAGATTGAGCAGTTATGAATTGTGCCCAATAAAGCCATGCTGCTTTCTTCCAGTCACCAATATCTCCTTTGTGTGCCCAAATACGTTTTGCAAGAGGACTTGTTTCATGATTTTCTCAGGCAGTGAAGCTTTACTTCCTCAGATTACTGACCTGGCCCTTTTTGAGGACAAGTATCACATCCACTTTTTCACAATTTCCTGGGATCTACCCCAGCCTCCAGAAGCTTTCAAAGATGATAGAGATTAGGCTTTTAGGGACACTGGCTGCCTCTCTCATGACTCTTGGATACAATCCGTTTGGCCTCACAAACATGTACGGCTGCAGTTCTTGCAAATAATCCCTCAATTAATCCTCATATGCTGCAGGTAGGTCTTTCAGAACTCTGTCTCTAAGCACAGAGATCTGGGAGACCTCCTGATGAAGCCTTAGGCAAAGAAGGTATTAAGTACCTCAGCTATGTCTGTTGTCACTACTTCTTCCAATCGACAATAAACAAACATTTTCCTTGTTCAGCCTTTTAATGTAACAATAAAGACCTTGTTTCCCTCAATGTCCCTTGCAAGTCTCAGCTTCAGATGAGCTTTCACTTTCTTAATACCAGTCCTACATTCCCCAGGCAACAATTCTTAATCCCTCCTAAACACAAGTTAACCTAACAGGTATCAAACAGGACTTTTACCATTTAAAAGTATGTTAGTTTTGAGTTTCTAAGGTGCAGGATGTTAATTCAATTTGCATTCTTCCAAAAATCTCACTTCTCCAAAAACCACTTTGGAAAAAAAGTCCTCTTGGAGTATTCCATTTTGAAGCAAGTCTATCAGTCAAAATTGTCATCTATGTCAGATTTGATTACTCACTGTCCAAACATTAAAGAGAAATCTCTCTCTAAATATGTATAACTTACCATCTTGGCATTCCATCTAGGTTTTGCATCAAAAAAAGAAAATATTTATATTATAATGTAATTCTAACTCTTGGATGCTCAAAGAAACTGGAAGAACAAGTGTTCTTCCACAGTATAAGGAAGTCCAAGGAAAACAGATATATTCAAAATTCCGTTTACACTTGAAGAACAATAGAAAACAAGATCAATGCAAAATAATACTCAAATACAACAAATGTAAGCACTTAATCTAGTTTAATCATACAATTTCAATACAAGTCCAGTCCATGAGTGTCTTAGAAGAATTGTAAAGTTCAAGGAAGGTTGTCTTGATTTTTAACAAATACTTTGGATTTTATTGCTTTGGATAATTACATATTTGCTCATCATTTCACTTTGCAATTTTAAATTTATACTGCCATTTGTTTCTGAGTGTAATCATAAAACATTAACTTACAGCAGATATCACCAACCTGAATTAAAAGTATTTGAAATATCTGTATAAAGTCACAGCAAATACATTAGTGGATTCAAAGCTGGAGCAAAATCACAGAGAGGAATCAAGAATGGAGAAACATATGTTCGCGATATGTGGAAATTGTATAATTTAATATAGAATTCTTAAGACATATTTCACTTTGAAGAAGCTAGCTAGAAGCAAAACTACATTTTCCTCCAACAAAACATTTCAATTGCACACTCATTCCTGTTCTGTGCCTATATTTATATGAGAATCTGAATATAAGAAATTGCTAGGTGTAGTAATGAGTAAGCTTAGTTTATCACAATCTCCCAACAGCTGTAAAAGATGTGTAAGTGAAGATAGGTGAGAGCATTTCTGTGCCGTTTCTGATATTTCAACAAGAGTGTGAAAAAACTATAAGGAAAATCTAGAAGGTTGAATCCTATCTTCCACATAGAAAAAGAAAACATAGGACGGGGTACCCCTGGTTGTGTGTATAGACCAGCTGTGTCCTGCAGTGCATTAAGCACAGCATCGCCAGCCAATCAAAGGAGGTGATTGTCCCGCGCTGGTGTGGCCTCACTTCAAGTCTTGTGTGCAGTTTTGGGCACCTCAACATAAAAGACAGTAACTTATCAGTGTCCAAAGGAAGTGACACAAGGATGATGAAGGGTCTGGAGGGGTCGCTTGGTTTGTTTAGCCCAGAGGAGACTGAGAGGAGACCTCATTGTAGTTTTCAACATCCTCATTGGGGGAAGCAGAGGGTAAACCACTTCACTGCACACATTACTGTCTTTCATGTACTTCTTTATAGTTGTTAAATAAAATGTTGTTTTCCTGATAATTGTTTTTTGTTTGTTTTGTTTGGGGTTTTTTGTTTGTTTTTTTAGTTTTTGGGGTTTTTTTGGTTGGTTGGGGTTTTTTGTTGGGTTTTTTTTTGTTTTGGTTTGGCTTTTTTTTTGTTTTTTTGTTTTTTTTTTGTGGAAAGTACACCTTTGATTCTTCTCTATGACATTCAGTTTATTGTCCATTTAATCTTTTCCTGCTTTGGCCAGATAGTAGACATAGATTTAACAGAGCAAAAGATGGGAGAAATCTCAGTTGTTTGCATTGGCTGTCATAAGATACTTTTTTCTGCACCATGCAAGTCAGTGACTGCACTGTAACAGGACTGTGTCCAGCTCTCATTTGTAGTTAAAATGAATTCTTCTTAAGGAGTTATATCATGGTCATTCATTTCCTGGCAGACTGATTTGTTCTAACAAATATTGACCTTTAATCTGTCTTCTCCAAGCTGTGCAGTCTACAGAAATGCAGATCACGTATAGAAGACCTTTTCAAGCAGAGCTACCCATACAGCTCTTGAAAAACTGAAACTTTGTTTGAAAAAGATTCAGTGACACAGGCAGGAAACTCTTCCTCATAAGGAAACAGGTCCCTTGAGGATAAAAGTGTCAGAGTATTTATGCTTTGAGGTAATCTTACATATCCTCTAGAAATATTGAAATTGGGATGTTTTTTAGGGTAGTTTTGCAGGGGGTTTGAAAAATGTTACACTAAAACTCGTGACCTTTCCCTGTCACTACTCTGCTCAGAAGCTTACTTTTGTCTGTCTGATACTTTTAGATTAATTTTTCCCCTAAACACAAAGGATTAAGACTTCCTATTAAGCTCAAGATTGGACCAACTGTATTTTTTATTCTTGTCTTCTGTGTTACGCTGAAGGGCACTTCAGGCTGTCTGAAACTAACAGCATGGGTTTGTGATTGGAGCAGCTGATGGCACAAAGTACAGACTGTTCCTATATGTCCTTTATTATTTTCTTGTGACAACACAGCAGATTTTAGATTGGATGTTCCTGTCATATTTGAGACTGTTTATGTGTATTTTAAAGTATATTGAAATCTTCTTTCAGATATTGAAGATGTTATGAAACTCACCACTACTTTTCTCCCATTTTATCTTGGAGATATAAATAATGAACAAAAAGCATTTCAGATGTTTTCTGAGTATGCCGTGGACTCTAGGCTCTAGCTCATGAACAGTGTTAGCTTAATATTTTTTTATATTCAAATGAGAGAGGAGAGACCTCCTGAGGCTGAATCAGTGCACACTACAGCTCAGACAAGGGTCATAGCAAACCAGTCCCCTGGGAAGGTGAAGGGGAGAGACTGTAGAGTTCACTGGCTCATTCAGGGTCCTGTCAATATCAAAGGCAATCCATTATAATTTGGCTTTACTGTGTATAATATCGTAAGAAAATACAGTAGGCTAGAAAAGATGAATCTCTAAATGAAATGCCAGCCTGCTTCTTAGGATATCTTGAGATTTGGGAGGACAAAGGAAAAAATTAGACAGTGGTACAGCATTGGCTTTTGTAAGTGAGTTTACTAAAAATGTTCCCTTTCCAAAAAAACCCCAAAACAACAGAAACCCCAAAACAACAAAAACCCCCAAACAACAAAAACAAACGCCCCCCATCAATAAAATCCCAAACCAAATAAAAAGAAATAAGACCCAAGATAAAAGAACAAAACCCAGAAAACAGAAGCATAAAAAATTATTATTCTCGTAACCAAAGCAAATGAAAAGATGATAGGTTCCCAAGAGATTGCTAGTTAAATGGTAACAATTTTTGCCAGATTACATTCTATTTACAAATTATTCTTTGTGTTGCAGCTCTATTAGAAAGTCTTAAGGCATTGAAATGCTCAATGATCCACACAAAAATTTAGTGCTCTTTGCATCAGAAAGCAGCAGAATAAAAACATGTTAAAAGACATTTGTCTACACATTACTGATGTATATGTGAAATGTGAATAGAATGTGTACTGTTCTCACTAATGTATAGACAGATTGAAAGTAAAAGTAGCGGTAATTAAAGTTTGCTATACTAAGCCACTGGTGCAAACATTGTCAGAAACTGAATGTCAGTTGACTGAAAACTGTCCTTCCATCTGATATTGCACAGAAATGAGCACACAGTACATCAGGTCAAAGATATTTCACATTAATGTTGAAATTTGAATTTGCAACATTAAAAAATTGTAAAAAGATAAAAAATAACTGGTTGGTTAAAGGCAGATAAAAATGAAAGTGCTTGTTTGTGTGAGGTTGAGCAGAACACTATCAATGCAAGGAATACTAGCAACAGATTGGCTAAATGTATGTATAGATCTAGAACAGAACCTTTTCTACAAGGCTTTTTAGTTGCTGGAACTTTTCACTGGAGGACACTTTTTGAATGAATTAAAATATTTTCAGTGGTAGAAGTTATTACATTGACAAGACATTCCTACCTCCTACTTTGTAGTTAGAGATTTCCAATTAGGATTGCTCTATACCTATCTACATGTTAGAGGTCAGAATACATCTTTCAAATAAATTTAATATAGAATTACAACTTTTTGTTTTATACAAGAGACATAGTGTGTGCAAGGACTGGTAGAAGGCAATAGTTGCCTCGGTATTCTTTCTTTGAGGGAAAAAGCAGGAGAGCATTAAAAGATTTGAAAAAAAATTAGAGTATAATCTGGATCTATATTCACCATAATTAATAAAAAAGCAAATGTATGGGAATGGAAATTGCAGTTCCTTTAGGCTATAGCAGCAGTTAAGTATGCCAAAACAACCTAAGTAAATGATATTGGCTATTTTACTCTTTCAGGTGTTGCAGAAATCTTATTGAAACATCCCTTATGAGACATAAGTTAGAACAGCTCCTTTACTTCAGAAAGACAAGAGAAGAATATCACACAGCACATGCAGTGGATAACTGGAAGAGGAAAACTAAGAATCGAAATCAACTTCTGCAATGATTTCTCTAAATTAGAAGGGGAAATGGACTATTTAGAGCACAATATAGATAAATCATCAGTTCCTGCATCAGTCTCTGTGTTTACATAAGACTTTTTTATCACTAAGATCTGTGAAGAAATATTACCACTTACAAAAAACTCTCTAATCCTTTTTTTTTCCCTTAAAGAACTGTTACCCACCAAATACTTCTGATGCAGAATTTCCCTTTTTATGTATCATAATATAAGCTTATAATATCAGGTATCAAAAGTAACCCCATTACCCAGAGTATCTAGAATATTTTGAAAAGTATCAGATAAGTCTTCAGGTAGAATTACAAGTAATGCATCTCAAAGTTCTTCCAATTTCTTTTTCTTCTAAGTCTCTTATTTAGTACTTGAAAAAAGTGATAAGGTTTTCTGGTTTGAATACAACTGATATTCTTGTCTACTTTACCTTATTCTGTTAATGTAGTATGAAGGAAAGAGGAGCAAGGAAACCTTAATTATTGTTATATACTATTATTCCTTTGCAGTTTTCAAGTTACTTATGAAAAATCTATATTTCTTGGTTTATATGTGCCTGGGGAGCTATGACAGCATACAAAAATCCCACTGCTTCAACTATATAGGCTTAGAGTGAACATAAATAAGTTTGAGGAAAGTTTTCAATGGCCTTTTTTACTGATAATACCAAATGATGAAGGATAATTACCAATTAAAAATGTAGGAAGTAGGTCGATTTGCACAAGAAGGAACTTTCAATGTTCAAGGCTAAAATAAGTCAGGTGTGCTTAGTTGCACAAGAGCAAAAAATATAAACTTGAACCTTAGGTCTATATCAATAGTATCTTACTCTATGAAATGGACTTTATTTTCCTAGAGATTGTACATGGGCTGGGTATAATCCTAACATGGATTTTCACTGATGCAACAACTTAGAAGGTTAGTTTGGGTAAGTTAAGGCAATTTCAGAGACAGATAGAAGGGCATAGAAGAGTGAATGAACTGAGAAAGAAGGGTATAGAAGTATTAATGCCTTTTTTCTAGATGGTATATTCCTTATGACCTGGAAGGTATATCTATAATATTACATTTAACTTAGATCTCTAATTTTCAGCAACATCACCATAATTAACTGCATTCCACATAAATGTTACACTTCTGTTTGCTAGATTAAAGTTGTATATTTAAATGCCTTCAGAAAAAGTGAGGTAGAACAAGAGTGCCTTGAGGAGGCAAGCTGTGCTTGCTCATGATTAGCAGCCCCTTCTTGGAATAATTTAGTTTCAGGACTGAAATAAATTATTTATGGCTTAATGACACCGGAGTAATTAAATCTCTATTTGCTTATCATTTATGTTTATTCTTAGATAATAACTTATACTAGTTTTCAGTTTGCATCTTTTTTTCTGTGTTAACAGTTCTTACCTCAAGGGAAGCAATGTGTAGGAAAAAGAATATTTTTAAGCTAAATTATGTGTTTACTTAGCTGCTACTCTTTTCATACATTTTTTGCTTGTCCACTGCAGAACAACAAAGTTGGTCTACCACAAAAGCAGACATATGAATAACTGCAGCAACTATCTTTCATGATGTTTGTATATTAAGCCCAGTGTTTATCTTCAGCCATAAAGCTTTTCTCTAATGGGCTAACAAAATATCAAAGTTAAAAATGAATGTATAAAAATGTATGTTTTAACCATTAAACAAGCTGATTTTTATTGAACATGGGGAAATAACACTTTAGGAATCTGGAGCCATATCTAGTGTTCTACCTCTACTGTTCTTACCTCTACAGAATTGTGTACCTCAGGAAAAGTAATTACTTTAGCTCTTACCCATGTCTTTCTGCCCAAGGAAGTTTTCATGCTATCATGATGTCAGTTTTCTAGGGACAACAAAACCCCACTTTTTTTTTTTTTTTTTCTTTCCAAGTGTTCTAATTTTTAAAGTTCAATAAGGTTTAACTGCAAAAAAAAATTTCATATGACAGTAAGCATACATAAACATTCTAAGTCAGAGCTACAGAATACAGTCAAGGTAACGTATATATATATATATGCCTATATAATATATGCTAATATAATATAATATAATGCTTGCTGACCCTAATGCCTGAGATGTCTACTGATAGCACATAAAGTAAAAAACCTTCAATTACTGAAACTACTCCCTAGCCCCAATTTTCATATAACTTTCTCTAAGATAGTTGATGCCATAGAAAAAACCACACTCACTGGATCATGCTTCCAAGCCAGATATAATAACAGGAGTGTAATCCTTATAATCTAGATTCCTGCCATGTAGATTTCTCAATGACATAAAATTATAGAAACAGTGTTTGTAGGCAAGAGAAATAGTTATATCTAGAACATGAATCATCTCAACCCAGTTTAGCTGTCTAAAATAAGTCAAATGCATCACAATAAAGAAGTTCCCATGGATACCTGGTTATTCTGTAACTATTAGAGGAGTTTAAAGCTGAGAAGCACATTTTTACACTGCTGATACAGTTGCCTACAAGCAAGACTAGGGGAGCACCTCAGTTATCTCCATATTTCAGGGAAAAGTTGAAAATGACACTACGAGGTCCTTATGTGATGTTGTGATAAGAATGACATTGGAAAGGCCAAGCAGGATTATTTTTGTTCTTTTTCCAATTAGTAATTTAATAATGATGTACAGTTAGTCCTGCAGAATTGCAGGACTGTTATCTCTCAGAAGAACGCTCTCACAATCACTAAAGAGTCAGAATTTTGTTTAAGGAGCAGTCCATGTGCTGGTGAATACAGCAATTTCCTGGGAAAAAGGCATTGTGAAATTCTTCAGGATGCAGTTTGGAGCTAAGAACTTTAAATACCACTAAAGTCTTCTAATTGATTTAGCCCCAAGGAAACAGTGCACTGTTGACAAGGCAAGCAGGGTACTTTGTTGGGAAAAGTCATATATATTTTCTTGCCGGTCTGGAATATTGTGGGCAGATGGGAGCTCACTTTGCATCAACTAAAAGCCAGGCAGAAACCAGAGTTTATTAGTTTGGAAGAAGTGATGAACTGCTTTCAGCTGTCTAAATGTGTAGAAAGACATCTTTATATACACTCCTTCTTGTCCCACTATAACTGTCATGCAAAACCCATGCTTGCTCAAAGTCAAGATTATATATCTGTTTAACCAGAAGTAAAACTAAACCATAATTGTGACAGAGATTACACAATACTTTTTAAAGAACTGTTAAGCACTGTCGCCTTGATATTTCCTATAACATACATCTATTCATAAAATAGAAATCTGGTCATGTCATTTATGCCTAACAGCAAAGTATTAGAAATTAGTATTTATATCAGTTTTATGGTTAACTCAATTAGTATCCATATCTGAGCTGTTCAACAGTAACAGAAATCAGACTTCTGGAACTGGGAATTATAGATATTTGCTTTGCAAGACAAATTCTGGGTACCCTCAACAGGAAAAAAAACAAATCAAGGAGGAAAATCATTAAAATTGTCAAAATTAGGTTTACAAAACAATAGTTTTTCATTGTTTCTCTGGTTTTAGTAAGTTATGACTGTTTCAGGGATTTTGTCTATTTCTGTGCTAGCACATCTTGTCTCCTCTACTGACAGATCTAACAAGAGGTTGATCAACAATGGTTACTTCCCAGCTCCAACATTAGTGACAGGTAGAGAAAGAGCAAGATAACCACATTTGAAAACATACTTCAAGGAGTGAGAACAGATTCTGGATTTCTATGTTGACTTCTACAGGATAGATGTTACTGACTAAGTCACCTTTTCAATGATGCTTCTTCATTCCAGATACTGCGGTACAGTTGCTACCGCGTTTGCATTAATAAATGCAACTTGTGTTCTTACTCATCCTTTTAAAATTTTCAGCATTTAGAGGGTGTACCAGAATCACTGACACAAGAAACAAATAATTCAATACATGAAAATTTTCTGTAATTGCAATCATAATTGAGGCAAGTGTCAAGAAAGGAAATCACTTAACATTGTAATTGAAATATTCTTGTAAACTGGACCCACAATCTGGAGTCATAATTCTCTAAAAATGGCTGAGACCATAATATGAAAGAAATGAGAATTAAAAGAATGTGAAATGACAGCATCTTTATTCTAGCAGAAAACCATCAGAGCTTCCATATGGCAGTATGAACATTTTGAAAATGTTACTGCACAGTAAAAATAGATGTTCAGGGGAAAAAAAAACCAAACAAAGGAAATAGAATCAAAAAATTATACAATAGTTTGGACTGGAAGGCTCAAAATGCTTTTTGAATGCTGACAGGCTTGAGGCTGTGACAGCTTCTTTGGGAAACTTGTTCTACTGCTTGACCAACATCTTGAGTGAAGAACATTTTCCAAATGTCCAATTTGAATTTCTGACAGAGCATTAATCCATCACCTCTCGTCCTATCAGCAGACACAAAAGAGAAATCATCACCTCCCTCTCTTTCTCTCATGAAGTAGTTGCAGATAGTCATGTCACCCCTTGGTCTCCTTTCATCTAAGGTTAATTATTTATTCCTCTAAAGTTATGAATTACATAATCTAGGAGAGGAGAGAAAAAAGGATAAAGTCAGAAATGTGCCTTTTGGGTTTCATATTTTAAATGTTACAATTTTGAATTGTTTTGGAGATTTAAAAAAAAAAAGAAAAGAAAAATCAGAAAAAATGTTGGAAATCATCCAAATCAAAGACATTTTACTAAACTAGGTTTTATTATTAGATTCATGAGTAAAATATAATTATCAAATATATGAATAAAGCGATATTACAGGTTCTAATTAGTTTTATTTGACCTATGTACCCTATTTTTTCAGTATAATTTTGATTGTTGTATTAAGTAAAATTGAAGTGAATGAAAGAGATGATTGTTGTAATCATGGTTTCCAACATATGCTTTATGTGACTGAAATACAACATTTAAGATGGAAGTTTTTCAAAAATTTGCTGCAACTCAATACCTTCTCTGTACTTATGAATGGTGATAGTTGCTATGTATTTATAGAGAAATAATAATCAAAAGACACTTATTCTCTTTTCATACTTGATTTTTAATATGAATTGACATTGACTGTATTTCAAGTTACAGAATACTCTTTGGAATTTCCCATGTTCCAGGCAGCTTACAGGGATTTCACTTGTAGTTGAAAAATTTCAAAATTTGGGTGAACCAGAAGCTACGTTCTCTTTTGAGTTAATCATCTGGAAAAACTGAAAGCCCAGAGTTAGTGATCATATATGAAAAGTATGTTTTTAAACCGGAGTCGGAGAAAAAAATCTTGTGCATTAAAATTATCTCTCCTGGTGCATTTGTCTTGAATATATATATCTGCCATCCTCATGGCTCTTCTTTAAGATGCTTTAATTTCATGTTTGGTTGGCCTGTCTTTGCCCAAATTCTGACAAAGCTCATTGCATTCAAAGGCCAGCCTCAGGGTGAGCTGCAACAGAATTGTCAAAATTGAAATCTTTTCTGACAATTTGATTGTTAGGAAACATTCAAATATGAAATATTTTCTCACATTCCCAATGTTAGGCGTGCCCTTAAGTGCAATCAGGAAGCAGTGTGTCCCTGCTACTGTCATTGTTGTACATGAGTAATAATCCAGATGTAATACCGAATCTCTTTTGTACCTCTTCTTGTCTCTCTAATATGATTAAGAATCTTAATTTACAGATCTCCTTACACATGATATTGTAGAAAGGGTGTCTTATTAACCTATTTTGTAGAAAACATTTCAATGTGGCCTGTTCCAGTCATGCATCTCTGCACATTAACTGGAGAACTCTCTTGAGACTAAGAGGCTTAATAACACCTCACAGAGAAATCTGAAGTTGTTCTAGGTGGATTTATCCGAGGTCTGCTGTGAGTGATATTGAGCATGAGCTAGTAAGATGGGTTTCATTTGAACTGATTCTGTGGTCTAAATAGCTTGCTTTGCATGACTCTCTGACTGAGATCATAATCATAGCTAGACTTGAAGAGATAGTTTGTTTATGCCTATTTCAAGTCCTCAGTTCTCTACCTGCAAGCTGGGTAAATTTCAACAAGGACTTGCATAAACATTAGGCCAGCTAAATTCTTGCTATGTAAATAGCAAATGGTACTTCTTACCTTCAAATAGCCTTTATCATATCTGCAGGGATGCATTGTCATTCAGATAGTGTTGAAGAATCCCGGGAAAAAAAAAATGTTTGGATAAGACTACAAAGGAAAACTTGATGAAGAAATGATCCTTTTATAAGAAGTGTGTTGCTCATCTTGATCATAATTTATTGATAAAACAAGATACAAAGAAGATAAATGTGAAGACTATCACACTTAGACAGAAATGCAAAGAGGGGTTGTTATTAACGGTGGGTGTGACAAATCTTCTGACCAGATAGAAATCAGCTTGCATAACAAGATTCATGAAGAGTGCAGTTGGGATAGAAGAGCATAAAAGAAAAAATAACGGAAAAGGTTATAATTTAATATCACTAACAAACAGCAATGCTACCTGAGAAACACTATGAGACAACAGATTCCTCTGAAACTACATGTGAAATCTTATTAATTTTTCTTGGCTGTAGCTTTGCTATATGTTTTAGTCACAGAAGTAATTTGACACATTCTGTGGCTGTTGAGTAAAGTTACACTTCAAATGATGTAGCATGTCACTATGTGGCAGAATCAGAGAGTGGTTGAGAATGGAAAAATTCTCTGGAGGTCATCTAGTCCAATTCCCCAGTAAAGCAGACCCATCTAGAGCTGGTTGCCCAGTATCATGTCCAAACAGCTTTTGAATGCCTCCAAGGTGAGAGCCTCCACCACTTCTCTGTACAACTTGTGCCCAGAAATCAGTCACCCTCTCAGTGAAAAGTGCTTCTTGATGTTCAGAGGATCCCCCCTGCATTTCAGTTAGTGCTCATTGACTCTTGTTCTATCCTTGTCCACCACTGAAAAGAACCTGGCTCTGTCCTCTTTGTACTCACTCTTCAGGTATTTAGATACATTTATAAGATCTCCCCTGAGCCTTTTCCTCTCTAGGCTAAATAGTCCTGGATCTCCCAGACTTTGCCCATATGAGAGAGATTCCAATCCTTTATCATTTTAGTGGACCTTCACTGGACTGTCTCCAGTACTTTGATATATCTCCTGTGCTGGGGGGGCTCAGAACTGGACAGAGTGCTCCTGGAGTAGTCTCAGTAGTACTGAGCAGAAGGGAAGGATCACGTCCCTTGACATATCAGCAATATACATTGTCTAATGCAGCAAGGGCACACTGCTATCTTGTGTTCAGCCTGGTGTCCAATAGCATTCCCCAGGGATCAGTACTGGGTCCAGTCTTACCCGATTTGTTTATCAATGACCTGAACTAAGGGACAGAATGCACCCTCAGCAAGTTTCCTTATGATACAAAACTGGCTGATACACCTGAAGGCTGTTCTGCCATTCAGATGGGCCAAGGAGTTGGGCAGAGAGAAATCTGATGAGATTCAACAGGGGCAAGCGTAGGATACTGCACCTGAGGAGGAATAACCTCAAGTACCAGTACAGGTTATGGGCTGATGTACTAGAGAGCAGCTCTTCAGAGAAGAACCTGGAATTCTGGTGGATGACATGTGGACTATAAGTTGGCTGTGTGCCCTTGCAGCCAGGAGGGCCAATGGTATCCTGGGGTGCTTTGGGCAGAGTGTGGCCATCAGGGTGAGGGAGCTGATCCTGACCCTCTACTGGTCCTAGTGAGTATTGTGTCCAGTTCTGGGCTCCTCAGTACAAGAAAGACAAGGAACTACTGAAAGGGTCCAGCAGAGGCCTACAAAGATGATTAGCGGTGTGGAGCACCCCTCTTCTGAGAGATTGCAAGACCTGGGCCTGTTTAGTCTAGAGAAGAGAAGACTGAGAGGGGATCTTAACAAAACATATAAATATCTCAAAGATGGGTATCAAGAGGATGGTGACAAACCCTTTTTAGTGGTGCCCAGTGACAGAATGAGGAACAATGGTCATAAGTTAAAACACAGTAAGTTCCACTTCAACATGAGGAAGAACTTGTTTATACTGAGGGTGCCTGAGCACTGGAATAAGCTCTCAAGACATTCAAACCCCACTTGGATGTGTTCATGTCACTTGCTGTAGGTGACCCTGCTTTGGCAGGGGGATTGGACTAGATGATCTCCTGAGGTCCCTTCCAACCCTAACTGTTCTGTGATTCTGTGAACTCCCAGGTCTATTGCTGTCAAGATGCTTTCCAGCTGGTCAGCCCTCAGCATATATTTATTTTTATACACACACATGTATATGTGTGTATGTGTATGTACACACTCTCCTACCTTTTATTATCTTTCCCCAAGGCATAACTTCCCCTCATCCTTGTAATAACCCTTCTAATAACGACTGTAGCAAAGGAGGCATTCAGTTTCTCAAACTTTTCCATGTCCTGTGTAAGCAGGTCTCCCACCTCATTCATCAACAAGCCTACATTTTCCCTAGGCCTACATGTTCCCTAGTCTTCCTTTCATCACTTACATACTTACAGAAATCCTTCTTGTTGTCTTTGATATCCCTGTCCAGATTCAATTCCATTTGGACTTTGTATTTCTTAACCTCATGACTGGATGCTCAGACAGCGCCTCTGTATTTCTCCTCAAGGAATATTCCTCCATTCTTTCTTTCACCCTCTGTATGTGTCCTTTTATTTCTTGAGCTTTGCTGGAATGTCCTTGCTCAATGATGCAGGCATCTTGGCACTTTGCCTGAGCTCAGGAGGAGATGAACTTTGAATATTAACTGGCTCTCTTGAGCCTCCCTTCCCTCCAGGGCCTTATGATCATGGAACTCTTCAAGTGATCTTTGAGGAATCTAATGTCTGTTCTCCTGTATTTGGGTTTTGAAATTTAAATGCAAATTAAAATAACTACTGGCCATTACTGCAGGAATTCCCTTGCCTGCTTCCTGTGTGCCAGCTTATGAGCAAACTGGAAGTGTTTCTTCAACTGGTGGGCATGGAGAGTGGCAACAATGAGGTATATATAAATACTCACACGTAGACATTACCGTATGGATCCGTGGGTTTGACCAGTTCAGATCTAAAAGAGTGAAAATTAACTGTGTTAACCAATAAGATCAAGGTCACTATTATCAATTAAAGCAATTTCAATCAATGAAATGGACACAAATGTCTCTCATAACCATGACCTAAGCACGTAGAAACAAGATGAATTGTGGGCATCCATGCATGGAAAAAACCACCTTTTTAAAAAGAACATTCTTTAACACCTCCTTCTAAATCCCAGCATCCAATTTAAATGTTTAAAATATTTTGTGTGAATCTCACAAATCATTTTCATATCTATTGGCTCAATGTATTTTGTCAGTACATATACCCCAATACTATTAAATTCTGCAATTTTAAGATTACTGAACTGTACTGGTATAAATTAAGCGTTTGAATTGGAGCTAAGACTTTAAATATTTTTTTTTTCAAAGAATTTAAAAAAATTGTACATCTTTTCTTTCATAAAAAAAAGTATTAAAGATTCTTTGTAATCATGTTTGTGAAAATGAGTTTACGTTGCATTCCATTTGTCACTGAATGGTGACTTACACCAAAGTTAGGTTGTTTAGATCCATGACACAACACTGCCACATTAGACAATGACCCAGGGGTATACTAAAGTATTGTTGTAAGAAAAACACTTTTTAAATCTATTTGCACTGTAAAGTCTGGATTATGTCTGTGTCTTTATGAAACAACATGCTTCAGCCATAACAGCTTTCCTGCATATTCAGCCCTATTCATGTTTGACTCCTTCCTTTGAAAGTAATCTGCCTCATTTTCTAATACTGTATCTCATACTTAGCTAGACTATTTTTATTTTTCCATCTCAAACCTTTTTCTTTCTAGTGAACTCCTGTTATTTTTATACCTTTTGACAATCTTCATATCCAGCTCCCACTTTGACCCTCTTCACTTACCCACATTCTTCCTGCTGGTTTGATTTCTCTCCTTTTCCTCCCCTGCTGGGTCATTGCTCATTATCCAAGCTTAATGCACTCTTTCAAACCTCTCTACCTCACAATCTGATTTTTTTCTCTTTTCTCTGTCCTAGATCCTGGATATGTATCATTCCACTTTGACACATGTAATCTCCTAATGGATTTGTTTTATTCCATTATAGAGTCATGGTTTCCTGCCTTTGGCAGCTTCAGTCTTCCTTCAGGCACTGACATTCCACGTACATAGAGTTAGACATATTTGAAATCTTCCCTAAAAAGTTATTCTTTCCTCCTCTCATTACTAACTTACTTCCTCTTTCTCCAAATTCAGATGCTCTAAATTAATCCCAGACTGATTCTGTTCTACTGAAATATTTTTCTTACAAAATGAGAAAACAAACTGGTATTCAGAGTAACCCTTCTTTAGGTTTGTATAACTTAAAAAAATATACAGAGATCTGTGTTAATAATTTATTTTTAAGGGCATCCCAGTACTGCCTACAAGCATTTTGTATAATCCATAGAAAACAAATTAATATCTTCTTCTTCAAGACACTGTATCTGTTTTTTCTCCATTTATTTCAAAAGATTCAGTTAATATATAACATGAAAGAAATTTCATTTCAGCTGAAGATATTTCTGAGATATTTCTAAGTGCCTATATATTTTAAACTGCAAGATACATGTTTATATACTTCATCCTCAATATGAAGAAAAGATAAAGTGTCTTTAGAAAAACAGGGAAATATGAAATAGCTGGGCAGCATACCATGTAGACTTAAATTGAATGGTTATTGTTTCATATATTTTCAATAACATTTTTGTATGGATGAGTGGTTTCCGCATCCTTTTTCTATGCAAATTGTTCATTTATTTCCAATCACTGGTCCAGCAAAAAAGTGTGTAGGAAACAAAATTATTTTTTCTCCATTTGGTGCTAATATCTATTTTGAACATCCTATGAAAACTTGCACACCATTAGAAATTTAACATAAAAATAATTTTGAAAAGCAATGCTTGAGTCACAGAAGACAATTTGATACTTGCTTTTTGCATTTTTTTGCGAGACAAAATATTGAATAGATTTTCTTGCTAGTTTATAACATCAAAGACAATGAGAAGTAATGAAATTGCCAAGAATTAAAAAAGAAATAGAAAAGGAGAATATCACAAAAATATTTGCACTTTTTATAACAGAGTATTTTTTTTCTAGCTTATAAACTTCTCAGATCAGGATGTATAATATTTTTTATTTTATTCAAAACTGATTTTCAGATGCTACATACATTAAATGACCAATTGGATATAGATGATACTCACTGTACTTAAACATTCTTCTTTTATGTTCCTTATTCTGGAAACAACTCCCAGTACATACCCACTAAAAACTAATCTTTCTGTACTTCTTATTCTGTACTTCAGAAGTAATCTCCTTTCTCTTACTCTTTCTTTCCTCACTAGATTGCACATTTTCAAATTTTACAACATTTAGGTACTCACTGAGCTCTGCAAAACTGGTGTTAACAGATACATTGATTTCCTGTTATACTGGAGGAAACACATTGTTAGGTTTCTCTGTGTAACTCCAACGTAAAGTAGAATTGCACAGCATGTACTTCATTCATGGGTTGGGCTCTTAAAAATGCGAGTACTTATGTTTTAGGCAATCTTGATGCAGCTTCTGGATTTAGCACTACATCAGCTCAGATGCCAAGAAGGTAACAAAAGGCCTTTTGGCACATATACAAATCCCTCTTTGAATTGAATTTAACTGCCTAATGTAGTCTGAGATAATTTCTTCTGGCCTGATGACTTTTCTATAATGGAAGAGCTAAAAATAGGAGAATAATACAGAGGCAGTGCACACACCTCAGAAACTGTGTATTTCTGGCATTTTCTGAAAAAAAATGAGGTGTTTTTACCCACAAGTCATTGCAACAATTTGCACAAATGTGTTTCTCAAAATTTGCATCTGGTACTTGTCATAGAAAATGTGTCTATGATCATTTTATATAACTTCCTAGATAACAAAAGTCTGCACAATTCAGGCAATTTGAAAGAAAAAGATTGTGACAGACCTTCAATAATGGTGTACGAAAAGTTCAGTCACTAGGAGTTTAAGGTTCTATGATAAAATATATCTAATCCACTGGTGGTATCATGCTTTCTGTGGGAACCAAAGACATACCTTTTATTGTTTAATTGCAGCTTTTAAGGTTATCAATTAGAAAAGGCAAAGCTACCGATGCTGACAAAGGCAGTCAGGAACTCATAAGAAACAATCTCAGCATATACTAAATACTGTTACTTATATATCTTTGGTAGGGTTTGTTTATTTGGGATTTTTTTTGGTCACAGCAGCCTCCATAAGGTTTAACTAAGAATTTAAGATTAAGTTAGAGTAACCCAAGTTTGAGAGTATGTGAATATGGTAACTTTAATTCATTGTTATCACTATCATGCAGTTTCCATGACCATCATGAAGAATTCCTCTTTAATCCAAAGGAAGAAGACATTTTGTAGAGTTTGTTGGTATTGACTGAGAATCCTTTTTCTATCCCTACATTGGAATACGATTTTAAGACCATTTTACTAAGTCATTTACATGTTTCCTGAGCCCAAAACATGTTATCTTATTCAAATTGTAGCACTTGAGAGTCCTATGGCCTTAGAATTTAGCTGAACTGTAACAGCTTTTCTGCTAGTAAAAATAGATTTTTGCTAAGAATAAATTCCACTGTCGGTAAAAACTTGAAATATTGCCAGCACCAAAATTTTCTTTTAGTTACAAGGGGCTTTCTCCACTTCGCTTTCTTTAATGATTTTGATAGACTGTGCAAATGTACAAACATATATTTCACTAAATTTTATTAATGTCGTCTCAGAATTTAGCCCATTCTTCAAAACTTCAACATGTTATTCAACACATGAATGAACAAATCACAAAAAATCTATTTGTCAGAAAATGGATAAACTTTCAAAAACTAATTATAATTATTTAAAAATAGCTTACAGATACTTTTATGTCTCAAACAGAGACATCTTATTATAAAGTACTTTTTGTGATATGGATTAGGCACTTTAAAAACAGGCTATTGTAAACAAATGTGCCACAAGGATTGGTTTCCTGTTCCCTGCCTTTAGGATTCATTACAGTACACCTAGTACTACTTAACAAAACAAATGGTATGGAAAAGAAATTACTCTGCCCATTCATAATGAGCAGAATATTTGATGAGGTTTGGAAAGTACTCTCTACAGGAATATTGGTTTAGAGTTATTTAGCAGTTTAGTAGCAAGCAAGAACTTTTCTTAGTCATTTTATTAAAGATTTATTAAAAAATTTACTAAAATTTATTGGAAGTCCTAACACAAATTCCTTTCAAGATACACAAAGTTGAGGACAAACTGAGTTTGTTCTTGAACAAATGCAAACAAATATATCTAATAGTAAAATCTATTCATATTATGATGATGTTATTTATAGATATTGCTTAAATATCTCCTCCATAATTTTTTCAGTCTGCTCTAGTAATTGCTTCCTGTCCATGTCTGCTGCTTTCTGACTCAGGTGTTCTTATCATTATACTAACAAAATGAGAACTTGTCTTTCTAATTTAGCCCTAAACAAGGTCATTCCTTTAGCATCTCTTCTGGGGATACTTATCCTCCCATTCAACCTCTTTTTCACAATAAGTCTGTGTAGCTTACATACATTCTATGTTTCTGTTTTCTTTCCTTAAGTAATACTGCTCTTTGTTATGCTGTAATTTGTCTAATCCTTCCTGATCTCTACTCCTTTCCTTTTCATCTAACATCTTTGTTTTCTTTGACATCTACTAATGTTTAACATAACCTAATTGAGACAACATATTTTTTTTCCCCAGTTCTTCTCAATCCCCTACCTTTTCATTACGACACACACACTCCTTTATTTTTATTTTAGGAACATATGTTTTGTATCCATTATATCCTTTGTGTGTCTTCAATCAGAAACAAGAACAGCAAGCACACCCACTGTTTTAGGAAATATAGGTCAAATGATGCTCCTGAATGGCATCATGTAGCTATCTCACAAGCCTGACCAGTCTGGTGTCACACCAAGCTTTTCAACTTGAAAATTGATCTTGATGCAAATACATTTATTATATCATGAAAGAAGTTTGAATACCACTCTTCTCAGTCCCTTAGTTCACACATCCGAGTTTTGATGGTGGCCATTCACAGCAATAGATCTTTACATAATTAAAATTCATGTTCCTTATCAAATGTGCAAAGTGCTGGGGTTTTTTGCCTTTGAAATATTCCACCCATGCCATGTAACCATGCACAAAAAACCCCATACACTAATGGTGACAATACTCCCATTCCATTTTCTGTAATAATGTAAAATTATTTTTTTTCCAGTAATATCTCCCCCAATCTCTTTTCTTAGTTTAAACATCTTGAGATGAGGCTTTTAAGTATGCTCTTCATTACGGTATTTTTAGAAAACCAACTTGCAATTCTGAATAAATAAGTACTCAGTAGAGAGAATTATTTATAATGAATAATCTCTGATCATGTGTAAATGTCAAGTTTCAGACAGACAATCCAAGTAATAACATACTTACCAATGTTCCCCACCTGCCATCCTTTTATTATTCATCACAGGTATTGAATTAAGACTTGGGATTAGATATCCTCTTAAGTGTTTGGATACTACTGATTTAATCTGCAGTTTCAAGGCGCTGAGACTGTTTTCATCATAATTTTATAGTCCCTTTCTGATTTTTTTGTTGGAGTGGAGGTAATGTGATTCTTTCAAAGGAATTTTAAACAAACCACCAATCCAAACCAAAGAAACAAAAGCTGAACCAAGCCATGATAGGCTTCTTTCCTGTATTTCCATGAAATTTATACTTTGAATACTGAGAAGAGCTCAGCACTGCTTATGTATCACTGGGCAATTCAGATCAGAGAAGTCAACCATCTCTATCATAGTTCTGAATTTCTGCAAATACCTCAAACAACTGCTGAAGTTTATACTAAGAAACCACAAGTTAAAAACTGATATTGCTTTATTCAACATTGTCTAGGAATAAGTTAAAAATATGCAAGAAGTGTAAAAAGTAAATTACAATTATGTTCTTTATAATTTTATAGTATTATTTTACCTTTTACATGAGATCTTACAAAATTATTTAGAAATTAATTACATTATTTCAATGTTAACTCTTATTAGAAGTACAGTGCTAATCAAGCTTGAGGTTCTATAAAGTCTAAAATTATTAAGAATTGAGAATAAACTTTTACAATGTGATACCAAAAAAATCACAATGTGATAAAGGCCAGTCACACTAATTTACCACCACCTCAGAGTATAACTTCAAATTTGATTATAAGTTACGGTTCTTAATAAAATACAGTGCTATTCTTTTTTTTATTTTATGGGTTTGCCTGAACTATAGCTATCGGCAGAAACATGGCCATAAAAATTACAAGTTCTAGTATGCGTAGCCATTATTGAAATCTGAAGCTATACTATTAGAAGAAAAGTACTGTTTTCTTCAGAGTGGATTAAAACGTTTGCTTGTAAGTACTGATGCTGGAACATATCCAGAATCAATATCTATGCTAATTGTAGGAGTCTCAGAAGATCAAATGACCAGTGAAAAGGAGTGAGAATTAAAGCTCTAGTTGATACTTTAAAAGCTCTGGTGAAAACACATGTATCCTCCAAAGAAGGGTATGGCTCTACACATGTTGATACTAGTGAAATTTTCTTTCTCAGCAATGAATTATTTTTGAGTGGTAGGGTACCCATTAAAAAGGGTTAAAACATTTACACATATTGAATGATAAACTTGAGTGAAGACTTTTAAGTATCAAGTGTACAGATAACAAAGTCTGAGAGGTGAAAAAATGCAAATGTTTTTGAAAATATTCTGTCACATAGAAGGAGGAAAGTCAGCCCAGAGCAAAGAACAGAAAAGAGATACATTCACATAATACGAAAGTACCATGATCCAATAAGTTTTGTGCAAAATGACTTAAAAAGTGCTCAGTGAAATTTTAGGGCTTACTATTGGCTATGTTTGAGAGATCACATGTGGTGGGTGCATGGGGATTTTGGGTGATTTGAGAAGAATAAATTCAATGTTTATACCTCTATGAGGAGGAAAAAAGAAGCAGCAGGAATATATCAGCAACAAGCATTTGGTATCCATACATTTATCCTTCTATGGAAAATCTGAACAGCTGAAATTGGAGAAATGAATGAAAATTGGAATGAAATCCAACAGTGACAGGTAACCAAATCTGCACTTCAAGTGGAAAAATTAATGGATGATGTCACTGCCTATGGCAGGAAGATTGGAGCTAGATGATCATTAAGGTTCCTTCCAACCAAAACCATTCTATGATTCTATGATAATCTGCAAACATACGGCATACGCAGAAATAACTAAGCAGGTAGAAGATTAGCAGGAAAAGTATCTCGGGGAAGAATCCTTGAAATACTGTTTTAAAATTACCTCTGCTCAGTACCAGCAAGGCTGCATCTGAGTGTCTTTTAGACCCTGAACTTCAAAAAAATTGTGAACAGTGTGAAGAGCACTTTTCTAAAAATGAAGAAAACTTGAAACTGTACATTTCAGGAAAAGGATTAAATCTGTTGTGTGCTCTGGGTCAAAAAAAACCCCACCAATTAGCAGGTTTCATCAACAGAAGATCCTTTCTTTTAGAAGCACCTTGATATGTAGGTTAGGAAGGAAACTAGAAATCCCACATGAGAATTCTGCATACTGTCAAAAAGGCTTGTAAGGCAAGTGCAGTGATCCTGACTGGAAAAGGATTGTACCTCAAGGAGTTGTTGATCTACAAGTAGTTGACTGTTGTGTGCCCAGGTCTGTGCTATCCCGCATATCCAGAGTGGCCTTCAGGCTATGTTGAGCTGTACAGCTTCTCTGGCTGCATGTTAAGCTCTGTGACCTCACTGTAGCAAAGGAACCTGCAGGAATCTCCCACTCGATACCAGTGATTATGCCACCTGCACGGCCTCGCCCTGAACTAAAAGTGCAGCAATAAATTCTTACGCAAATGTTATTGCGTCTTGACTATAGAAATTGTGGATAAAGTTGTTTCCTTGCAAGAAAATCCTATAGCAGCTCAAATGACCGAAACCAGAGACTGACTTCTATGGATAGGGTCTGCCCAGCATGCTACATGTGGATAAGAGGCTCACTCAATGCTATGTCTCTCAGAGTTCCCACCATCCAAAGGAACATAAAATTATCCACAATATTTTCTTGCTATAGTGTTAGCTCTAATTTTTAAGGCACTTAAAGAGTGTTTTTCTTGCTGGCATTAGAAGGCATCACCATCTCTTGGTGCAAAACAACAAGTAAACAATAAAAAAAGCAGAAACAGAAAGCATCAAAAGAACACTTGCCAGATCCCATCTTGGATTAAGCAGACATAGCTTGGTTTGGTTTGGTTTAGTTTGGTTTTGTTTTGGTTGGTTGGTTGGTTTGGGTCTTTTTCTGTTACTGTTTTTCTCTCACCTGTGTCTTTTCTAACACTTTTGTTGATGCTCTAATTGATGAAAACATAAATGTGTGTTCATATTTATCATAACTTAATTCAGGCTAAGAGTGTTTTACCCTCAAGGCCATAATAAATTCATGAAATGGAGAACTAGGACCCTTTTAAAGGTTCTTCAGTGCCCCAATGCGTTGCCTAGAACATCCAGCAAAATGTCATCCCTCAAACAGTATTACATACACAGGTTTAATAGCCAGTAAAATCAGGCAACAGGGCAGGGAATGCCAACTAGTGAATAGGAATTATCCAGCTTAATCTTTGTCAGAATGCAAGGTATCAAGGAGCTCACCAGAACTGCATGCATAGGTGGTGTGTTTGTCACACCGTCTGCTGTGGATATCCTTAAAATCTTGACAAACAGTGATCTGAGAGTACAGAAGAAAAGAGTACATGTAGACAAAAAAGGATTGAAGATTTTCGAAAGCCCATTTCCAGCCTCAGGATTGACTGATACTCTTGGGTATCTTATTTAAAGAATAGGTAGAAAAGAAGGTAACGAAATTTTTACTTTTTTTTTCTGTGTATCTGTGGTGAATCTTTAATTGCATTGCCTATGACTGGATTGTCAAAAATCCATTCCTTAACTTTATATTTTCTCTGATATTAAGAGTAAGTAGTACAGAGTGACAGCTAAAAAACAAGCTGTGCTACCCTTTTGTATATTCTGATAATTCTAGGCAATCAGATTGTATACTTGATAATTCTAGGCAATCTTAGGAGTAACTAGTAATCCAAAATAATTTTCATGGGCACCTGAAGAGCAGCAGGGTGTTTCTCTACCAAACTCCATAAACAACATGATCTCGTAATTCTCACAACAGGGTCAGTAAGAGAAAAATATCTTCTAATGACTAACAGTAACAACAAATGCCTGATAAAATAGAAAAATAGTCAGATGAAACATCTGAGAAATTTCTCCTGTTGTGTTTTGGGTTTTTTTATCATTTGTTATAAACATTAACTACAAAATATATCTAAATGCTCAGGAAACAGGCATTTTGTTTATTTAACCACTTCTACGTATAAAGCTTCCAACCTTAAAACAAATCTAAACAAACAACTACAAAAACCCACAAACCTCCTATCATTAGTCTGTATAGAAACTTGTTTTTCTTTTTTTCTTCTACTTGGTTTATATGAGGAATTATTATAATTTCTCTTTTGCAAAAAATTCTTTCCCCTTCTATGGTAAATCTAATGAAATATAATTAAGAAGTTATTTTCCCTTTGGATGTTCTCAATTTGTTTTCAATGGGGCAGGAAGAGTTGTTTCCCTGTTGTTATATGTTAGAAAGAATTTGATTCTTCACATACATTCTGACATTGTTATCATTTTGCCTTTAAAATGGCTGTTTGGAGAACACTTCCACCCCATAAATGCCCCACATCTGCTATGCCCAAATATAAAAAGCTTTTGTGACCATGTCCTTCCCTTTGTCTTCTCTAAAGAGAGACCATGTCCTTCCCTTCTGTTTCTACAGTAGAACTTCATGATACTGTACTAAATGCAGTTGTTCCTTAGTTTACCATGCCTTAAAATGATAATGTGATTTTATATTATGAAATTGTGGAGATCTGACTGTGGAAGCACACAGTGTTTCCACTTTAAATAATTTCTATTACATTTATGCACATTTCTGCTAAAGCTTCCAGAAAGATAGATATTTTTTTTAGATTTTTTATCTCCAGTATCATTTCAATATTTGAGGAGGTGTTTGTCTGATGACTTGACTGTATACTGAAATATTAGCCTTGATCTGTAGCTTCTCTCTTTTATGTCTTGTATATTTAATTTTATTTCCTTTGATCCCTCTTTCTTTCTCTTTGCTGATATTTTCTTTGTTCTTTTCCTCCCTCCCCCCATCTCTGTACTTTGCTCTTCTAAGACTCGATTACCTCCATTTTCATTTAATCCCTTATTATGCCACCACCTGTACCTTTGTTGTCATAGTTCTGATGTCTCTCTACTGGTTATCTTTTTATCTGGCTATCTGATTTTATTTAGCTTTTAGTCTTTTAATTCTCTCCATTGCTTGAGTGTCTTTTAATCCTCCCTTAGTAATGCTTCTTAATCTTTCAGAGAGGAGTGATAAAACTGGCAGAGACTATTGCTTACTAAATTTTAATTTAAATTTAAAACAATAATAAGTACTTGCTCTTTGCTGCTGAGATATGTAAACTGTATGATCAGAATTAAAAACGTGCAGCCCAGTAAAGCCTCATTTCTGCACCTGAGGCATTCAGAGATTGCAATGGAGGCTTGTAACTATTCAGAAGCAGTGAGGGGTAAATTTTTTGACTGTGCATGACATCATTTCTGCTTGTCAATTAATCCAAGAGTTTTTAGGCATATTTGAGTTATTCATACATTTCTGATGGAGAATTTAATTTGAGTACAGGGGCACTAGCTTAGAAGATTTGATGCATCATTAATGCCTATTGTCCCATGGAAAAGATAGGCTTTAAATTGAGCTACAGCTTTCCTAAACCACTTCATAAATACCCTCTTCTCTAAGTGGATGAACCAAACCTAAATGCAAATGTCATACCTGAAGAAATGACAAAGAAATGAATCATGTATTAGAAATGATATTTCACATTTTAATGTGGGTCTAAGGATAAAAACTAGGAAGAAGCATGAAACCACATTTTAGAATATGTGAAATCCTACTTAGACTTCCTCAGTGTTTTTGTCTATGTTTATGTATCAGTGTTAAATTGCTTCTAGTTGTAGGGATGTAAAAAAGTTTTACATCAGAAATCTTGTCCGCTAAATTTTACATCAGAAATCTTGTCTGCTCAATTTTTTGCCATTTTTACATGTGTGTGTTTGTTTGAGTATACATATAAAAACAAATTTATATTTCCACAATCTAATCAGGACCATGAATAACATTCATGCACATAGAGATGCCAAGAGATATTTGTTTAAGTTGAAGCTACTCTGAATTTTCCTTTTAAATTTCAAAAGGGTAAGAGGCAACATATTCAGCAGATTGATTAAGGTTAAGTTACTTTTGGCATTGTATGATTCATTTCTCATCCTTTTGTCAGACAGCATCCACACCTATCCAAGCAATTTCTGAAGTTAAAATCACGAATGCATTTTTAGGTTTGTAAGTTCAAGAGTTTGTAAGTGCATGTAACTAATGTGCAAGTACTTGAAATTAGAAGATGGATGGAAAAAAGTTGTGAGGTTTTAGCTTCCATTTTCCAGAAAACAGGATTTTTATTTTAAAATTGCTTTTAAAGTTTAGTAGATATCATGTGAGAAAATTTCTGACAGTATAATTTTTGCTAACAAAATTTTGTGTAAATATTGATATTTGGTGTCCCTTCTGCTCTTTACTGTTCATATTCTTCAGAAAGAAAAAAAGCTATCATTTACTTTCAGGTTATATCATATTTTCAAGCATTTCAGACATAAATTCATCACATAGAAAACCATGTGCCAGTCTTCAGCCTTTTCTAAAGGACAGAGTTCATCAACAGAAGTCTCTGAACTCAGAAAATGGTGTAAAGTTGAATAAAAAAATATTCCTGCTTTTCAGTAAAACTGTTAGATACACCCATCCTTTATCTAAAGTTCTCATGAACCCCCATTCACAGACCAATTCATCACTTTATGGTTCCATTCTGGGTAATCGAGAAAATAAATTTTAAAATCAAACATACTTTCACTCTGGTCCTTCTTTGTTGTTGATATCTGAGTAGTTCAAGAATATCTTGAATTTGTTCCAATTGGGTCTTCCTTTGTTGAAAAAGTGATGCTTTTTTATTTTTTTAAATTCTGCATAATACCGTTTCACTGAGAAGTTTTTATAAAATTCTGATTAAATCCAGCTATTCACAGTTATCAGTGATCTGCTTTGATTCCTGGGGCACTTCTTTCCTTGTTCTCAGCCTTTCTTCACAGGGATCCTGAGCCAATCCAGTCTAATTGCTGTTCCTCTGCACACCTAACGATAGCGCTGCAGGAAAACAGTGGGTGGACAGCTCAGCACTGGCTCATCCTCTTAGTGAAGGTGATTGCTCGATGGATTAAAGCATTACTGTGTGTGACACACTGAGAGACAGAAAGAGAGAAATGAGTGTGAGAAAAGTCCCCATCTATTTCATTGTGTTCTGAAATCTACCCCATATGAAGGCTGGGTAGATATATGATCTCCTCAGTTTTTCTGGCATTTATAAAGTTTGTGAAAATTAACTTGCTTTGAAATTATAACTTTTAATTCATAACCAAGTGTAGTTTTGAGAAAATTTGAAAAATTAAACATTTAGGTCAAAACTACAATTTCTTTTCTCACATAAATAAATAATCTAATAATAATCTAAATAAATAATAATAAGGAATATATGTAATCTAAATATAAATCTGAATATATAATAATAAATAAGCTAATAATCAGCTATGACAATAGTTTGTCATTGAAGTAATAATATATTCTCCTCACCTAACTATTTCAAGACCTGGCTTACACCTAATCAAATAACAATCTATGGGTTTTAGGCTTAAACACAGGTTTGCACCTGACTCTACTTTTATTTGAGTAAGTGCTCTGCCATTTGCAGCTACAGTAGTACAGTTGTGCTGCCAGCAACTACATTAAAAAAGCATTCACAGTCACTTCACAGAGTTATTAAAAAGTAAATGAAGTTGATATCTCAAAACCAAATTTAAGCACCAGTTGTATAAAATCAAGCAATGGGAAAAATGGCCAAAAGAAGAAAAAAAGTTATGTGATGAGGGTATCTGAAACAAAAAGAACATCTGTATGGTTCTGATTCTCTATCATTGAGTTAGGAAGCCCTAAACTTCGCCTGTGCTAAGCCGTAGTTGTATTAAGGCTGAAAAACTTTTAACATTGCAAGTATTGCAGGGAGGCATCAGGCTGTGACTTAACACATACTTGAGAGGCAAGGTAATGCAAAGGTAGGAATTTGAGTTTAATAGTTCAAAAGAGTCAGAAAAAATCTGTTTTCAAATACATAGTACTACAGAAGTCTGTTTCTTTCCAGATTTCAGCAAGCTGTTCATGCAGTAGGTGTTTTTGTAATATTATGTGTTACAAACTAACGCCCTTTTCACAACACATCTTTTTTCCAGACAAATTAATTATTATCTGTTTTATCATTGGCATAATTATGATGAATGCATAGATGATGGGCCTCTTTCTACTCATTCTTGCAAAACAGTAATTAGGATAGTTGAGAATTCCATCTAATTTGAAAAAAAATAAAACACAAATGTAATATACTTAACAGCAAGGATATCTTTGTTATAAAGATAATGAACCTTGGTAACTTAATCATATTCAAAATTAAAAAGCCTTTAAAATATGTAACACATGGGAAAGAGAAGCTAATATTCTCATTAATGACAGTTGGAAAGGAACTATTTATTACTTGACTGTTTCCTTGAGGGGATTCTTACAAGAAGAAAGCATGTTTAATTGAAACTGCCAAAATCAATACAGGAATAAACAACTATTGTGTTCTTTGTGTTGAAATAAATCTAGAGAAAACACTTAAAGATCCAGGTCTAAGCTCTTTACAACAAAAACAGCGCAGCAAAAGAAAAATGTTGTATTCCAGAAGTTATAGAGGAAACTTGCTCAAAATACTAAGTATGGAAATATAATGTTTAGCAGAACACTTTTCTTTTCTCACTAGACAGAGTAGAACGAGATCTACAAGGAAATGTATGGATGAATTATTTTTACAATAAATATATATATATGTATATATTATTTATTTTTAAAAAGGTGCAAAAAATATGTTCTATTTCTATGAATTCCTTTTACGGACTAAACATATCAATAAATTCAAGAAAATTCGAGAAAAAAAATACTTTCAGGGCAGGGATCTAGTCCCTAAACAACATAGAATTATTTCAGAGTACTTATGTTTGTATATATCACCTGAATAATAGGTGTGTTAGGTTTAAATTGAAGCTCCATAAGTGTGGATAAGGGAAAATCTGCACTCCGTCCTCACTACATTGTTATACTTAGTGACACAAAATGTTACTAAAGCAACATTTAGGGTTCTTAAGATGTGGAGTTTTAAGGGACCCACTTTGAGCTTGTTCCTGGCAAATCTTTCCTGGAAATGCTGCTATGGAACACTCCACAGTAGCGCCCTAGGATCCATGTGCTGAGTAGGAAAGAAGAAATGAGAACAACGGGTTGTCTCCTTAGATCATTCTGATGGGTTTGTTTTAGAAATAGGGACTAAGATCTTCAAAAATTGTCTTACTTTGTAATGTATGAACACCATTCTGACCTAGAACGGACCAGAGAGCAGGCTTCAGAAGGCTCAGGCACATGGTTGAGGCAACAGAAAACAGTTCAAGCTAATTTAAGAGACTCTTTGTCACCTTAGCACCACAGATTTACACCCCTGGCTGTAGGAACCAGTGGTTCCAGCATGTCAGAGGAGTCTCAGGAGTTGTACCTTTACCTGTAGGCAATGTTGAGGCCAATTTCAGAAGATACAGACAGTAAAAGGCTAAGGCCAAACCCATTGCATCCAATTCTTGTCCACCTTTACAAACATAGACGTGTATAGTCTTTTGTGCCCAAAACTCATGTTTGAATGTTATCTAGCACCAAAAAAATAAAAATAAAAAGTAAGACCTTTGAGTCTGTAAGGCAGAGGCAAGTGCAAATCTTGAGAGTAGTGGTAAAATCTGTGATATTTCCAAGTATTAGTTCCACAGAGCATTTCCAGATCCCAGAAAGTTCCTCTCATTTGGGAAATCTGGTATTTCAGTTCTATAGCAATTCCTCACTATGTGATTGTGTAAATTTTTAAAGCAATTTTTGTATTAAAAATTTGCATCCTAGTTAATGTGTTTTAAAGACAAGCTAGTGCACCGTGATCTCCTTTCAGTTGTGAAATTAATACTTTCCTTACCGCTTCTCTTTTCAGCAGTGTCAAATTGATGGACAAACAAAATTGTAATAATAATGTGCGTGGAAATCACACTTGTTACTAGACAATGATACAAAGCACCTAATCAAGAAAAATTATGGTTTAGAAGTCTGACGTCAAAGAACAGTCAGTGAAAGGCCAGCTGTGTAAATGTAGAAATGCAGAAACCTAAATGTAGGTTTCTGAGTTCCCTGCAAACCAGAAATTCACATCTTGGTTATTATGTTACTCCTATTAGCTGAAATTTTAAGAAGAATCTCATAAAGACCCAAAAGCAAATAAACAAACAGACAAGCACAGTTCTGTAAACTCATTCTAATACTTGACATACATTTATATTTGGCAATACTGGAAACTGTTTTTCAAGGCCTTGTTCTAATGGTGATTACACAAATGGTAACCCAAGCTGACACTCCCCCAGGCATCTGACAAACTGACATTGACAGTATTGTAAGCTGCAATATTGCAACTGTCTGCAGGAAGGTAACACAATATCTACAAAGCCATCCCTGCTCCAGTGTTCAGTGTCAGATCTTCTCATCCTTCTATTCTAACCAAAAGTTATCACAAGACAAATATTAACTAATAGTTCACAGACAAAACCAAATGGCCCAAAAAGATCTGAATTTAACAGCTGTGGAAAGACCATGCCCTCATTAAATCTGCACTGTTCAGTAGACCAGTGATAAATGCCACTCACAGCAGTGGTATTTACTGGGCTATGCAACCTTTCAGCTTGGTCTTCGTCTTGTTGCATTGGTATTAGTAACCTTTATTTAGAACTAACATTAGAATATTGTAATTATCCAAGAAAATAAGTGTTACAAAAACAGCCATTCCGGCGTTCAGGTTGAGAGCAACAGAAAACTCGTCACAATAACAGAGAGAAGTATACAATAAGGACACCTAGGACTTCAGATTTTCTTTTAATGTTTCAGTGTTACAACAACCATACATATATACTCAGCGTTTGTAGGTCAGAATAGGATGAAAAATAGTTTAAGAGCATGTTAATTATTTTGGCATCGATTTTGCTGTTTAGCAGATTTCACTGAATGGTCTGAGTTGGAAGGGACCCACAAGGATCACTGAATCCATATTTTAAGAGAATAGCCCACACAGGGATCAAACCTTGGTGTTATTAGCACCATGGTCTAACCAACTGAGCTAACCTCAGTGATTTTTTTACTTCATTTTTCTGCAACATTTTTAAAAGAATGGAATTAATTATAACTTTAACTAATTATTTAATGACAGTTATAATTTAGGAAAATAATCTTCTTAGAGAAGAATAAGAATCAGTTGTATCTAGAACTTCAATCTTTCATATAAAATGTGAAAATTAATATTCTTATTAATAGTTATAGTATTCTTATTAAATTAATATTCTTAATTAAATAATAATTAAATAATTAATTAAAATAGTTTTAAAATAAAAATAATTAGCTTAATATTCTTATTAATAGCTATAGTAATCAAGGCTCTCATGGCACTTCTAAGAAGCAAATAGTTGCTAATTCCATTGTCTTGGTTAAATTATATTTTGAGTAAACCAGTTTACTCTCCAGTTCCAGTTAGACAGTTGCAGTCTTCATAACTCCTGGTACATTACCATAAATCAGCACATTCCACATGGTTACACTTCATTGGAAGGGTTTAAATTTTCATATGTTTGGTTTGCAAATTGCTTTAGAACTCCCTAAAAAAACAGTAGTAAATATTGTGAAACCAAGGAATAAAATTCTACCTTGGGGTAAAATTTGTTCATTGAGCTAAAATAATTGTGGATTGTTTTGCTTTTGGTTTTATTTTTTATATAAGGAAATAACTTAGCCAATGCTGAGTGGAATTTTCATGCCTCAAATATGTTTTAAATAAAAGGATTTGGATTTTTAATTCCAGGGAAAATACTATAATTTCCCAAAGTATTTTTTCCCTCCACTGCAAATCATTAGTATGAGGCTCTCGTGAAAAGTATAATCCAAATTCCCTTAGTCTCTCATGAATTAACTTTGACTGTTCAGTTTGAAAAGTAAAAGAAAGTGAAGAATATTTTATCACTTCATGGTGTGACATAATATGTCAAATTAAAAATAATAATAAAAAATATCTGGACTTGTCAGCATCTTCTTTGTTGATGTTCATTTAAATTATTTTTACCAATTTGGTCCAACTATAGTTATCTCTATGCTTGAGTAAAAAGAGTGGCAAAATCACAGATGTTCAGTGCAAGAATGAATGATATATGAATTATTTCTCTGGAGTTAAAATATAATTCTTCCCTTATGCAGCAGAAGCAAAAAAGTATGGAAATACCATGAAAAAAATTTCATCTGAATTATTATTTTTTATTAATTTTATATTGTAGGACATTAAAAACTAAGAAAATAAAGTTCTGTTCCTTACACCACAGGCAAATATTATATATTTGTTTTGTTCCTTAAGGAACTAATTTTTTTAAAATTATTTCTCACAGATATTCACTAAATAACAATATTTTATATGCATTTATCAAGGTAGCAAGGTATTTTTGTGTTTAAGTAGACAGTGGAGAGGTCTAAGATCCGTAGTTTGATTCAGCAAGTATCCACAAAGTTTGGTTTTGGTTTCTTTATTAGTTTTGTATTACCAATTAATAATTAATTTAAGTATTTTTAGTCACAATCTTCTCAGAGCCTGAGCAGAAAAAAATCCTACAAACAAACCTAACAAACAAACAGACAAATAAATGAAAAGTTACCTTCAGTTCCATATCCATTTAAATCTTTTGTGACCACCTGATTCAAAGCTCTTCCAGAGCTAAAAAAGGTCATAATTTGGAAAGATGTGCTGCTTTGCTCTCTTTTTCTCTTTTTAGTTGCCCAGGGTTTTTTCCCCATTTTTAAGATAACGAACCATTGACTAGCATTTCCATATTTCCATGCTTCACAAATGAATATTGTACAATGGAACATTTAATCTGTCACTAATTAGAATTTTAGGTGAAGGAATTTTGGTAAAAATTTCCAGAACCCTCGGCTTTATTACTTTGCTTTTACAGCAAGTAACTCCTACCTTGCTATTGCAAATTGACAGCTATCAAACCATTTTCTGTTTCACTCATTGCAAGGAATCTGACAGATGATCACAAGCATCTGTATCAATTAGAATGCCACTAAAATTCATTCATTCTGGTGAGAAAATATATATATAGAGAGAGATGTACAGGTGTATGTATATTACAACACTGATTCACCGTGGACTTTAACAGATGCCTCAGAATGTTAGAATCTGCACTTTTCTTTTTTATTGACTAGGTTTTTCCCTTGATCTTCTGAGACATCCTCTGCAGACTAAACAGGGGCAGGGACTAACCATCATATCATCTTTATGGCTGCATCTAAAGATCTTCCTAAGGTGTGAACATAAGTTTTCTGCTCTTTCCTCCCTGCTGTGTTGATTTCTATTGCGGCTGTTTTCCTCTCACCTGTCTTCAATCTTCTTCATTTTACTTGCCATCTATTAAGAGCCTGACTTTGAAAAGCAGCTGAGGCCAATTTGGCACACTAAAAGCAGTACTATGTTTAGTGATTTTTTTAAACAACTTAACTGCAAAAAACCTGACTGGCTAAACGAGATCCAAGAACTTGGAGAAAATGCCTGAAACTAATTTTCTTGCACTCTTTCACACATTCAGTGAAATTCTCTGTCGAATTTAGAAATAACAGTTCTTGTTTGTTTTACTTTCTCTTCATTCATAAAGGGGTTTCATAATTAACAAAATTATAAGGCAGTTCTTTAAAACAGCATATTTACAGCTTTTCAACTGAAGTTATTTTCTATGTGAATATTTTCTGTTGACTTATTTCATTCTATGTCTAAATAATATTAAGAGAAAATTCCTGCTTGATGAAGCTACTGCAAGAAAGTCCTGTAGCAGAAACTCAAACTGAAATTACAGTCAATAACTTGGGGAGGAAAAAGAGCTCAAATGTCTTTAATCTGTGTAATTCATCCAAGCAGAACTGTAACACTCTAGCAGCTTTTATTCTCTAGCAGCATGGAAAATTTTCTCCCTTTTTGACATCCCTATAGTAGCCTTCACATAATTCTACTTTTCCAGTATGTGATATCCAGCATATGATATCAACCAGTTCTTCCCCAAGAGGTGGTGGCAGCTCTGAACAGAGAAGTCAGGTGAAAACATACAGGAACAACTAATCTATCATCCTGGAAACTAAGTTTAGATTCATTGATTAGAAGCACAGGTCTCATTACTGTAGATCTGCGCTCTGTGCAAGGTAAATAACAGCAGATAACAGCAATAAATTATTTTTTAATAAATCAGTTATTCAGTGGAATCCTAAAATACTGATGACAATTATGTTTGTTATATGCTTACATTCACATCGCATTATAAACTATCACTTATCAGGAACACTTACACTCAGTATTTTTATTTCCAGAAATATGCAAATCCTACCTAATACAATGGTTATAAGGACCTTAAAATAAGGTTCATTCATTACTGAAGAAATTACTGTCCTTTTAAACAGCTACTAACCTAAATTAAATAAAGGGACACAAATTGACTTGGAAGTGTAGTTATGTAAGCTACCTATCTATAGTATCAGTTTGAATACTGAGAAACAATGGCACCTGGACCCTGAAAGGCAAAATGCTAATCTGAGGAAGAAGAGATCACACCTTTTGTCATGGCCACAATAAGGTCCTTTGGCCTTTGAAAGGCTGAATTCTGACATTAATTTTATGTGTGTAGAAAAGGTGGAGTATGGTGAAACATGCACATTTTAGTGAAGAATTTGGGGACAGAAATGGTTTTGATTGTATTTTTCTGCAGTGCTTGCACGGCAGGATTCTGACACTTGACTGTAGCCTCCAGATAAACCTGCTATATAAAATGACAGCAATAACCATTAGGAAAAGTGACAGCAGATACTTTGGCTTTTTTTCCACCCTGTACTAAGGAAAAAGCTCTTTATCCTGTCATTCATGTAGTGCACAAAAAATTGCTGTTCATCAGCATTGACTCTTAGTGATATAGCTCGTGGAGGACATGGTCCTGCCTTGGATATAGCAATTGCTATTACCATCCAACTCTTTGCTAAACCTTTTTCTCATCTTTACAGATGTATTTTTCTTGGATTTTTTTCCCCCTTTGTTTAAATAGGCAGTAAAATGTCTATTTAAGCCTGCTGATCAGGTACTCACTGTTTGGCTTATCTTATTACAGCAGAATTTCTTTAAAGGCATACCTTGAGGATGACATTAAGTAGAATCTCTAAAGCAGTAAGTTGCCTCTCTTAGAGGTTTTGTTGTAAAATAAAAGAGATTACACCTGGATGCTCTGTGCTCTTTTCCATTCTTCATCCTGGTTGAGTTCTGCTGCTGAAGGCAGAGTTCACAATTTATTGGTGTGGTTAAGTAAGCCTTGCAGAATAATAATTTTAGTTTTTTATGGTTAAGGTAATTCTTAGCTTTAAAAAAAAATCCAACCAAATCAAACAAAGCAGAAATACACACAGCCACTCCCACTCCCTCAAACCCCATCTTCAAGCCTTAGAAGTAAAATTTAGTCAAGCTATTTCCATGAATCATTCCTAAATCTTCAACTGAGCACTAATAAGTTTCTGCCATTCACTACACAGTGTACGAGGAACGGATTTCTTGAAAATCCTGACATACAGAGGAAGTTAGGGCTGTGTTTGAGAAGTGTTTCATTTCTGGATGATAGGGCTTAATTTTTTTCCTCATTTTTATCAAGAACAGAGATCTCCCTTAACATGAACTTGATGATATTTGTTTACAACCAAAAAATTCAGATCTTGGTCTCCAGTTTCAAGACCTCTCCCTTAGCCAAGAATCCATTCAGAGCAGTTTTTAGTTCAGTCAGGTTGGCCTCATCCAAAGGTTGAAAAAAAAGAGAAGGGAAGGTTTGGGATGGTTTGGGAAAGGAAGGTTTGGGAAGGTCTGGGAAGGTTTGGGAAGGGAAGGTTTGGGAAGGGAAGGGAAGGTTTGGGAAGAGAAGGTTTGGGAAGGGAAGGTTTGGGAAGGGAATGGAAGGTGTGGGAAGGGAAGGTTTGGGAAGGGAAGGTTAGGGAAGGGAAGGTTTGGGAAGGTAAGGTTAGGGAAGGGAAGGTTAGGGAAGGGAAGGTTTGGGAAGGTTTGGGAAGGGAAGGTTAGGGAAGGGAAGGTTAGGGAAGGGAAGGTTTGGGAAGGTTTGGGAAGGTTTGGGAAGGTTTGGGAAGGTTTGGGAAGGTTTGGGAAGGGAAG
>JAWMRA010000113.1:73252853-73273952 GCA_035584735.1 Pseudotriccus pelzelni | reverse complement strand
GGAATGGAAGGGAAGGGAAGGGAAGGGAAGGGAAGGGAAGGGAAGGGAAGGGAAGGGAAGGGAAGGGAAGGGCCGGAAAACATTAAACTGATATAACAAGGATCCAAATTTCCTACTCAGATCCTTTTTGTGTTTTGAAGTTTCCCTGTGTGCTGTTCCATTCCTGAGAAGTTCTGGACAAGAAGGAAATAGGGTCAGGAAATCTGGAGAGGAATCTCTGTTTGCTCAGGCCCCAATCTCTGCTCGTTGGGAGCAGGGACAGGACCCAGGGAAGGCTGGAGCTGTGCCAGGGCAGGGTCAGGTTGGATCTCAGGACAAGATTCTTCCCTCAGAGGGTGGTTGGCCCTGAACAGGCTCTCCAGGGCAGTGGGCACAGCCCCAAGGCTGCCAGAGCTGCAGGAGTGTTTGGACAACACTCTCAGGGACAGGGTGGATTGTTGGGGTGTCCTGGGCAGGGCCAGAGCTTGGACTTGGATGATCCTGGTGGATCCTTCCCAGCTCAGGAAATTCTGTGATCCCCTGGTTATTTCTGCTGCCAACACCTGCCTTGCTCCCAAGAGGGACCAGGAACAGATGAGCAGGACTGGAAAACTGGGAATATTTTCTGAATAGGTTGTGATGACCCAGCCATAAGGGAAAGGGAGCAGTCGTAGATGCTTGTCGTGGGAAGGAGCTGTGAGAGTCAGAGAGTCCACAAACAATCAGAATTGTTTATAAACATGTATTAACTTTTATTAATAGATGTTATTAATAATATTAATAAGAATATTGCATATATTTATAATTGATTGTTGTCTATTATATATTATTATATATTATATTTATCTGTATATTGAATATATTACATTGAATTAAATTTATTAAAAGAAAGAAAGAGAAAGAAAAAAAGGAAAGAGAGTAAGAGAAAGAAATAGAGAAAGAAAGAGAAAGAAAGAGAGAGTGAAAGAGAGAGAAAGAGAGAAAGAGAGGAAGAGAGGAAGAGAGGAAGAGAGGAAGAGAGGAAGAGAGGAAGGAAGGAAGGAAGGAAGGAAGGAAGGAAGGAAGGAAGGAAGGAAGGAAGGAAGGAAGGAAGGAAGGAAGGAAAAGAAAGAAAAAAGAAAGAAAAAAGAAAGAAAAAAGAAAGAAAAAAGAAAGAAAAAAGAAAGAAAAAAGAAAGAAAAAAGAAAAAGAAAGGAAGAAAAGAGAAAGAAAAAAGAATAATAGAAAAAGAAAAAAGAAAGAAAAAAGTAAAAAGAAAAAAAAAGAAAAAATAAAAAGAAAAAATAAAAAGAAAGAAAAAAGAAAAATAGAATGAAAAATAGAAGGAAGGAAGCAAGGAAGCAAGGAAGCAAGGAAGGAAGGAAGGAAGGGAAAGACAGAGAAAGAAAGAAAGAGAAAGAAAGAAAGAAAGAGAAAGAAAGAGAGAAAGAAAAAGAAAGAGAGAGAAGGGGAGGAAAGGAGGCATTAAAAAATGATTACCAGGAGGCAGTGTTGCCAACATTGATCCACAGGATGGGATAATTAATTCTGTTTCCATGGTCGATCCACATGTGATAATCCTCATCCCAGCATTGAGCCACTTGATGGGATGGTTAATCCTGGTTCCAGCGTCCGTCCACATGATGGGATGGCTAATCCTCATCCCAGCATCGATCCACATGATGGAATGGCTCATCCCAGTGTCAATTCCTATCCAGATGATGGGATGGTTAATCCTCATCCCAGCGTCAATCCACATGATGGGATGTTAATCCTGGTCAATGAGAAGTCCAGGATCTGGGGGTGCTTTCTCCAGCCTGCGTAAGCCTGAGATCCATCCGCAGGGAGGCCAAGGGGGTGAGAGGAGCCCTGGGTGGGCTTCTCCTTGTCCATGTCCATTGTCCTGTTCCTGTCCATTGCCATTGACCTTTCTTGAGAGAGAGAGAGAGAAAGAGAGATTGAGAGAGAAGGAGCCACCCCTGGTGAGGGCTGGGGCTCTGGAGCACCCAGAAATGATGACTCCATCACCTCCCTGGGCAACTTATTCTAATGCCTCTGAAAACAAGACATGCAAAAAAAAAAAAGAAATGGATATGGATCACAGAATTAAAGCAAGATGGTTAGCCAAATAATACCTGGAGATCCCATTATACTGATCAGAATTGACTTGTTTGGTTTTTTTTATTTGAAACTTTCTTTTCAACGGAGTAGTACAAGAAAAAATGGCTGTCACTGAGAGAAACTGAGGAGTCAGGACAGAGACTGATAAAAGGAAGTTGTGATTATGTGTATTGAACAGGAAGCAAAGAGCTTTAATACATGGCTAGAACCTATACAGAATTAGCCCAGGTAGAGGTCAAGTTCTGTGTAAGAGAGAGGGTAGAAGTAAAATCAGAGGGCAAAAATATTGCTTAGAAGATCAAAAGATGTATTTTTATACAGGAAGTGATTAAAATGAGGAAAACAGTGAAGATTAGAATAGAGGTGATAATTAGAACAGGCTGTTCATTTTTCCATTAACTTACACACCAGTGCTGTCCTGATTTGCAAGTTTATGAATTTCTAGACTTTTAACCCGGTTTCTTCATAACCAATTTGCTCACATTTCATCTAGAAGCCATTAGTAGACTCCACAGGTAGAAGTACTTTGTGCTTGTTATATGATATTGCTTTCACATGTCTGAAAAGGATCCAGCTTTTCATCATTTGTGGTTCATGACATCACCAAGTTACACATATAACACAGAGGTGCATTTATCTAAATAATGAAAGGCTGAATTCCTGCTGACAATGAAATTAGTATTCATTTATTGTAGCTGAAGAAGTTATGATAGGTTTCCCTGGTGAAAGCAAATAATGAGTTCCTTGAAGAAATTGTTTTCACTATTTGTTGTATCACAAAACCATGCAGCTCTGTATAATACAACACCACCACTCCTAAATCCCCCATAAAAGTATCAGGACTAGTTAATCTAGATTAAGACACGTGGAAAGAATAGCATATATTCATAATTATGTTAGAATAATAGCTTCGGGGGGGGGAAGAAAATAAAATAAGCTTAAATATTTTACTATTGATCCTGTAAAAATGTTGCAATTTGTTTCAGCATTCATCCTTTGCTAAAGCTGTTAAAACCTTCAAGTGGCTGACTGAAGTTATAATCAGTCTTGAATCAATTGTTGTACTAAAACAATTTAAATTTGAGAAGAAGAAAATAAACCCAATTAAACAAATAAACTATTAAAACCCAACCAGTATTCCTTTGGAATTTTGACTATTCTACCTATTAAAGAAATCAATGGTTAATAAGTCCTGAATAGGTGTATTGTTAAGGAGATGAGGAAAGGATGTTAGATTATACCCTCCAGGGTCTCCTGTCCATTCTAGAAAGAGAGTTCCAAGTATTCCCTCACCAGTGCGAGGTGAGGGAATGCCAAATACTTCCTGACAACGGGAACAAATCACACAAATGCAGAAAAAATGTCCAAATTATACTGGTCAAGCACAGAACTACTTTGTAAGAAATCATGAACCACATGAATTACATCATTAATTTCAATTTATGCATCCTGTTCTTATGCTTTCCCCTTCCTCCTGCTTTTTGTCCAGTTGTGACCCTTTACCAAAATGTAAAAAAAAAAAAACACAAATGCCTGCTCCTGGTTGTTCTTACCCTACTGGCTACACTCTTCTTTCATGGTACCCCTCTTTTGGTATTTGTGATAGTATTACCATGGTAATTCCTCTTTAGTTAGGGACCCGCAAAATCATGAGTCTGTTTTTCTTATCTACAAGGTATATTTCACACCTTTTCTTTGTTAGTGTAGCAATAAATCAGGGTTAACAGTCTGCTTGACTTCACTTTCTCTTTGATTTAAGCAATATTCAGCAGTTTCTCATGTTGCCATCTTATTAGTATATGTCCAGAGTAAGTAATTTATCTGTAAGGCTCAGCAACATCAGCTTCCATTTCCAAACATGTACCTTACACCTTTGAACAGAAAAGACCTTTTGTTTTGATCCTTTCTAAGGTGTGAGTTTCATTATAAGTACTTTCACTAATTTAAAAAGTGAGCACAAGCTTTATGAGTTGATCCACTATAATGAATGTGTAGAAGCCTGGAGCAATTTATGCTAAAGGAAATGGAAGGAAACCTTACTCTTTTGAATTTAGTATTTAGTTACTGACCAGAAGATACTTAGTTCACAGAATCAGAGTGTGTGTGTGCATGCATTCATGTGTGTGTGCATGCAAGCCTCAACCTACCCATTCTTCCATCATACTTGTAGGGCTGATTTCAGGTCGAAAATATTTGAAACCTAAACAATACTTAAAAAGCTTGTGAAGTTCTGTCTAAATTGTGACATAGCCACAAGATTATATAAAGTTCTTCCTTGGACAAAATTTGTCTTTAACTGGAACAGTTCAAACACATAAACATAATCAATTATAATACAGATCTTTTTCATAAGGAAGCAATAAAGAATACTGAAGACAAATAAACATTTTGGGGGTTTGATTTTGTTGTTTTTGGGTTCTTTTACAAGGTCACCTTTTTGTCCCACTAAATGTTTTATTTTTACTTTGTAATGACACTTTGTAATGTCACTTACTATGTAATATCAGTATGAAGAAAGTACATTTCTTGTTTCTTCCTTCTTTTTTTTTTCACCTTTTTTCCTCCACTGTTTACTCTTTTTATATTTAATAATTATTTTTTTCCTTATATTGCTCTCTTTTTATAATTTATTCATTTCTATAATGGTCTTTTCCCTTAGTTTCCCAGCTCTAGGAGCATAGATTCCTTTGTTTGTTCTTAGGAAGTAATAAGACTTTATCATACTGTTTCTGTCAATGAAGACAAATAAAAAGATTTTCAACAAAACAACGACAAATTCTAAACTTATTCCATTTTCTCTATATTACCAACATATTACTCAAGAAGGCAACAATAACATTTATGTAAAGTATAGAGGTATTTACTGACATCAAGATTTCTCCATCTGTCTATAAATTAAATAACATGGTGAAAATGCAGAAATAAAGAATTAATGAAAGTTGTGCATGATGACTTCATAAAATATGTTCCTATGCCTGTTTCATGATCCAACCTGTGTGTTAAATCAGTTTCAGTCAAGCACTATGGATTTAACGAAAGGTAAAGGGAAACAAGAGATTTCATGATCTTGTAATAAAACACATATGATTTCACAGATTTCTCACTGTACTGTAATTGCTCTCAAAATCACGTTTTCTAGGCACCAGAAGTCCACAGTGCCAGAAACAGAACCAGCACACAGTATCTCTCCTGGCTTTATAAACTAACACTGCAACCTACTGCAAAACAATGGTAGCTTGTAACTAAAATCTAGGTTTGCTCCAGTATGCACGTAATAAGACAATCAGTAAATTAAAAGTGAATGTAATATAAAAAAAGAATTAAAAAATAAAAGATACTTACTGTTTGAACTGCTTCTGAGAAAACCTTTTTAAGCTCTTTATCTTTAAAAAAGTGTCTTTTTTCTAGCATAAAAAAAATCAGGAAAAAATTGTATGTTCCTTGAAATATTTTGATTTTCTTTCTCAAATGCTTTAAGGTTAGCATGAATTCTACCATTAGGAAATCATTCACCACAGTCTAGAGAGAAAAAATACATGTACTCCCAGGCTAAATTTTTGAGAAATTTACTTCCTTGTGAATTCATCTTATTTTTCCAAGAGGAAAATTGTTTACCATTCATTCTATTACTCCAGGGCTTTACGCTGTATTCAGAGTAAAAAAACTTCAAACAAATTCCATTATTAGAATGTGTTGAAAATGTACCTACACAAGAAGAAACCTTTTAACAGATGCTAATTCCTTGAGTGCATGTGATTGACACCTACAGAGAGGCATGTGGATACCAGTACCTTTTAGGCACTAAGTACTGGATTTCCTGTTTGCCTGCATTGGAGGACAAAGCTGCACACTATGCTTGCTTTCTTTTACAAGACAAGCTGCAGAAAACAGCCTTTCACTTGCTTTTATCACAGTGAGCTGCCAGACTCCAGTCACTACAGGAGCTATGCCATCCACCTGCTTAATTCAGGAATCATGCCGGTTATTGCATCCCAGGTCAAGGAACTGATAAACAGTTCAGACCATACATTATCTTCAGCTGACAAAATCTTTTACCCTTTGTGCCCATAGAGAAGAGTACTGCAGTAATTACATTAGACGTCATGCATCAGACTCCACTTTATCTGGCTTTAACTGTCTAAAATCAGGTGACTAATCCATATCATCATCTAGTATCCCTGTAGGCATTTAAAGAAGGTGATTCACCCCATCTTACAATACATGTCCAAGATAGCAAGGGCAAATTGTCAGTTGAAGTGCCTATCTCTCTCCATTGACAGTCCTGGAAGCCTTTCTTCCCTAAAATAAGCCTAATTTTAGGCAGAACTAATAAAGAAAGATAAATTCAGCAGCAGAAAGTATGAGCCTAGCCCTATGAACGTAAATAACATTTCCTAAAATTCTTGGGATCTTGAATTCAGACTAACCAATTTATTGCTTATCATAATACATTTTATTTTCTGTTCATTTTTTAACAGGTCATGTGTAATATTCACAAGCCACACAAGTCAGTGCAGCCATTTGCAAACAGCCAGTTATTGTGCTGGAAAACCTATGGATTCTAGCCTTAGTAAAGGGCCACGTTGGGACCAAAGAAGCTGAAGTTTGCAGAAATGTGAAAGTACAAACTTGGAATAAAACTATCAAACTCACTCCCCTCAGAAATCTGACTTTAAAATGGAACATAATTGTAGTGCTGAGACTAATCTCCTGCTTGCATACTTGATTATTTCAATTGTAATAGGTACCCATTCAATTAGTAATCTCAAGTTATCTCGATATGAAGCCATACCAACAAAACACAGACTGCACAAATCATAAGGTTAAAACTCTTGGAGACCTCAAAGCCTGTACCCTAAATTATTCTTTATATGTCTGAAAACCAAAAAGATGGCTATATAATATACAAAAATCACCAAAACAAGCAAACAAATAAAAACACACCCATGGAAGACAAGTAGAATATAAGAAAAGCACTGTAAAAGAGTGAGAAATATCAAAAGATGGCATGTCTGCTGACAAGACTGAACCAGAATGTGTCAAGCAAATATATTGCCAGAATATTAACTGGTTAGTAGTGGTATAAAAAACTTTAAAGAGTGACTGAAAGAAGCAAGTTACTGACAGAATTGAAGGTTAATCTTTCTCCTTGTGAGAATTTCTCTTTCTTAGGGTACAAAAGTCAAATATTTCAAATAAATCCATCCATTTAGCACTGTATTTCTGCCATTCTGAGGTGACAAATTGATTTAATATCTAATGGTTGTTTTTCAGAATGGTAAAAAATATTAATTTAAATTTAATTTTATAGATATCTATGCAAATAAATTTACATTACTGAGGTTTCCCATAATGTAAAATTTTAGAGCTAGGCAGCTCAGTTCCACTCCGCCATTTGCTCACTACCCACTGGTGAAATGAGGGAGAGAATGGAAAAGGTAAAAAGGGAAAAACCCATGAGTAGATAAAAAGACAGTTTAACAGGTAAAGCAAAAGCTGTTTGCACAAACCAAGCAAAATGATGACTTCATTCACTGGCAGTTCTCTGCTAGCATAGGACCGAATGAGTATTTAAATCTGGTGCATCCTTAGATGCTAAAACGTCACTCCTGGGATTTTTTTAAGGGTTCGATGTTTTGTCCTCTTCAGAGTGAAATCTCAGCTTTAATTTTTGTCCTTCAGAGGAAAATTCCTTTATTTTTCTTCTGAGTAATCATATTCGGCTATATTTTTATCTTCTAAATTTGATGAAATATATTGCAAAAGTGACAGATTATCACTATCAGCACTATGATGTTTGAAAACATCTGTTTATGTAGCCAAACAAGCAAAAGCATTTCCAATGTATAAAATCAGAACAGGACAATAAGAATAAAATTCTCTCTATACCAGAAAATCAGTGTCAATACGTTCATGTGCAGCACGTATGATAAATTTTGGACATATACAAGTCAAAAACTTATTACAGCTGTGGGTCTCTGACTAAAATTTAGTGGGCTAATAATTCTTGTCAAGCAGAAGAACAAAGAACAAAATGGGTCGTTTTTTCTCTTGAAAAAATGTAGCTTTATTTTTCATTAGGGAAAAAAAAAAGCTTTAATAAGCACGAGGTTTCTTTTGCATTGATTATGGATAGAATACACATATAAAAGTATGACACTGAAAGACTTCAATATACACAAGACCTAGAGAGTAGATTGATGTTTTTGAAGCTTCACACTGAAGACAGAAATGTAAGCTTGTTTAGTGTATTCTATTGATATTAATATGAATTGTTACATTTATTTTTCTAATAGATTTGTATTATTTAAGATCAATGTCATCAACATATTATTGTAGGAAGGACTGTAGATGAACAGTCTCAACACTTCAAATCCAATTCAGCAAGATTAACCACCTTTCTTTTCTCAGGATACGCAAAATACAGAATTTTGATGACTTTGCAGGTTAAGTACTCACCTGAGTGTTTCTATGACAGTAAATTTTAAAGAACAGGTTTGAAACATATTTAAATTTCTTTTGCCTGTTTTATAAAGATGATATTTCAAACTGGGTAAGTCAAAGTTCTCTTCAATATCTTCATTAATGACCTAGACTCAGGACTCAAAGGAATACTAAGTTTGCTGATGAAACTAAATTGGGAAGACCTGTCAACAGGCAGAGAAGTCCTCCAGGAGACCTCAACAAGCTGAAGATATGTGTAATCACCAACCGTATGAAGTTTAACAAGAGCAAGTGACAGATTCTGCACCTGGAACGGGGCAACCCTGGTTGTGTGTATAGACTAGGGAACAAGAGGCTGGAGATCAGCGCCACAGAAAGTGACCTGGGGGTCCTGGTTGACAAGAAGTTCAATATGAGTCAGCAGTGCCCTGGCAGCCAAGAGGGCCAACCATGTCCTGGGGGGCATCAGGAAAAGCATTGCCAGCTGGTTGAAGGAGGTGGTTGTCCAGCTCTGCTCTGCGCTGGTACAGCCTCACCTTGAATATTGTGTGCAGTTTTGGGCATCATAATATAAAAAAGACATTAAGTTATTAGAGAGCATCGGAGGTAGGGTCACAAGGATGGTGAGGGGTCTGGAGAGGAAGTCGCACGCGGAACAGCTAAACTCTCTTGGGTTGTTCAGTCAGAAGAAGAAGAGTCTGAGAGGAGACCTCATCACAGTCTTCAACATCCTCATGAGGGGAAGCAGAGGGTCAAGTCCAGATCTCTTCACTGTCATGTCAGGGCTCAAGGAAACAGAAGGAGAAGTTTAAGTTGGATATCAGGAAAAGATTTTTCACCCAGAGGTGATTGGACACTGGAACAGGCTGCCCAGGGAAGTGGTCACAGCACCAAGCTTGGCAGAGTTCAAGAAGCATTTGGAAAATGCTCTCAGGCACTTGGGGTGTTCTGTGCAGAGCCAGGAGTTAGACTCAGTCCATATCGGTCCCTCGCAACACAGTATATTCTGTGGTTCTATGATTCTATGATCACAGAATAAATCAAACGCTGAGACTGAAGATTATCTTTTGTTGCCATGTAAGGAGAAAGTCCTAATATTTGACATTTGCTGTTATCACACCATAAAAAAAGATTTGACTATGAATTTTTAGGAAAGACAAAGCATACAATGGCAGTATTTAAAATACTTTGGCAGTAAAATATAAATAAAATGTCACCTCTAGACCCATTAACAATATGATATTGAAATTAAATTCTAAAAAATCAACACTTGAGATTCTATAAAATAATTATGGTTAGTCTTTTGAGGAAATCATATTTTTTGCTATTATGCTAATGAGTTATTTTATGTATGTCAGAGTAGGGCTATAAAGAAAATAGTTTGGATCTGACAAAGCCATCTCTTCTCTGTTAACTGGGATAGATTCCAGCTTTTTAGTTGCCCATCAGTGATGACAAGTCTCTCCCCAAACATTCAGAATTAAGCTATAATCATGACTTCCTTGTCTTTAACAACAAATGTGACCCCATACATATCCAATGCCATTATAACTTATTCATCTTTTGTTTTAAAAAACAAGTCTGGAAAGCTGCACTGCTAGCTCTGAAGTCTGGTAACATGATAATTCCCAACCAGTACAGAATCCAACTCTGTATTGTGTGTGGACCAGTTCCAGGCAGACATTATGAATTGGAGAATCATTCCAAGAGACTAATGGCAAAAAGCTCACAAGTGCAAAGCTAGCTTCATTATAAAGAGTGAGACCATTCATTTGGCTAACTCTTTCCTATCACTGATCATGTTAATTAGGAGAATGAGGCATGAAACATAAATAGGCTAGAGATCTTGCCAGTACATTTTATGTCTATGCATGTGTATGTGCAAGTCTAGGTAGAAGCCTACTTAATATGGTTATAGGATTATTCTGCTGTAATTTCTCCTGTCTGAAAAGAGAGTCCTGGACTGGGAAGAGAAGAAAGCTATGAACAGTTTCTACTGCTGTCTATCATCCTCCATCTCAGATCCTAATACATATCTTATGTGAAATTATACTTGATTACATTCAAAATCTGGAACCCATTTGCCCTCTAAGGATTGTCCTACCACTGGACTATGCAATGAATTGATTTGTGGTCTCTGTGCAGTTGATAATACACTGTATAGACAGCAGTAATGTATCAATGAACAGAAGAAAGAGTAAGTCACAGGGAAGAATTCTGGACCCTTGTTCTTGTGTAGTTGCAGACATCTCTTCAGATTGTTATGACAAGATAGGTCTTAATTGCAACTCTGTGTAGGCAACTGTTGGTAGGACTCCAGAGTCCACTGCACAGACTCTAAAGTGCCCTGGTCACTCAGTTTCTACATATCACTTCTGGGAAACAAGTTGCCTAGAAATTAGGTTTTGCAATACTGCCTTTCAACAGTATGTTTGAATTCATCCTGAGGTTCTCTGATCCTCAGCACAAGCAAGGACAGCAGCAACCTGGTTCTCGTGTCTACTGCTGAGCTGTAACATAAGTAAATACAGAAAGTCACAGGGATAGCCCTCAAATCTGCCATCATTTTTCTTTTCCCTGCATAGAACAAGCCACAAAGGAAGACATTCTTTTGATGTTTAAGTGTCAGGTAATAATAACTTATGTTGGATTTTGGTGTACTCATTTAACTGTCTGGTATAGTCTGAAAAGTGGCAGAGAAGGAAACAGGATCAAACTAGCAACACATGGCTATCTCTCTAGTTTCCTGGAGTAGATTCTAGTCTTCTAGATTAGAAGGTCTCAAGCAAAAAACATTTTCTTGCTGCAATGGCAAGTTAGCAGAAAAGCAGGCCACCAGGGAGACCCTTTAGTACATCCATTACTACCATTCTGCACTACAGTGAAGCATTTAGGTACAAAAAAGAAGGTTGAAATGAAAAGACACTCTGATATGTTTTTGAAGATTTAAAATGCTCACAATAAATCACTCTTTCTAAGACAGTTAAGTCTGTCAGAACTGTAAAAGTGTACTTTCAAAGCATTGTCTAGGGCTTTGACTTTGATTCCATGGCTTTAGAGACAAATGTGAGCTAAAGTTCATTTAAAGACAACTCTCTGGGTTCACTAAAAAAAAAAAAATCCCCCCCCAAACTGATGACAGTTTCCACATAACTGCCAGTCCACATCACTGACTTTTTTTAAGGCTAGTGAATTCTGTCACTTGCTGTCAGCACTGTGATGTAGCAGCTGCTTTCTGTTGATGAGACTGTGAGTCATGAGAATTAAGATCTATTTTTAACTGCTATTGTAGAGTATCTCATTAAAAACACAATGAATTGTTAATTCCTTGAATTTGGAGTCAGGTCTTTACAAAAGCCACTTTGCTACTTTCAGTGCCGCTGTGTTCCAGGGTAAAATGAGGAAATTGAAGGAGATATTTATAAAGTTCTTTGAGACACAGGGTTCAAAAGTGCTACATACTTACTTCATTTCACTATTGTAATTTAAAAAATAATAGTATTTGAGATTAGTATGTTTTGAGGTAGGAAGAAAAGGCATAGCCTTTCTTTGGAACCAGAAAATTGTTTTATATATATAAGAAAACTGTCTAGAAGGAAACTTGAAGAAAATTGAGAATATTTCATACTTGAATAATACCTGCCAATGTGTTGCTAGATAATCTTGCTGCAAATATTGTCTAGGCCAGCAATAACCAAAATTTTCAAAATTATAATTTTTCATGTGAGCAATATTCATTTACCACGTGATTTTTAACTGAAGTCATGCCAGGAACAATGGGATTTCACAGTCTTGGCTGTTCACCACACCTTTATTTGGAGGTTTGTGCTAGATTAGCCTTATGCCAATCTGATGTATTAAATATAGAGCTGTGTCTGTCAGGGATTCAGATAGACTTTCAAACAAAATATGTGTTCACAGAATTCACTGAGCCTGAATCATACTCAGTGCCTGGAAGAATTCATATGTAAAGTATATGTATTTCAGCATTATCTTTCTAGGAAACCACATGGTAGTGCTCCAAAATACGTTCTATTAGAAAATTATATCCATTAGTGCTTTTAATATTCTGGTGACAGGAGAGAAAAATCTGAAAATGACACACAGAGCTGATTATAAACATGGGAAAATATATTTATAAATTCTTGAGAAATAGCATAGAAATTATAACCATAAAATTTGATATGACTAGAAATTGTACTAAAACTATAATTGCACATGAATTAATTTGTTGGTGGTGGTTTGGTTTTCATGTTTTTTTGTTTTGTTTTGTTTTTTATTAAATCAAGTCAGAAGGGTTTTTCTGCAACAATTTCTTACTTTTAGATTGGAACATCCATTAACACATCTCAAACTAATTTACTGTAGCAGTATCTAATTTAAATATCTCCAAAAGTTGCTTTCAGACATGCCGTTGAAAACAAAAAATGTAAATATAAGTTTTTTATTTTTACTTTCTCATTTATATTTTTTAACGTATTTTAAAAATTTTGTTATGACTTTTTTTTTAAGTACTCAAGCTGAATCCGAGAAATCTGGAATAATGAACTGCTCAGAGAAGTTTTGATCTTAGAGCAGCAAAGGTATTTATTTATCGACGCCAGGAACAAAGGTGGTTATTACCACAAAGCTTTGTTCAAAGGTACTGGTAAAACACAGGATAATTTATACAACTTAGTTTCTGTGATTACATCATATTCATACATATTCGTATGATTGCAACATCTAATCATACATATTGATTATAGGTGGAGTCCAGGCGGAGCTTGGGGCAGAGCTGCCTTTTGGCTCTCAATTTTAAGGGTACATCCGTCCTTCCTCCATAGCTGGGGGTCTCAAATATCATCTTCCTCGATTTGACCCTCTTTTTATTCTATTGTTTCTGACCTACTGAGTGAAGCTTGGAGAGAGCATTGGCTCCCGGCCTGTTTCTTCTATTCAAATGTCTACCTTATCCTTTTATCTCTAATTTATTGCCTCTAGGCCTATTACATGTTCTCTTACTACTCCCCTTAATTTTGGTATAGCATGTAGAACAGGACAGCACATATCGTCTTAGATGATAATATTTTGTTAGCAGGCCCAAATCTCGGAGTTAACTATTTTGGGCCTAGCCTCCTATTTCAGTACAGGGGAAGAATCACATCACTGACGTTAAAGTGATCAAGTGTACGCCCTGAAGTACATCAAGTGGCTGACCTGAGCAGGAGCTGTGTCTGCTTAGGAATTCCTGAAAGTGCCTTTTGAAAACTCCTTCTGTGTATCTGTCCACGACTTCAACACAACTGGAGAGAGGAAAAGAAAAAAGCTGTCTCTTAGATATTTATCTTGATCCTCAGAATAAATACAAACCAACCCTCCAGACTTTTACTTGATCCCATATGAAAACTCAGGTCAGTCAATAATTACTCATGGCATTGTGCAGCCATACTGCATCAGTACAGGCTCCCAATGATCCGTAACAATAGAAACAGGATTTTTGAACAATCCGCCCGTTATTAGTGCCTAAAATAGCAGAGTTGGATCCCTAGAATAGGTTATGCTCAGAAAAGCAAAGGAATCCTGCCTGAAAGCTTTCCCTTTTTGTTGTTCAGCACTAACTCACCTACGCGAGATCTTGCAGCTACTGAAAAGAGAACGAAGCAAAGAAAAAGCTGATTTCACAAACTGAAATGCATAAGAGGGCATCTGAAAGGAGACAAAACAACAAAATGACAACTGTACAGCAGGCATAAAAAAAGCAATTTGAGTTAGAGAGCAGTCCACATTTGTAGAGTGGAAACAGCCAGAGACGTACCGCCTGGGGAGGGGTCCAGCTCACAAACAGCCTCACAGGCAGCATACATAAAACACGGGGTAACATTTTTGCACAGTGTGTTGTAGTAAAGTGAGAGTCATAAACATCCCAGAAACAAAGCTGGAAGGCATCTCAAGAAGTCATTTATTCCCTGCTTCTAATGTGAGGCAGGCTAAATACAGCTGAGAGTATATGTTCAATCTGTTCTTAAAAAGTTTTAATAAAGGTCAAACCATGGATACACATGGAGAGTAAGGGAAGGAAATTAATTCAAAATACACTACCAGCCTTTCAAAATGGCTGGGTTCCCCAAGCTCACCTATGTCTTCTCTGCAAAGGTGCTTTATTGAAGCAATAAACTGTATATCTATTGTCAATTACAATCAGAAGTACTGGGTGTTGGGATCAGATGCCCAGTGCTAATGCTGGGTACCTGTATTTTGTCCAGAATAATCAGAAAAGGATGAGGAAGAAGTGGGAAGTGACCCCTTTGAAAAAGAAATCTGCTGCTGTTGACACAAGAACAAGAGAGATATCTCAGTACATCAGTGAGTGAGCAACTGGATCCTAAATACTTTTCAGTGCATCCAGGAAATTCCCAGAGTCACAGGCCATGGCTCTGAGCAGCCACGAATCAGGAATTATGATCCTGAAGTCAGCCTCAGTGAAGTCAAGATGTTCCCATATCATTCAAATTTAATGCAAGTTATTCTTGTTTGTTATTGTTCCTTAAAGCCCAAGGCTCTTCCCAAATTTTGTGAAGATATGATCCAAAACACACATGCAAGACAATAAATATTTAGCAGCATCCAATCACTAAGGCTTATGAGAGGAAAATATTTAAAAGAAAGGAAGTGAAAGGAAGTGTTCAACAGTAAAAACAGGTGCTTACTAAATAAGCCATAACTGATCAAGGGACTTCTGGCCTAAATATCATCGTGTACTTATTCCTTTCTCTAATTTCAGACATAAGAAGGCTGAAAATGGCTGAAAATTAAGACAGAACAAGAAAGGACTGGGTGGTTTACCAAGGGTCAGTTCTAGCATACCCCTGGGAGTCAATCAACAGAACACGAGAGAAAAAATACCTGGAAGGAGTGCACTAACCTGCCTGTGTGTCTGCTGAAGCAGTCAGAAGCTCACAATGATTATGGGCTACAGTGAGATAAATTGGTGCTGATGTTCGTGCCAAACCACAGACACCACACTCAATTTGTTAGGGAATAACCCCAGGTCTTTCCAGCAAAATATTCACTCCTTCCATATCCTGTCAGTGAGCAATGTGGAAAAATTTCCCTCTAATGGGGGAGTGCTGTGTCCTAAAACAAGCCTGGGAAACCATAGCTTGTACTTCGTGCATGAAAGTACTGGACAATTAGAAACTCAGCTGAACCATGCAGATTGTCTGCTGATGAGGGTAGAAGCTTATTAAAAAGCGTGGAGGAATTTATTCTTTGTAGTTTACAGCTGTTGCCATTTCAACCACAAGGCCAAGTTTACATCCATGACAGCTGATAACCATAGCACATTAAAAAAGAGATCCAGATGATAATTACACGACCATTTCCCACCTTTCCGAGGGAGGGGTTTTTTTTTCCATCTATTTCAGTGGCTTTGTCAGGGCAAAAGATGATTTGTTTGGTACCCTAGAAAGATGGAGTCTCTTGTTATTCCCCAGGATGGGATAGCTGGGACAGGAGGAGTGTCTTGGAGCAGTTCCTGACCCCTCTGAATGCTGTTTTCAGCCTGAGTGAGATTGCTAGTCTCTCCTTCTCATAATGTCTTTCTCCCTCCACACTCCTCATAAAACTACTTCTACAAAAAATTTACCTCCCTCACAGAGGGGAGCAGGGATGGAGCTCAAATAGAGATGAAAAAGCACAATAGTGTTCATGTGATTTTTTTTGTTGTTTTTTTTTTGTTTTGTTTTTTTTAGTTACCTGTTAAGATCCAGCAAAGACTCTGGAGATGTGTTTTTCTTGTTACCTGGATAAAAAGAACATGCTCTTTAGACACTGCAATGACACTGTGATGTCACCCATTTAATACAGTCCATTGGGCAAATGAAGACAGTCTTCCATTACCTTGATGTGATATCCTCAATTAAACTGAGCTGCTGCCTGTTTGGAGTTCACCTCAGAGCTGGGTGATCTCTTCACCACTGTTCCAAAATCAGTGAAGCAAGACAAAGACCAGCCAAGACCAAACCTTAACACTGCCACATGGCCCCAGTTCAAATCTTCATAATAAAACCTTGTAGGAAACATCCCTGAACATGTAGATTGCCTACTCTGATCAAAAGAGCACAAGTGTTGGGGCAGGCGCCACTCGTCATGCTGCATGACTCTAAAGTCGATGTCCTAGGATCATCTGTATATGTGATGGACAAGGAGCAGCCTGTTGCATATTTAGCTGGATAGTGCGTGGTGTGATAGATACCCCGCAATAATTTTAACAGTGTGCATTGGCCTAGTAACTGTTTATTGCACAAATATTTTGGTTAAGTTTAATAGCAGACTGTAAGGAAAACAGTCAGAAAGGAAGAAAAATGGCTTGAACTCAGCCAGCCCTGAAGTTAACACAGGACAATGGGAAAGTCATGGGCTCGCAGGAGTCTGGTTCAGCTTCCTGCAGGGCCTACTGAACTGGCTGGGAAAAACAGAGCCAAAAGTCTGACAAGCGAGAAGCACAAATGAACTCTGGCTGCATCAGCAGGACTCTCTTTTCAGAGCCAGGGAGATCTTGGGGAGCTGTTCAGGGGCACCAGACCGAGACTCAGGCACTCACTGTAGTGTCTGCAGAAGCAGACACCTGCCTCAGTTGCCAGAGGGGCAGAGCTTTGGATAACTTGGAGAATGGGGAAGAATTGCTCATTTTGTAAATGCTTTTTTGGAAAAGGAAATAATACTACAGTTTCAAGAAAGTGGTTTTGACATTTTGTGGGCATCATTTGTCACACTATCCTTGAGGGAAAGTCCACAGACAACCAAACACGGTTTTTGGTGAAACCTTTCCTCCCTGTACTGAAGCCCTTGGCAACTCAAGGAGAGTCAAGACCCAGACTCTTGAAATCTCCCCCAGCTGGCAAAGGCTCAGTGACCAAGATGAGGCCAAGACCCAGTATCTAGTAACAAACTCTGATGGGACTATGGATGTGACCCCCACAGCCCCATTGGTCCGGGATCACCCTGGTCAGAATCCAGCAGTTGCCTCCTCCATATCTCTCACGCCACGGAGATCATCAGACAGTGCCTGACACCTGAGCCAAGCTGTTTTCTTCTCTTGTTGGCCTTGCAGTCCATCAGAGTCCCAACACCAGAGGGGCAGAAGTATTTCTAGCCCTGCAGTCAACCTGAGTGCTTGAACAGACACAATGGAGCAAGCTTGCACTAGGAGAAAGCATTGACTATTGGCACTGACTATGGTAAAGCCCTTTGCCAGGACCTAGTATCTTTCGCGCTGCAGCAAGTAAGTAAGCTAGGCTTGTTTAAGTCACCCGAAATCATGTTTAATTTATTATCACATTAGTTATTTTGCATTACATTTGCAGCAGAGAATGTGCCAGGCCTGCTCACCTCCTGCCCTCCAGTTCCAGGGCACAAACAAGAAGTACTAATGTATGTCCCCTTCGTGATCATCTGAGTGTATCCACACAGCATCGCTTTTCCATGCTGCATTTCAAGGACTAGCAGTTCTCCTCTTCCAAAACCAAACTGCTTATTTAGATGAAATTTCATCAAGACTCCTGTGGGCATTATAGATGTGCATCAGTACGAAAGGACACAGCCCTTGCTGGACAACAGCAAACACTCACTGGCTTCTGTATATGAGAACAAGTGACTGCTAGGTCATATGTAATTTACCCTTACCACGCTGACCATAATTCTGTCTAACCAGAAGAAAACATTGCATGATGGGGAAAACAGGCAGACCACAAACTAAGTATATACCACAAAATCCAGTACAGCATGTTGAGTAAGCAGATGTCACAGGAAGGAAAGTACAATATAAGGTAGGTACTGAAAACCTTCAACTGACATCTGCTCTTCCTTCTTTCTGTCTGAAGATCTCTAGTACCTGGCTTCACGATCTTATTTTTTATTCTTTCCAAGGTTAGATGGAAAGGTTTTATCTGCAATTCTCTGAAAGATGTTTTTCCCCAGTTCAGAAAAACAGGTATCTGCCTGTTACAGGTGAATTAATGTTCATCTGATTTTTGGCCAACCAGCCATTGACACTGGTGGATTACTTTAGAGAAGGTCTATATATGACCATAAAGAAAATTACTTTTAGCTGGAATCAGTAGCAGAAACAAAACGTTTGTCAACCTTAGATAGCCTGAGCAGCACCTTGTCCCTTAGCAGGGAGCTAGTCTCCAAATGCATTACTAATAAAGGAAGAACTCGCCCATAAGAGCATCAATTTTTTCTCTTCTGTCCACAGTCGCTCATAGAAACTACAGCTTAAAATCTCAGCAGGGAGCTGGATGTCAAGTACCTCTTGTTTTGGAAGCACAAACTTGAGAAATATTACAGGGGCTCAATTTTAAGGAGTCTTCCAAAAATCAGGCTTTGCTTTGGGCATCATAAGCTATTCAGCATCACCATTACTGTTTGTAATGCTTGGCATTCTAACCTCAAGTAAATACACCAAGTAATCTGCAGGATATGTCTCTGAGCATGCTTACATGGTAATAATGATGTTAAAGTAGAACAGCCATATGATTTAGTATGCCTTGTGAAATAAAGCAAAGCCAATCTCTTCCCACCACGGGAAGTACCATCACAGTAGAAAATGGAAACAAGAAAAAATTAAATACCACCCAGGCCTGGTTTAAACATGCAAACTTTCTAATAAAGTATCAGAACCAGATGCTGCTAAAGATGAGTGATAATTAAAGAAGATAAATTAAAGAAATGTTTTTCCAGGGAATGACTCTACTGCACACAAATTGTTTCAGCATGGAGGAAAATATATAATAAAATTACTGCTGCTGCCTGTTTTCAAAAGTTTCCATTAATAAGTGAAGGCAGGTTCCCTGCTAAATTCCCTTATATCCAGGCTCCCTCTTTGCCTCTGTTGGTTTAATCTCAGTGTGGTTTAGCAGAGTGAGCAGAGGACTGAGCGCCAAGAACTCAGTTCCAACACTGACTCACTGTGTGGGCTCCCTTATGTCATGCTCCGGGCAGGTCAGCCCTGAAAAGAATACCTCTCAAAATGGTCCTGAGGGGTCCGGAGCCTGACGATCTCCCCGCTCTTGGGTCAGATGTGCACCAGTTCACCAGAGGTTTTCCTTTGACTGCCAGCCCAGCAAACTGATCTCAGGCTAAGGTGCTGTAATGTGATTTTTTTTTCTATGGCCTGGTGTCTCATTGCAAGAAATGAGTACACTAGAAGCCAAATTATGCAGGCACCTGTGCAAACTCACGGCAGGAAGCATGGCTGGAGCATTGCAGATAGAGGGTGGATTGAGCAGACCCACTAAGACCACCCTGGAGCTTTATGTGCCTGTGTATAAACTCATCTTCGTCCAAGCTGTTGTTAGGCTTCATTTTAGCTAAACACAAGATGGTGTTTAAGCCCCTCAAAGACTTTTAATTGTTTTAGATTTCTCACATGCAGCAAAGTGGCTATCTAATTGCCAAAGGCATCTTTGTAGCAAATAAAATAACATGCTGCACCAGGAGAGGAAAATAAAATGAAACCATGTAAATACATGGCCTAGTTCCCTTTTAACCACATGTTCCCCAGGCTCATAACCTCTGCAGAATCCTATGAGGAATAATGTGGTTTGCAGTGTGCCTGTAAGGTCAACAAATCTGGCCCGTTTCAGGCTGAACAAGGGCTCAGACACAGGCTCAGGTTCCCCTTGCTCACGGGGCGTCTGTGTGAGCGTGCTTTGCGTCGCACACGGCGAGCAGAGACAGCGCGGCTTCAGCCCACCTCGTGCGGGTTTGTGTCCCCGGGCTCCGCTTCCCGTGCCTGGGGCACCGAGAGGACGCACACAGTGGTTCACCGCAGTTCGACTGCCTCTCACAGAACCAGGGTATCACACCTGCGTGTCTTGTAGGTGACTGCGCAAGCAAAGGGAGCACCATGAAGGCTGACAGGCTCGCAGCTCTTTCTCCTGGACAGCAAAGTCAAACAGAATGGATGAACACACACAGAGTCAAGAACAGCGACAGGCCTCTCGAGCACGCAAGCTCCTAGCTATCTGCAGATGTTTTAGCTCAGTTTGGGAATTTATCCTCGATTTGAGACTCTCCGCAAGTTAAATCCGTCCACGTCCAGGCTGCCGGCCCCAGCCATGTGGCGAGGCCAGCTGCACTCCGCGCCTTTTCCACCCCAGGCTCCGGGGAGGGAGGCTGCTGCCGCCGCGCTGTGCAGGCACAGGGGGACAGGGGCTATGGACGACGGTAGCTAGGGCTGATTCCAAAACAGTAACAGGCATGATCTGCAGGACACACCCAGAGACGGAAGAGCAGTGCTGGTCACGGCTCTCCTTTAGTCCTTTGAAGAGTACATTTACTAAGACCCTCTACCCGCTGCGGAACTTTGAACTTTAAATAAGAAATGTTGGTTATGCATCCCACAAGGAGACTGGTGATCTCTCCTTGACCTCTGCTTCAGTCCTCATGTAACCAGTGCTGCAGGGCATCTGCCCCCACATCATGCTTCTCACCAGCTGGACAGACTTCCCTCGACATTCCAGATACAAGATCCAGGAGGGAAGGGAAGGGAAGGGAAGGGAAGGGAAGGGAAGGGAAGGGAAGGGAAGG
>JAWMRA010000113.1:73241180-73252753 GCA_035584735.1 Pseudotriccus pelzelni | reverse complement strand
TTACATGTTCTCTTACTACTCCCCTTAATTTTGGTATAGCATGTAGAACAGGGCAGCACATACAGTCTTAGATAATAATATCTTGTTAGCAGGCCCCACATCTCTGAGTTAACTCTTTTGGGCTTAGCCCCCTATTTCAAAGCTGAAATATTCCCTTCCATTTTTGTAGGTAAAATCTTGGACACTTCAGCACATGCAGTGTCCTGAAAATTCATTCTCAGAATTTTCTGCTTAACTACATAGTAAAGTAAACCGTTACTCTCACTTACTTTTTCCTAATCAAAATGCACATTTTTGAATACTTGAAAATATTTAATGTAATTAATCAAGCAGGTTAACCAAATTAATTTTTTTTTTCTCATGCTTGTCTTTTCGGAGAACAGAGATAAACAAAGGATTTTTAGCATTTTTCAGACATTTTAGAGAAATAAAATAATGTTCCAAGTATTTGAAATTTTTCATTCAAGCTACCATCAAAATAAATAAAGTCATTAAATTCTGTAGTCACTAAAATGTCTGATGCTGGGAATATACCTTTTCAATTAGCCAATATTTAATAAGTCCATGAAATTACCCTGGCACTTTTAAAGATATCCTAGATTTCAAGGTTAAAGGTAGACCTGGAAATACAGCTCAAACTGATAAAATAGTAGAGAGGAAATATATCCTGAAGAAAAATCTGTAGTTAGCTCCTCAGTCACTATGTCATTCTTGTAATATCTTCTTAAGACTTCTGTTCTCTCTTGTGGTCTGTACAGAAAATCTGAGTGTCTAACTTAGACCTGTAGAGCATTAAGGAGGCTAAGACTTTCAGTATCACTACAAAACTAAATCAAATTTGAATTTATCTGAGATGATGAATCTGGGAGTGCTCCTCAGCACCTAAAACCAGCTATGCAGCTCTGGCCTTGTCCTCATTCGGTGTCAAGTAAAATCAAAGGTCTCTCAGAGTCTTTTCTCCCCTCTGCTCTACTTCCATCTCCTGGGCCAGAAATAAGCTGGGATTGTTTTTCCCCCAGTTATCCAATTTGGTTGTGGTACAAAGTCAACCTCTGACTTAATGACGCCTGGATCCCTCAAAGCATGATCCTCTGCCTTTGAAGTCAGTAGATAAAATTAGTGCCTTTCTTTGGTACACAATGAGAAAATCAAGTTCTATACAGTACCTGTCAAGTTGACTTTTCAGTATATCTCAAAATAAAGGATGTGTGTGTTCCTTTGACAAACATGGTTTTCTGCCCAGCAACTAAAATATGTGTTCTAGTACATGCTATGATATTCTGTAGCAGCACAAGCAAAGAAATTATTGCATGAATGCACTAAAATATTCTAAATATTTGTCTGTAACTAAGGTTTACAAATGAGGCATTAATAAAAATCAAGTTGTTCTGGGAAACAACTCACAGGTCATTATCTGCCAGAATACCAACACATTTTTTTGTATTTATTGCAATGCCTGTATGACAGAGCGCCTAGTTTATTAAGCTTACATAAGAGCTTGTGTTGGTTTAAACCCAAAGGAAGTAATGTTCCTACTCCTGCTAATCAGAAAAAAAAACCTTGTTCGTATGCAATTATAACATCCTGACCTTTTTAAGCTCTGTATTAAGTATTTGAGAGCACGCGCTCTAATGCGTGTTGTGGGGTATTTTTGCCATTAGCCTCATGCACTCACACGAATACAAATCAACTATCAGAAACAACTCTAGGAAAATTAATTTTTGCCCCTCAAACTTTGGGCAAAGCAATGTCTTCTGACATTAGACTTTTTGAATTAATATTTAGTGATGTATGCTGCTATTTAGAGTTGTCGTGTGCATGCTCATACATATACATCTATACATGCTTTCATACATATTAGCATATATTGACATATCATAGTTATCACTGAATATGGAAATACTTGTAAATATATGCACAGGCACACACAGACCTTTCATATGTTCAAGAAATATACCTTTACCCCAAAAACCTTTATATTGTATGCGAACTAGCAGCTTCAGCAAACACTCGCTAAGAACAACATGAGGCGTAGCTGATGTGCAACACACACCTCACACAGAAGGGAAATTATATGGATTTTTCAAAAATACGTACTTCAAAGTAGTTCCAAGATTTACAGTTTATGATGTCTGTCTGTAAACAATTGCATTAGAATATTTGAGACTGTATTTTCCAGTGCACTTAAAGCTGAGATGGCACATAAAGTCTAGCATACTAGTACACAGTTATGAGGAATTTAAAGGAATTTATTTACCTGCCAGAAAGAAATTCTGCTGTTTGCTGTTACCTCAGCTGAGATGCACACTGCTTTGTTTGGATAGATGGTGTCGTTTCTGCCCCAGCAGGACTAAAGCTTTGACATTAGATTCTAGAAATGAGCTTAGTTCAGATTCCTAAAATAGCCCAACATACCTGGAACAAATGTTCTGTCCTCTACCCCTTTCTTGGTGACATTTGCAAGAGTCCTTGCGATATATAGCTCAAGGCAGCTTAATAGAAATTAAAATTCCTAAATCATCATGGCAGCTTTGAAAGTTACTCTTGACAGAACCTGAATCTTTTGGTGCCTGAACGCTTTTTCAAATCTGACTTCGGGACCCTTCTAAAAACACCAAGGTGAGAAATCAGACTGGAACACAACAGTTCTTGTGTTTCAGTACTGTGCTTGTAACAGTTGTATCCTTTCAATCTTTTATTTGTCCAAGATGGAGAGATTTATGGTAGAATAAAATCAATAGAAAAAACGCATCTGAATGCTAATTACATTTATGTTGAAGTGGTCATGGAAAGGTGTCCTTACTAAATAAATATTCACGTTAACTTTGAATAAATTTTAAAATTGCAGTATTGAAACATAAATATTTTAAGTTTAAATCATCCTGGCTTTCCAGATTCACCTTTTATCAACCAAATAAAGGTCAAAAAAATTAAAGTACTTGTCACAGCTAAGAAGTTTCCTATGCTTGGCATAAGCAGTATAAAAAGGTCAATTTTAAAAATATGACTGATGTTCAGCATAAGATTCAGGACTATTGATTCATTTTTATGTTCAAGTAACAGATCATTTCAACATGTAAGTTAAATCACATATCTCCAACATTTTTTCTTATTCTTATTCTGGGTTTCATACTCATACAAGTCAATATGACTTGTCAGTATGCTGATGAGAATTTTTGGCTGGTTTTCTATTTGTGAAAATTAATATAGTTAATACAGTATCTCAGGATGTTCTATTAAAACTATTTGTTCTTTTGAGCTAAAAAAAATAACATATAAGTAATATACTTACAATCTGAGAGAGATGCAGAAAAATAGACATGAAAAGTAACATTGTTTAAAAGCCTGGAAAACTGGGTGCTGTACTTTTACTAATATACTTTGTGACCTGGGATTGTCTTCTTTTTTACCTTGGGATTTCCCCAACTAACAGTAAATAAATACTAAGTCTGGTAGATCTCCTGCAAGGGAACATTTCTCAGGACTCTCCCCGTTTTACTTTCTATTTGTGTTTGGTGCCCTTTAATGTAATTTTTGTTCTGTGTTTATAATACTATACATTTTACCCTTTCGCTCTGTTTTTCTGTATGTCTGGGTAAGCAGAATGATCTTTCCTGGAGCTCTAGTCCTGTGTTTTAAATTTACACCTCAGTACAAAGTACAGTATAAAAAAAGACTCACATTGGCTTAGGCACAATTATAAAAGCTGATCCCTTTTTAATTAAGGTGGTGACCACACACTTGCCCTTTATAAGATAAAAAGCAAACAAACAAAAAACCCACCAAAATACCCAAACAGCTCTAAACAAAAGAAAAAAAACCGTATGTTTTGGAACAAATGCTCATTAACAGTTAGTGCATCTTCCAGCTTAATTTAATCAGAAAGAAATTGCTTTGCACTCTCCAAGATGGCTTGGCAGCATGAACCAAATTGTAATACACAGGGACAGTTAGAAAGTTCACTTTGGAAGTGTGCTTCTGATCCAAACATAATCTCCAATGCAGATAGAGCTGTAGAGAAAAACAAAGTAGTATAATATATTGTGATTTTATGTTTATTTCTCACACATCTTTTAAAGTTCACTTATCTTACAAAAGAATCTTACAGTTAAGAAATTTCGGAGAACTGATCATTTTACCATTACAAATCTCTATATTTCTCATTTGTTTTCTACATAAACTTTGAAGGACAGTACTCTCACTTAGTCCTAATGCAATTTTTAAAAATTTTTTTTCTTTCTTTTTCTTTTTTCTCCTTATATTTTTTTTCTCTGCTGTTAAGCCTTCTACTATAAAAATGGACAAAGTCAGCTTTGCCTTGACATCTTATTGATTCTTTTGAAATGGTTGTCACCCAGGCCAAAAAGTTCCACTCTTGTTCCTCATATGGAACACACTAGGCCCAGTTTTCACCATGTATCTGATGTCTTACAGCGGAGAGAAACTTTGTAGACTTACTGAAAATTCATTGGTTGTAGAAACACAGATTTACCGAAGTACTCAAAAGAACGGTGGCTTCTTTCGTATCTAAAACCAACTGAATTTTACTGCTCTAACAAGCAGATGTCAGTCACTTTGTCAAATTCTTGAACAGAATGAAGCAAGACATGAAGAAAGGAATTATCCAAAAAGAATAGAGTTATACATGCCTTCAGTTTGACATTTGGCCATTTATTGATATAGGTAAGGTAAGAGTCAGAAGGTGTCAGGAAATGTGGTTGCAGTATGAAGGAAGAGCTGTAGAGCAATAAGATAATGTCAAGGAAGACAGCTAGAAATACTGCTAAGATAATGGCAGTCGGGTAGACAGAAAGGACCAAGCAGCAAAGGAAATAGTGTTTGGCATGTAAGAGTCTCATGAATTGCCTAAGAATCACACACACCATCCAGTTACCTCACAAAAAGCTAGAAAATAGGTGTAATGTGTTCAGTCATTGCAGCTAAAAGACAGATTTCTTTATACAAGTATTCCATGTGTTTATACTTTTGTGAGGATGGAACTCTTCATGTGATATGTTATGATATGACTATGCCTTACTGGAAATTATGTCATTGCCAGTTCATTGGATTTATTGGATTATTCCCTGTATGCCTTTATGTATTTAATCTGTGTGTTTTCTTTTACTTCCAAAGAAATGAAATATACTCATAGGCAATACAGATAATTGAATTTCTATTCTGGAATCAATATAAGCTTTAAGTGTTCAAGCATTAATTCCCCAAATAGCATAGGTTGTTTAGGTCTCTCCTGAATTGGACAGCTTGGTAGCTCATTTGATTCTAGTGGGCAAAGCAAGTAAACTAATATAAATGTTTAAATATGTTCCAAAAACATGGAAGATAAAAAAAATTATATTAAAGAAAAGATTAAAAAATTATATAAATTCTTCTTAAAGCAACAGCAAAATTTCTTTTCCCTTCACCATAATCTGCTGTATTCTCTACTATTAATATTCACCAAAAAATTGCTCTAGTGAGCAATTTAATGAGTTTTGCTGAAAGATAGTGACAAGCATTTCTTAGTCAGATAATTATTTAATAAGAGATAATTTAGAATATCATGACAGAAGTGTATTTTATGTCATTCTCAATTTCCAAAGTTGTCCCTATATAAAACTTTTCCCACAGAATAGGTGAAAGAAATTCTTTGTCATGGATCAGCCTGACAGCACCTGAGACAGGTTGAATGCAGAAGCTAACATGAAGATGGCAAAGGCAAATACCAGAGTAACAACCAAGAATGGATGACACTCAAAAATGAATAAATCTAAAAAACTGGCAGAGGAAGCAAACATTAAAATAGATCAAAATCATAGATCAAATAAGAGTACTTCTGATCCTTTCTAGACGTATATCTGGTGTGTCTTTGGCAAAACCTTACCGCTAATGTATATAACTGTTTTTTCAGCTGTTGTATACAAATTGCAAAGAATATATCATAGAGTTCAATAGGCCTTATGTCTCTATACATGTTTCTTGATACCTACATTAAATGCATCCTGGTTTACTTACATGTCAAAATTCCATTAAATTAAAAAATTTCTCTAAAATCTATGAACTTTTCAAAGTGATCTCATGCTGGGGTATGTGGTAAGCATTCTAGGTGTGGTAATATTCGAGCAAGTATCTTCCAATGCACCACGATCTGAAAAACAAACAACAAAAAAAACCCCACAGCACCCAATTCCCACCCCACCCCCTCAAAAGCTCATCTCAAGTTACCATATTGTTTTCATTTTTTAGCATATATCCAGGCTTCAAAATACATAAAGGCATGCCTCACACTGTCTAAAATGGTTTGACTTGGCTTTTATCAGTTACATGAAAGGCACATCCTAAAACAAAATCAAACTCCTGAAGAAGCTTGCATCTCAACAAATGTCTGTAGAAGAATAGAAAGCAGTCTGTCCAATTACCCTAAATTTTAAAACACTAAGTTTATTGTGTATCAGATTAAAAATTAGTGGTTCATTTAAAAAAATAAACATATCCTTCAGTTCAGAATTCCTATCATTTTCCTTTCTTATATCTGGCATTGAACCATAGTAACAGCTAAAATCAAATTATTTCTAGACAGAAATGAGTGATGAAAAAAAATATGGCCATTGATCTTATAAAAAAGCCTATGCAGATAAGTACTTGAGCATGCCAAATTATATTCACAGACACTTTACTTTCTATGGGTCTATTGGCATCAAATGCCATTGTGAAAGGATTTTTTTTTTTAAATCAGATCATCTACATGATCTAATAATCATCCTAGAGACTTATGAGAATATTTTTAAAATAACAGTAAAGCTGTACATAAGGCAGCTTTCAAAAAAACTGTGAAGGTGTATGAAAAAATCAACTCCCAGTCGAGCACACACTCCATAGTTTTAAAAAAGGAGAAGGACCCTTATGAGCTTTAGGAGAAGAGATGACATGTAACAGTTTGTCTGAATCCTTTTCAAACACTGAAAAATAGTTTCTCTGTTATCTGAATATTATAAATGGCAAAAAAATTGTGTTAAGTTAGCCTTTTTTAAAAAAGGTTTTACAAAATTAGGACATGATTTAACATCCCTTATTCATATTCTTTATTTATACCATTACTATATGTAGGATACAATATTGTACTTTAACAGACGATCTTACTATAATCAAAGGAGGATTCTTCAAAGACAGACAGCAGGTTCCTGAAACATTAAGTGCATATCAGACACACATTTGGCAAACATTAGTAATTATATTTATTTCTATCTTTGTTTCCAAAAATCTCTTATTTTATTTTTCATATAAATGATTCAAGAAGTTAGTATAATAAATCATCTTAACTTTGTTTTGTAGTGTTCTAGTTATAACTTATGATAGCCCCTAAGATAAGGGGTTAGCAAGTATTATTTTAATACAATTTTGAATTGTTTTCTTCTTGAATCTTGAAAAATCAAATGGCAGTTATGATCCATCAAAAACTCAACACACAGCAAGACTGCACAGAAAGTTTTTTGTCCTTTTAGCTAAGCTGCCTGCCAGAGAGGTCCATATATTTTTATTACAGAAAGCTATAACTTTAATCTTGCGTTAATTGTCTATTTTTCTAAGTGTTGGCTTAGATGGTAGCTTTGGAGAATATGAGAGAAACAACTGCTTCAACACTCTGATTCAAGAATCACCAACTACTAAATTCCCAAAAGTAGGAACCTGGCTTTCACTACTGGAGAAAAACAACATTCTCTTTTGCAGATGATATTTTGAACTATTCTTTGGGTTCCCAGAACTTCAAGCACTGGTACTGAGAAGGAGAGAAGATGCTGTCATTTTGGGGTTTTTCCCATTGTGAAGAATCTGTTCATACCTTAAATTTGGTGCGTTCATTTTGTTCGTTCCGTATAGAAAATTGTCTTTCTGAAAACAACAGATTTAAAATGAGGTAATTAAAATGCAAGGAAAGAATGCTGCTTCTTCAGTTTCTTTCTGGTGAATTGTAGTATTAATCTACTCAAGAATCATCGTTTGGATTCAGAGTTGCTGCTAGTGTTAACAAAACTTCTTTTTAGTCCAAACTTTTTTTTGCTTTGGGTGTCACAAATATAAACCATCTGGTATACCATCTGCCCATATTTCATTTTACATATACAGTGAGAGTGGGTGGAAAGACTCCAAAATTGTAGACATTATCCTTTTTCTGCTAATCATCATCATCATCATCATCATCATTATAATCTTCTTAGCATTTTAATATATGATTTTGCTGCTTTTTGCCTCCCAGATCTGTTGATATGCTGTAGAGTGGAATTTTGTTTTGCTTCCAGTGAGTGCTCTGTGTGATTTAAGGGAGGTAGAAATCTGGAATACATCTTACTATGGTTTTGCAGTTCACCAGTTGCAATAATTTTGTTCTGCATGTTAATGCACATTTTATTACTATATTTATCCACCTGTCTGTTTTTAGAAAAGTTGAATTTCTCAATTTTAAGTACAGTTGAAGAGTATATTAAGTTTCACCTGAGACTGAGTTTTGTTCTCTGTGTTTCATTTCACTTACAAAGTTTTACCAGGGCTTCTCAAAGTTGTGTATTCTGCTTAATTTCTAACAGGAATAATTTAATTACACCTTAACTACAGTTTATCACCCTTCTGCCTGAGGAAAGCAAAAAATGTAATTAGAAGTCAAAGGTGAATATCTTGCTCATATCGGTAAACTGTTCCGTGCACAGCTTCATTCAGTTTAAAGGGAATCCTGGGATGCCGGTCAATCATTCTCAATAATTGTCCTGACTGTTGTTCAAAGCTTTTTCCAAGCAATTCTGGAGAAATCAAGATAGTGTAGAGTTATTATATTCAACATAACTTCTTGTTTACACTTCAGGAGAAAAAAAAGTTATCTATATAGAGACTTATTTTCCATCAGAATAATCACTCTGTGTAGATACAGTCCTTGTCTTAAGTGGGGTCTGTGAATTTGGAAGGGCATCAGGGGCTAAAAATTTGATGATTGATTTCACAAATAGTTACTCCATATTTGGGAGCACAGTGTAGAAAAAAACTAAATGAGTACCACAGTAGTCCTTCATTCAGGTAATCCACCCTTTTCCTGAAGTAATCAAGGGAACATTATATGATTGTACATCAAAATAAAACTATGAGTTAATCATCCTTATTACTAAAAATCAGAGCAACTGTACTCACAAACCAAAACTTTCTGTGATTTTGTTTTGTGCTTGTGTATTTGCAGTGTTATCCTTCTCTGCCTGGCAGAACAAGACAATGAAATTCTGAAGAATCTTGGAAAAAAATGTTAATCTAAACCAGTTATCTTTGGCATGGCTCATTGTGTAGTTTATCAAGCTGTAGAACAACCTTTCTAAATTAATGGTAGAAAAAGCTCTATAAAGACAGAAATATACAATAGAAAAATCATGTATATATTGTAATGTCTTATTTTGGAAATAGTTGTGAATAGTTGATGGCCCTGTTCTGAGAACACTGCATAGAGTCCATGAGATTGGTGCCTTAGTTTAGAGAAGACGACCAGGATTTGGGGGAAGTAGAGAAAAAAATTTATGGTCTTGAGCCTCTATATAAGATATGGGCTTACTATACAAAAGTACTGCATCTGGATATCTAAACTAACTATTTATTAATGTAAATAAGAATTTAAATAAATTAAATTTAAATTAAATTTAACAAAAGTCCCAATTTCTTCTGAGGAGAATTTTTAATTAAATAATAGCAATCATTGGTGAAAAGTCATATGGCTTTCTGTATAAGATCTGGGGGAAAAAATGGAACATTAAAAATTCAGAACACAAGTAATCATTTACTCACCTACCTGTTAATGGTTAAAAGAAATAGTATTTAATTCTATTTCTGCAGTACAATCAGTGAGTCCATCTCTTTTGGTTATCTACTTTAATTTAGATCAGAATTGTGTCTGTTGCTATATCACTACTATAAATTAACCCTGGAAATGCATTATCTGAATATAAAGTATCGAAGCTGTCTTATTGTAACTATTCACTGCTTTATCTCCTCAATCTATTTAAACTAGTGCTGAATAAATAAGGATAAAGAGAAGATCTTTTCCTCTGCTGGGACATTAGCAAGGTAATGTAGGTATTGCCTATCTGTAACCAAGTCCCTTATACCAAATACACCAAGTAGCAAAGCTTTTAATTAGTATAATATCCAATGGCCTAGTTTTGTTTTGCCTTTATTTATGCATTAAATTTTAATATTATTAAAATCCAGGAAGTTACTAAGCTCACTGAAGAAAAAAGGCTAGAAAATTTAATATTTTTCAATCATAATAACACAGTAGTGACTCCATTCTTTGTAATGTCATTAGACATTATATTTTTTATCATATTGATTTAGTTTGTACATTACTTTGTAAAGATATTCTTCTATTACAGACACAAATTACAGTGAGTAAAATTCTCCAACATAATATTTTGTCTCAAAATATAATCCGTTTCCTTGTATCTACATTTAAATTTTCCTTCTTGCATACAATTTCCTTTTTCTCGTACAAGAAGACAGGGATAATAGTTATTTAGGGACTTGTTAACAGATAACAGATAGGTGTTTAGAGTGTACTGAGTAGACTCAGTCAAAAATGCCTTTGCCACTGTTGTTGCTTTATCAAAGGGCTGTTTATTGTTTAATGGTCAAATTGGACTTGAGGACATTTGTTTATTACTACTCAAATGAGAGTAGGAAAATGAGAAAGAAAACCAACTCTTAAAACAACTTCCCACACTTCTCCCTTCCTCATGATCTCAGCTTCACTACCAAATTCTTTACCTCCCCAGCTGAGCTGTACAGGGGGACAGGGATCAGGGGCTGAGGTGGTTCATCATATCTTGTTTGCCTCTCCTTCTTCCTTGGTGGGGAGGACTCCTCACATTCTTCCCCTGGTCTAGTGTGGAAGCGTGTAGTGGGTCTGGCTGAGATTGAGTTCATTTTCCCATAGCAGGCCTCACAGTGCTTTGCATTGTTAGCTGGAAAGGTGCTGATAACACACCAGTGTTTTGGCTACTGCTGAGCAGTGCTAGCACAGCATCACCACTGTCTCTCAACTTTCCGTCCCCACCAAGGAGGGCTGGGAGTGGGCAAGATCCTGGGAAGGAATACAGATAGGCCATCTGACCTAAATTAGCCAAAGGGATATTCCATACCATATGATGTCAACTCAGATACAAAAGCCAAGGGAAGGAGGAGAAAGGGAGGGCATTTATTTATGATGTTGGCTTCTGGAGCAACTGCTACATGGGCTGAAGCAACTGCTTCCTGGGAACAGCTGCAGACCACTTGATAATGGGAAGTAGAGAATAAATCTTGATGCTTTCCTCTTCACTTGTGCACATGCAAACTTTCCCTTTGCTTTAGTACACTGCCTTATCTCATAAGTTATTTTCATTCCTATTCCCTTTCCCCTGTCTGGATGGGAAGTAGAGTGGTAGAACAGCTTGGTGGGCACCTGGTGTCCAGCCAGGGTCAACTCACCACAGTCTCCTATTCTATTCTATTCTATTCTATTCTATTCTATTCTATTCTATTCTATTCTATTCTATTCTATTCTATTCTAT